>JAGKQL010000004.1:30836402-30866208 GCA_018398635.1 Cyprinodon brontotheroides | reverse complement strand
AACTGGATGTTCTGGTTGGTTCTGCCTTCAGCCCAGTCCAGAGTGAATTTCTGTGTTAAGATCGTTTTCCCGATGCCAGCCACACCCATTGTCATCACAGTTCTGATCCGATCCCTTCTTCCAAATGGATTGAAGATGTCTTCTGGCCTGATTGCTGTTTCTGGTCTGTTTTTTTTCCAGGATATTGCTTCAATCATCCTGACCTCATGTTCATCATTGACTTCTCTACTCTTTCCTTTTGTGATGTACAGCTCTGTGTAGATTTCATTAAGAAAGGTTTCCTCTCCAGCTTTAGCAATGCCTTCATAGACACATTCAAACTTCTTCTTCAGAGACACTCTAAGGTCATGTTGACATCGACTATTAACATCTAAATGAAGAAACAGACACATGAGGAAACATTTCGGCCGGAGAACAAAAACTACCTCTAATGTTCTAACTGAGGGCTGCTTATGGGCATTTCTATCAAGGAAACATTCAATATTTACAGAAAATGTATTTTAGTTTAAAAATTTTTTTTTTAGTTTTTATACCAAGGTTTCCAAACAAGGGAGTCATTGCATCGTCCAACGAGAGGGGCTCATGTGCAGAGAGTGCAGAGCTTTCATACTTTCAAACAAACAAAAATCCAAACATCCAAAGCCTTGTGTCTATGGGCCGGATTTATCAAGATCCAATTTTGCGTGCAGTAATTTGCGCTCGCAAACTGGAATTTTGCGCGAGGGGCTGGACCATGGTTTGCGGGTGATTTAACAAGAGCGATTGCGTAACTGGTGGCAGGTGCAAAACTGTTGGAGACGCCCTATTTAAATGATGGTTTTGCGCGTTTTGTGGTTTGCGGCAAAGTAGTTTGTAGTTTCTACAAGCTAGTGCATTAAGAAATTTAAATCTTACAGTGATATATAAAGAAAAAACTTTGGCAACCTTTAATCCCTAAGGTGGTATGTGGCTGAATGTCTACTTCACTGCAGTAAAAAAAAAAAAAAACAACAAAAAAACAGGTGTTTTCTATTGGCCTGTAGAAAAATGCACATACCAAATGGCTCACAAGAAGTGACTGTGGATGAGATTACGCATCCCAGCAGCATTGGCATGTTGCTCCACAGGCGCAGAAGGAGAACCCCGACCCTGTCGGACAGCACTTCTGAAAAACGAGATTGGGAGATCCCAGCTCTCGCTGCAACCGTACGCTGGAATGACCCAGATGCAAAAAAGTGCAATGTTGCAAGGAGTTTTGTGATATCTGGTATTGTGTGGGTCCTCCTTGTGGCTGGCTCCAAATCCATTCGGAGTTCCCCCAACAGCTCCAAAATGGCAATGCTGGATAAACGACATGTTTTGATGATCGTTTCCTCGTTCACTCCAAAAATATTCACATGGAGTGAAAAAATGCGTTCTCTGCGTCTCCTTGCTTCATTTCAACGTCTCCTTGCGACAATAACCGCTGCCATGTGTGCGCAATTACGCATACAGACCATTTGCACCTTCTTTTGAAACGTGTTAAATATAGAGTCAGATACCGTTAGCAAAATTGTTTTTAGGTTTGATAAATCACTTTGCGAGTGCTAAATTAATATATTTACATGTTCTCCTCCCACAAGACGCACTTTTGCGTGTAAACGCCCCATATTGCATATTCATTGCAGAAAAAGTACTAAATGGATAAGAGGCGCTATTTAGCACGTTTTAAAGACCAAATCCTTTTAGCACGCTGTTGATAGATCAGTTTGTACATTTTTTAGCGTGCGCAGTGAAATAGCTCACGTTTTTATACACGCAAACCTTTGATAGATCCGGCCCTATGTGTTCATGCACACTGTTCCTTCAAACAACCCAATCAGTGGTGAACTGGGCACAGCTGCAGGAACCGTTTGGAGTACCCTTTCCCTGCCTATAAAAGTGGTATAGATAACTAGAGGATTCCCACCACTTTTCAAAAGAACCAGTGCAATGATGCTGTGCTACAGAATATTTAGCTTCACCATGAAGGATTATTGTAGTTAATTCCAGTAAACCAACAATTTTAAGGGAGACATCAGAGACTCCTGCTAAATATAAAGTGTCTGTCGGTAGCTAACTGCTTAGTTCTACAATGTTAGGTTCAAATGGTGCCATCTACCTGCTGTATTTATCTCATTTGTACTATAATGCTAAACAGTAAAAATAGATGCACCCTATTATTCATTTAATTTACAACCCCCCACCCCTATATTAAAAAGCATTTTCTGCTATTTCTATCTTTTAACAGGTTTTCAGCTCATATCTCCTCACCTTCCTGCTAATTTCTAGGAATTTTAACCTATGAATTATATCACATACGTAGTTTTTTTTACTCAGTACCAATACTTAGCGTGCTCTACCTCTTTAAGGTATTCTTGATATTGTTTTGTTTATTTCTAAGATTTCTTGAACCTTTAAAGTAGTGTCTAAAATTGTGTAACAGTTAATAAATTAATAATGTGAATTATCCTAAATCTAAAACATTCAAATGACCCCTTACCTTGGATTTACACCTATTATAGGATGTATTCCTGCAAATAGGATTTAATCAAACCTACACACTTTTTCATGAGTGGTTGCTTTAGGTCTTTAAGTGGAATTGAAATGAATAATAAACTAACTTAATACATGGAATTCAGTCCTTCTCTTATCAATAATTATTGCACATGTGAAATACAAATATAATGTTAGGTTTCCAGTTTATGTGGGTTGTTTTTTGTTTTCCTCTCTCCACCACCAGATGGTGCCCTGTCCTTGTTGGGCCTCCCTGCACACCTGCGGCTCGTTGGGTAATTACCAGAGGAGTACTTGAGCAGCGGGCTGTCACCACCTCGACGCCAGAGTGTTTGCCAGTATTGGGTACTCTAGCCAAACTGAGATTAGCAGAGTCTAACCTTAGCATTTGCTTCTCTGAATCTGAAGTTGTTTTTTGTTTTTGTCTTTGTTCTTCAGGAGGAAGACTTCCTGTGTTACTGGATTAGCCTGGACCTTCTACCCCTGGAAAGATTTACTGAGTCTCACTGAGCAAGAGGAAAACCTTCACATGATCCGTTCAAGTCCACTCCTGGAAAACCAAGTGACAGTCCGCTCCTTTAATCCACTGGGTCTCATGTATGTCTGCCTGTCCGCTCTCCAACGAGTTCCCTCTTCTCTGGATTAAACCCCCACAAACTGGATCCAAGGATAAACCAAGAGCCCCCCAAAAGTGAGTGCCTCTCCAGCAATATTCAAGCCTCAGTCTATTTTCCCACTGTCCCTGAAGTGATCACTGTGATCTCCTCTTCAGAATTTCCGGTTCCAGTTCACCAGTCCGCTGAGTTCCAGTATTGTTTCCCCACAGAGTTTTAATCTCCATCAGTGTTTGCTAACCTACAATAAACCTGTTAAACTTTTACCCTTGGTCTCTGAGTGGTTCTCTGCATGTGGGTCAAATCTTTAAAACCCATTATAACATATAAAACAAAAACAGAATGTTTTAAATGTCATAATGGTTTTTTTTTTTTTTGGTAAAAGCACTGCCATGTTGCAGTACTCAAATTGCTGATGTCATGGAATTGGTTGATGCTTTAGGTAAGAGTTGAATATATTGAGAAAACCAGTTATACCTCATAACCGTAAAACACTTAGGGAATTTGGTATGATGGAAAAGAAGCTGGGAAGACACTAAAGCATCTAAATTCCATTGCTTATGAGCCCATTTGGCATATGACTCAAACCATAGTAAGGAGAGAAGAGGCGGTTTCAGAGCCAGGGTTCTGACTATCACTGCTGCCAAACAGATGGTTGTGGAGATTATGTAAATCAGCAGACTTTTGAGTCTAGCAAGGTAGTAGTCCATCAGTCAGCTGGCTTAAGCCGGGCGTACACTGTGAGATTTTGTGGGCCATTTTCCAGTCGTTCGATAATCTTTCGATCAGCCTTGACTTTCAGCCTGATCAGCGAGGAAGAGGCCCAGTCCTGGCAGTCATCTTCCTCAGCCTCTCCCTAATCATCTCACATTTCGTGCTCCGGTTTTGTTCGTCAAATCCCTCAGAGCGCATGCGCACCCAAGGATTCATCCTTTTATTATTCCTCTCAGATGTAAACACAGCAGCGTGGCAGGGATGCAATGAGTGAAATGCAGTTCTTTCTGTAAAATTGACAGACCGTAGAAGCCATGTCTTTTTTCCAAATATGTCATATCCTTTTCTTTTCAGGGCTTTCAGCACAAAAATGCACAAATTGCCAAGGCAGAGCGGTTCACTATAGTGAGCATAATATCCCTCTTCTTCTCGTTTGGCTTCTGGATAGACGCGTCAGAGCAACTCCATCTCACTGCGGAGCTGAGTCCGTTTTTAGTCGCACAGTGTGAGCAGGTAGGTCGCATGAGAGCGTCGGGCCCAACATAAATCGTGAGTTGTGAACTCACACTGTACAAGTAAATCCTGCGGTTAGTCATACAGTGTGAGCAGCAGCTGTGTGCAACGATTAAAAAAAAATCACACAGTGTATGCCTGGCTTTAACCCTAATGCTTCACCGGGTTTAGCCAAATGCGTTTTACTGTTGTGAAGTATTACCAGTATTATCAATATATTCTCCTGCTAGCTAAAGCTTTAACCATCCCGGTTACATCCCCGCTTGGAGAACTGCAACATAGCGGTCCCTTGACAAACATTTTTAAAACTGTTAATTTTTTTCTTTTGCATTTATATTTTTCACATTTGTAATATAATTATTGATAATAGTGAACCACACAAAAGCTAAATGAATGAGGTTAGTTTGGTTAATCATTTCGACTTTCCGCTCTAGTAATTGATCCATTTTTTGGCTTCTACTTGAATCTACTAGATCTACTAGAATTAGACAAAAACTTTATTTACTAGGTTTTGGGTAGAATTAAGAAATGTGGCTTTGGTTTCCATTACTTGCGTCATTTTTGGAGTTAGGCCACAAACTACGATATATGACTTCCTTAATATTTGATTAGCCTTAACATAACTTGAAGGCAGTTGTGATAATAGATGGGTTTTTCAAACTCTAACCACCAGGAAGTCCATAGCTGTTCCGTGTTCTGTAAAGCAGAAATCTAACAAGGAACCTAAACTGTTAAAATCTGTGAATTCTGAGAATCGAGAAGTTTTCTAAAGACCTCATCATGATGCCTTAGTTTGTTTGTTAGATTTATTTCGTTTTTAGGGTTGAATAAAAGATGGCAGGCTAAAAGTAGCATTATGGAGCCGTTTGGATTTACCTGGCTGAGCAGAAGAAGAAGAGGACAAACACAGCTGATAGGACAGTTTAGGATCTATGAGCTGAAGATGTTGGATCATCGTTTTGCTGGCTTCCTCTCCCTTTTTCATCACATTATCTATAATGCAGCGGGCCTTGTCTGCTGTGACTGGGTTCATTTCAAGTATTCTCTGTTTCTCCGAAGAAGTAAAAACACGATCTCTTTGAAGGCTTTCAAGGAGCTGAGTCAGGACATCTGAAGCAACCCTGTTTACGAACTCTGGTCGGACATCAAACAGCTTTTCCTCTGCAGGTAGAAATTGGAGACAGAAACATGGTCAATTCAAACTGATTTCTGAGAAAGGTTGAACATGTTGCGTATCCAGAGATTTCCCACCGAGGCTGTGGATCATAACTCCTTAGTGCTGACCCTGTTCTTCTTCTGTGACTGCATAATATCTTAGGGAGGACCTGCTGGATTTGTCCAAATGTGTCTGACTAAAGCTTTTTATACACTTTCTTTTCTCTCTGCAAATAACATTAAAATTCCGTTTAAATTTAGGACTGCATGATTTTAGAAAAGCATGCCATTACTCCCTTACTGTTGAACTTTGAGTTGAAAACATGACCCTCTCTAATGACTGGGATCTATGTTACTGAGATTGTCAATTTACCACAAACAGGTCGAGTTCCATCCTGGTTTCATGTTAAAATGATTAAAACCTTAGTAAATTATGTATTCAACAATGTTTAACGGCCGGTCGAACTGCCTTTTCACAGTTTTCTTTGAATTAACAACATAAATATTGTCAATGGATTTGTGAAAAGGAATCAAATGTGTTATTTAAAAAAATAATGGAATGTAATATTTGAGTTAATCAGAATACAATAGTTTAGAACTTGTATGAGGCTGAAGAAGGATGAATTACGGGACTGTTTGAGTACATCATAGGGGAAAAGCTATGGGTTATAAGTGGTAGCCTAGTGGCTAGAGCAATGCGCTTTTTGTGCTCTGAGAATATTGCAAATACCCAGCTCTTGATTCCAACAGCCCTCCCTCTAGGTCCCTTGAAACACCCTTATCCCCACTGTTCCCCAGGCACCACCAGTGATGGAAGTAACAAGCGTTGAAAGTAATAGCGTTACTAACGCCATTACCTTTTTTTAGTAATGAGTAATCCAACTAATAACTTTGACTGTAACTATAACACAGGGACCTGCAAGTTACTGCATGTTAGATCGGATGCAACAATGAAGCTTTTTTCATTATGGGACTGGAGACTCGTTGCCCGCCTTGTCATGAGAGAGGGGAGGATGAGATTGGCTGTTACGGGTGCGTTGACGCACAGCACACACAGAGAGATGGAGAGTTAGGAGAACTCCAGCAGCAAAACAACGTTTTCCACATGGAAATACCGGTGTGACTGGATGGAGCTGCGTTTTCCCCCATCAGACACGGTTTCCCCTGCATCTCCGCTTTGACAGTGCAGCAGTGTTGGGCATGTTACTTTAAAGTAATTAGTTATAGTTACTAGGGTTACTTCCTCCCAAAGAGTAACTGAGTTACTAACTGAGTTACTTCCACAATAAAAAGGTAAGTAGCTACTAGTAAAGTAAAATTATTTCGTATATTTTTGCGCTTTCACTCTCGCAGAATCTCACCACCCAGCGCCCCCACCTTCTCGCCATGTGTTTCCGCCAGATGAATAGAGCGACCTTGGCTGTGAGACAAGAACCCGCAGAGAGTTTTGCATTTGTTGCAACTCAACGTAAATGAGACATCAGGGGGGAAAGCCATGTGAAGTTTTTAAAAGGGCATTCTAGATTCGGTGAGTATATGAACAATAACTGGGGATACCCAATTCTGAAATCCTGGTGTGTTTGCTTGTTATAGATACTGCAACATCTATCTATCCATCTATAGATGTATACTCTGTGTGTGACATAAAATATGTATCTCCATCCCTGCTACAAAGGCCATCAAATAATGTTTAAAATAAAAAATACAGTAGGTTGAAAAGGTATAGTATCCATTCATCCATCCATCCAGATTTCTCCCTTTTCTCCCGTGATAGGCCATCATTTGATCGCTCTCACGCCCATAGTTCTCCCCTGAGGCGCTGAAAGTATAATAGGCTTATTGTTACGCGCCTTTAGCGAGCATGCGCTTCTTCCTGTCGCTATGCCGGGTGAATAGTGATACGCCTGCGCAGTGCAGCAGAGATGCAGGGAAACTGTATGTGATGGGGAAACGCAGCTCGACGTAACACCGGTATTTCCATCTGGAAAACGCTGTTTTACTGCTGGAGTCATCCTCACTTTCCATCTCTCTGTGTGTGCGTACGTTAACACCCGCCAGCAGAAACACCCACCTACCCAACTGGACAGGCGGAATCTCACTATACATCAGCCATTCTCATCCTCCCCTCTCTCATGACAAGGATGCCAGCACCGGAAGTCCCATCATGAAAAAGGTTCATTGTCTGCACCTGAGTATCGCGTGCAGTAACGGGTGTCTCGCAAATGGTAACCGCGCTTCTAGTTACAGTCAAAGTATTTTAGTTAGATTACTCGCTACTAAAAAAGGTAACATGAAAAAAACGCCGTTAGTCCCATCACTGTTTACTAGTAACTAGTTAGTTTTATTGTGGATCAGTTAGTAACTTAAGCTACTTTTTGGGAGAAGTAACTTAGTAACTACTTGGCTTTAATTACTTTTTCAAAGTAACGTGCTTTAACACTTGGGCGCCACACAGTGTTACCCTTACTGCTCCCCATTGGGATGGGTGAAGATGCAGAAGTGAATTTCTTCAATGTCAGTTGTCAGTTTATTATTATTATCTCACTCAAGGATAGTATTTGGTCTGTCCATAAAGAGAAGTACAGTTAATGTACAAAATGTACATAGCTATAACTGTAACGACAGAGTGTGTAATACAAGTAGACCTTCCAGGTCAAAGAGAAGAGATAGAGCTGATTTATTGCTAAAAAAGGCTCCAACACATGGTCCAATATGGTGTCACCTAAAAGAATTATGTAAGGATTAAATAATGGAGAAGCAATTAGTCAGCTTTGTATAAAAATTATTCATTTTCTGAGGATGTTTATTTAAGAGCAACTTTGGAAATTAATAACCAGCTAGAAAAAGTACACTATATGATATTATATTCCATGTGAATTCAAGATTGTTCATTCTTTTTTGCCTTTCCTAAAAAGTGCTTTAAATCATTCCTAGCTGTCTTTATCCATGCTGGGTCAGATCCTGACATTTAAAAAATGGCAGGGAAAGCAGAATAATAAGCATTAGCCTCACTGCATGCAGCTAGCAAAGCATTGTAGCTAAACCAGGTCCTGAAAAAAAGACCATGTGTACCATCTCCATCTGTCTTCGGACCTCTGATTAATTTTGAAGGTCGGCTTATCAGGTCCAAATGCTTTCCCCTCTAGCTTCTCTTGGTAAGTTTGCTTTATAAGACTTCACTTTCACGACTTGACATGTCAATCAGCCACACTACTAACAGGTTAGGGTTCCTGTCATCCCAGGGCACAGCTCTCCTTCGCCCTGAGCTCTCATATCTTTTTGCACTGCAGAGGAGTTAATATGCATGCAAACCTTTTAACAAGAGTCAATGGCCAAAGATTTTTGTGCCCCAGGGCGGAACTACGTCACCAATCTGATGACGAATAAAACAGATTTACTTGTCATTAAAGATTTAACAACACATTTATCTTGCACACCTAAAAATAAATATTTATATATAATATATTTATTTGTATTTTATAATTACATTTTTATTGTTTGTTTATGTTTCACTCAAAGTCACTGGGTGGGTGGGGCAGGGCCATAGCACCCTCTGTTGACCAGCTGCCACTGTACCCCACTCTGAAAAAAAAACTCCGCAAATAGACTGAATGGTTATTACTTCATTAGTGCAGGTTTGTACATCTGAAATTGTCATTTGCAAAAATGAAAAAACAAAAAAAATAGATAACAAGATCTGTGCTAACGTGATAATGTTTTAGGCCATCCAGAGAAGCTGCAAACTGAACAGGATGCAAAGAGCTCACACACAAGTTTAGAATGGCCTATTCTATTGGAATGCTGTATGAAGGCAGTGTGCGTCTACTGCAGTTACCTGGAGCACAGCATGGATGCAGTGACAGATGAATAGTGTTGTATTTTGTAGCTAAGCCATTCAGTGATTTATAGACTAAAAGAAGTATCTTAAAGCCTATTTTCTGAAATGTGTGTAGTCAGTAGAAAGACTTGGAACTAGGCTGATGTGTTCTACTTTCTTAGTTTTAGTGAGGACACAGGCAGCACGTTTTGGATCAGCTGCAGTTTTCTGACTGAGACAACATATTGTTATGTGACTTCATGTTGTAAGTATGTCTATCTATCCTATAATTAGTGATTTATTTTCAGAGTTCAACAGAGGATTGGAGATGTTCAGCCTTACCTGCCAAACAGCTGCTCTGGTTGTTTTCTGGCGGTCCAGCTCTGTTTCTAAGTCTTTCTCCACACTCTGCATTGCTCCTCTTCCTCCATCTGTGGAGGAAGAGAAGTTTTGTTTTTATTTTTCAAGAAATTTAAACAAGGATTAATCCAGCATTTCTGATGACCATATTGTGTGTCTGTAACTACACACAAAGGCCAAGCAACAAAGCAAAGAACTCAGAGGGTTGAGAATTACCCTTTACAAAGGCAACATGAAAATACCATTGTCTTCAGAGGTTAAGTTTCACTTTTAAGCTAGTCAATGTTTAGTGAGATATTTATATTAAGCAACTGTCCTTTTCCGTCCTTCATCATGTAAACAGATGATCAACCAGCAGCAGTCCCATCTCTTCAGCACAGACACCCCCCATCCTGTCCCAGTGAAGAAGGTGAGCTAGATTGTGTTCAGGGACATGTCAGTTAGCATAATTTTGTCTCTTTTTAACCATAAAACAAAAAATCAAAATCAAACTTTTTTCTAATAAAAAAATGTGAAACATATACTATATATCATCATAATATAAAAATGGCCTGTAGTTGTTTGTACTGGATATTGGACAGTTGAAGGAAAACATTAGCCTCCAGCAGCCTGTATTAAAATCAGTCAATATTAAAATAGTTCAGTTAGATTTTTTTATTCAGATTGAATATCAATCTCTTTTATGGGGCTTGTTCTCTGATAGAATGCCATGCAAGAAGTTCTAAAAGTTACTTAAGGTTCTGGTCTTAATCGCATTAAGTCAACTGAATCTAACTTTATGACGATCCTTTGGACTTCAGTTCTGGGTCCATGATGTAGTTTTATTGCCCTGATATATCATTAAGCATCTTAGTCTTTAGTTCCAGTAATGGACATAATTTTTAAGGGTGTGTGGTGGGTGGGGGTGGGGGTGGGGGGTTGGGAGGGGGGATGTCCCTTGCTCTTTTTAAATGTCTGTTTTGGTCCCCTGCAAATTTTACTGTCCAAAAAACAATGTTATGCTACAGTACACAAACATTCGTCGAGCACCATGACCAAGCGGAAAACCAGCTCAAACTGAAACCAGCTTCCCTGAGTTTAGACCCCCAGCAAGCTCCTTATTGTGCCCACTGTCTTTTCTTGTGTGATTGGCCACCACCGCTGTCACTCCTGAGAAGCTCACTTTGCAAACATCTGAGGTGCCACTGAATCGGGTCTGTGATCGGATGGTCAAACAAGATGAAGTTAGTTTTATTTGAAAATACTTGCGTCACCCCGACTTCTGAAATCAAAATTTCGTCTCTGGTTCCAGTCTATCTTTATAGATTTTCCTTTTACTGTTTCATTGAAACGGCCCAGTTCCTTTTCAGAAAATGTGATTTCCTAGTCTGAATGGAGAGCAGTTTTTCCTTTATCAACTTATCAATCTTCATAATCTTGGCTTCAGAAAAGGTGAAATCAAAAAAACGAACCTGACTCAGCAAGGAATAATATAAATCCTCATTAATGGAAACTGTTAGATTCAAAATATTGTGAGTTCATATTTCATATTGGACAAAAATGAATCTGAAGCACAACAAAGGATTTTTCAAACAGACAGGGGCGTCTCTAGGTTTAAGAGACAGGGGTGGCTCAGCCCAGAAGATATTTTTTCAGGTGCACCTGCTAAAAGGCGTTGTCTAAGACAAGGGTGTAACTTTGTGTTGAAAGTTGGTGGGGGCGGCTCATAAGGAAAGGGAGCTACCTGCGCGACGCCTTTTTTTTTTTGTTGGAAAGGATAAAGCCAAAAAAATGCGAATAACATTTATCAATTTAATGCTTACAGTTGAAAATATAACTGTTACAATATTCACTTATATATTTTGTGCAAAAATATCACATAAATCTAAAAAGACAGCACAAATCAAAGAAATCAAATAAAAATATAAATTTTGTAGAACATTTATTGACAGTCAATTTTGGGTCACTTTTCAAATTAATTTACTTTTTAAACCAGGACTTGGACAAGATCTTATGGGGCCGTAAGCAGAATATGATTAAGCAACTCCGTCTTTCTGTCAAGAACATCCACCAGCAGGGGTATCAATACTGATTTGATAGAATCTGGGAGAGCGGACTATGTTCAACCATCCATTTTCTTTAACCTTATCCCTCAGTGGGATCAGGAGGTGCTGGTGTATATCTCTAGCCACGTTCTGGGTGAGAGGTGGGATCACCCTGGACAGGTCACCAGTCTGTCGCAGTATGTTCAACCAGCTTAAAAGTAATCGGTAATCAGATTTATTATTTGCACTTTTACTAAGTGAACTTTCTAACTCCCTTAAATCTGAAATTACAATGCCAAAATTGTTTTAAATCTTTTATCTTTGGACCCCCCTGCAGAGTGACGTCACACCTGCAAGATCCTATCCTTACCTTCCTGCTAGATTGCAAAAAGCAGCTTGCTCATGAGTTGTCAACTTAACCACGCTAAATCTTAAATGTACGTGTACATATAAAAGAAAAAGGGGCGCAGTGCTTGCTACTGAATGGCAACACTATGACAACTATATAACAAGGTCAGGAAAAAGTTTTAAGTGAAGCCGGGATTAAAACAGTAGCTACAAGAAGCTTCAAATAAAAGGTGTTCTTTATGTTCAACCTAAACACCAACTCCAATAGACCATCAGTAGAGCAGGTGTTTAAATTAATCAATCACTGCTGTGAAAGCTTATAGCAGTGAAAGCTAATATACCACAGCCATCACTTAATAAACGCAAAATAAACAACCCTCTAAAAACGGAAAACTGTAATGGACTGAAAGTCCTGTTTTTTATGTGGGAAATTATTTGCGTGTGTTTTAGTACATAATTCTGAGTATATTATGACGCTGTTGTCTGTTTTCTATATGCAACGATACTGAATAATAGTATGCTAGCTTAGAAGGGCTACCTGCATGGGTCGAGTTTTTACCAACCCGCGACCGCCCTAAGGCCCGCTAGGGTGAGAGCTACCAGAACGAACTGTCCACCCAGCTGATATCCTTCGAATTCAAATCGAACCCGGCCAACCCGTTGATATTTAACCCGCCTTACCCGACCCATTAACCCATCGCCAGGCTGTTGGACGCTGCGCTGCACCCAGTGCCTGATTAGCCGCCTAACATTTCTCATGTGTCCGCTAACAACACACCACACGCATAAAAAAAGTGTAGCTGACATAACAGGGCCGGAAAAGAGTGGTTTGAGTTTTTTTTCTATTTTAAATACGGTATTAACTTATTTTTTACACTACATTCTCTCTATTCTTAATAAGTCCCTCCTCACCGTAAAAGTCTGAGTCCAATTTCTGTCCCCTGGATGGGTTAGTGGGGCATTTTTGGAGGGAAGTTTACAGGTGTTAAGTGGGAGAGGGCAGAGGGGTGATGGGGAGAAAGCGAGAGGCAAAAGGATTCTTTTTTTTCTGAGTTTTTTTGGTCGGGTTTGTGGATCGTGAGCGGGGAGAACCTTTTTATTTCTTTTCTGAGGAGCCGCATGAATGGGGTTTTAATCAGATATATACACAGCACCGAAAGCAAAAAATACGCGGTACAAAATATTGGTGGGGACATGTCCCCTATCGGTCAAGATTGGTGGGGACATGTCCACACCTGTCCCAAAGGGATAGTTCGGTATTTTTATATGAATCTGTATGGCATCCCGCATCACCAGCGCATGCAATCACACCGACTTCACCCTGGCGCAGCCGCCCCTCCACCGCTGAGGGAGGGAGAGACATGGCTGTTGTTGCCTCGTCTGGAATGATCTAAGGCCAGACTGATAATGGTAACAGAGAGAAAATAGGACCAATTGATGGACCACGTGTAATTTTTTCCATCACAATGTTTCGGATGCAAAATATCGCCTTTTGAACACAAGCAATGTTTTAAAGACAAACGCTTATTTCGCCGGGTCTAGCAACCTGTCGACTACTTTGGCTTGACTCAAAAACCGGGACGAACTCTGCTCACAGGATGCCGTGGTAAGTCAGTGTGATTGCATGCCGCTGGTGATCGGGATGCCATACAGATTCATGTCAAAAATACTGAACTATCCCTTTAAGGAAGTTACGCCTATGATTGTTCTGATTAACTTGTCTTCTTTATGGCTTTTATTCGGTGCTTTACTGCATTTGTTTTGGGAAAATATGAGGAAAAAATAAATACAGAAAAAAAAATTATTTTTTTTTAAATCGCAAAATAATTAAAGGGTGGCTAATGCCAAAGAAAGGGTGACTGAAGCCACCCTTAAATAGGTCTAACGACGCTTATGGTAACAGAACTAACATTGAGACTCCATTTATATGTAACTTTTCGTAATACTAAAGATATTTCGATCACAATGCACTGAACAATGTATTTAGTATGTTTAGCTGCATGTTACCACACTCCTGAAATAGAGACAAAAGTGTTTATACTGCCTTTTAAAATTAGGCTTAATTCGCGCAAAAAAATATATCAATAACAAAACAGCTGTGTTTAAAACAAGTTCATTATCCAACACTGTCTTCGACAGAAGACGAAATAATCACGCTATTGTTTCAACGTTAACTCTAAACATGTCATTGTTGGGATCTGGAGCTGTACCACCTTCCTCCAGCAGAGTGCGCCGTGGGTCTCCTGGAGCTGGTCTTCCAGCACACCTGAGACGCATCTACTCATCAAGAGACCTGCCCTTTATAACCAGCTGCCAGACCTTGCTTCGACGCCGCAGTGTTGACCTAGTTTGGTTAGCGACCTGAGCCTAGTAACCTGAGAATCTTAGCTATCTCTTGATGAGATCAGATTCTAATTCTTCCTTGTTTTTGCCTCACAGGAAACCTGTCTCTAACCTGAAGCTCTGGATGAGCTTAACCTGCCGAGATTGCCCTCGTGAGCCAAACCTGAAGATTCCTGTGTGGATTCCCCTGCTGCTCTTAGTTAAGAGCTGGAAAAGGTCTGCCATTAAAGTCAGAAGCTAGACGCTGCAGCTGCTCTTGGACTCTGCTGAACAAACAGTCTCTGGACCCAACAGTTCCCTCTCTCTCAAAGAGAAGCCCGGACTCAATCAAGGTATACTCTTGAATTATCAAAGACTCATAACTCATCTGTCTGCTTCCTAATCAAACTATCATCTCTGCAGACTTCAGTGAACCAGCCCGGACCAGTTCCTGATCCAGTTCATGATCTTGTGTTTGTGTATAACTCAATAAACTCTGTTAAACTTTTACCCAGCCTCCGTTGTGTTCTGCATGTGGGCTAAGAACCTAAGACCCATCATGACAGTCATGGTCTGATATGGTGCTGCCTGTCATATTTCATTAAAAAATAAACTTATACTGACTTGATCAGTGTAAATCATGCTTTTTAATTCATTTAATCATCATAGAAATAGGCCTACTAAGTTGAAAAGTTTTTATTTTCTTTCAGCAGAAACAGACATCCTAACAAAGTACATCAGCAAGAAGGAAGTTAGAGTGGGTTCTGCAAAGGGTTCAGTGGTGTTGGTGACGGAGGACAGAAGATTGGAGAAAAATACCCATATTGCAAAATATCCTTTAAATAAATTAGTCATTGTGGCATGAGCTGTTGAAATATGTACTGAAGTGCTGATTCATCAAGCATTGGAAACTACACAGAACTAATAGACAAAGCTAAAAATTACTTCTTTTTTAATCAGTCCAGAAAGACTCCAGATCAGCCTCAACATTCTGGTATCTCCTGCTTGCTCTGCCTTTAGGTAGTTTAGAACTGAACAGGCTTTTTCTACCTGGTTGTAAAATGTGCTCATCCAGCCCGCTAACATTAACCTGCATAATCCTACTAACACAAATACATATATTTTACACCTAAATTAAAAAACAAAAATATGGCCCTAAACTGGAAGGAGCTTCTGAGAAAGGTTTTAATGTTTAGTTGTACCTTGGCGATGACATCTGAATTGTTGGAGAGAAAATCTGAGAAATCTCATCTTAAATCATGAACTTTTTATTGCCTACCTGGAATTGTTGACAATAGTTGAATAAACTTTTGGTTCTCAAAATGGTATCGTGCCCTATTTGTTGGTACTCGCCGATACCAATACCACCATTTTAGTGTTGGATCAGGGCTCCGCCCGATACTGGTATCGATATCGGTGCTAATTTAAATGTCATAGAAACAACATTTTTAGAACTGGATTTGATCTCCATATTTTTCACAGCATGAAATCTTCTTAAAAAGCAACCTCAGAGTTATTCCTAAATCATTTACATTTTATTCCAAATGCCAACCTTTTTAAAGGCAATAAGTTTGTGAATAAATATACATTTGGTTGATAGAATAAGCAACCCAGAGATGTACAATCCAAAGCAAACTGCAAATATCAACGTTAAGCCAACAACTTTCAAAGGCAAAATTCTAAAGAATAAATGTAAACTTGAGAGGTAAGTAACCTAAAAAAATAAAAATAATAAATAAACCTGGCCAGACCAATCCCAGCACAGGAGGCGGGATTCTTCAGTGCATGACTCTGAGAGGCTGAATTGCCCATAATGCAGCATCGCTTTTCTGGTAGCATAACAACAAGCTGGCAACCACAGCTGAGCAATGAAAATTAAGAACGTTGATAAAGACAGACTTTATAATGCAGATTTCTTTAGATAAACTGGCATAAATCGTTCACTGGAGAGTTTCTTCGACAGCTCTACATGTTTAGAGGACTACAAAATTACAAAAACACAGCGAGATGCTTGGAATTTTACATCACATCCATAGTTATCTAATTGGTTCTAACCTGATGAGGCTGACCCTGTTAGTACAGCCTTTGAAATTGAGCTCTACCAGCTCTTTACCAGACTGATACACTATGTAAATGATGAATCAGTCTGACTGGCCAGGATAGGAGCTGGTTGGACATCCTAAGGCATGATTTCCTGCTACTGAGCTTTTCAAATTTAAACATCATAAACCTTTGATAGATGTTAGCTAAATCAGACTGAATTTTACTATGTTTATAGAAGTTAATGACTCACCTTAGATCTCTTGGGTCAGGATAATTACTGGGTTGTACAGGAAGAGGTTTTGAATGGTTAACATTGCAGGGCGACGGAGACCCTGCTCCTTCCCTCTCCACCTTCCTCCAGATATTCCCCTGTTTCTCCCAGTGTGAAACTCTGAAAGGAAAACAAAGAACAGTTTTCTCACTTAGGTCTCTGAACCGTCATGTAGATCTGGAAAGAATCTACATGAAGCCTGCCAAGAAATCTAGAGGCAGTTTTGTGTTGCTGCCTGTCTAACCTATCTTTTTATCTATGGTACAGGAGACAGTGAAACAACTATGTTGCTAATGGTACCCCCACATGCATGCTCACACGCCCAAGACATATGCACAAAAAAGGGATATGAAACGTCAGCATTTGTTGCTAAGCTGATAGCTTAGCAAGGTTGAACAGTCAGAAAAATGAATCAGAGGAACAGAGTCTATTTGTGTTTTTATTATTTGTTGTGCTGCATTTCCCGAAGCTCTGACATCACCCAAAAGGTGATCAAAACCAAGATCAAAACAGTTTCTTTTTCAATGTGTCCCTTCATTGAAAATCAGTTTTCAACCTACTATGTGTACAGATGATGCCATTGTTCAATCGAGCTCTGCACTGGAGGCAGCATGATGCTGTAGCTTCCCTCTCATCAAATACATTCCTGGATATGGAGGATGTGCTGAAGTCCTCTTTTCTGCAGCTGAACTTCTCAGCTTAAATTTCAATGTCATTCACCTTATATGGAAGACCAAAACTGAAATAATTAAGGATGAATGCAGAAATAAATTAATGCTCAATAGGTATGATTAGTCTGATAATTTATGTAATAATGTCGCTATTTCTTTAGAATCAGAATCAGAATCGGGTTTATTGACATTGTTAGTGAAGGAGTTCACAACTAGGAATTTTTTATGGTACAATCGTGCAACATGAAATATATAATATGAAATAGGTAAATAAAATTATAATTATTTAATTTTAAATTATTTAATTTTTGTATTCATTCGTTTTTTATTTTTCATTCATCATCTTAGTCATTCATTCATTTCTGCATTTCTGCCTCATCATAAATAATGAGAAGTGGTGTCTTCAGGCTTAAACTTCTACCTATAGACAAGTTTTACAGGTATTTGCCTCCATCATAACGACATTTCTGTTACTGATATCCTGGTAAATAAGGTCCAAATAAAGAAATTTATGAATGAATGACTTGATAAAACAGTGAATAAGTAAACAAATAAATAACCAAATCAATGAACAAATAAACTGAATAAAAAAAATATTAAAAATGAATACACAAATAAATAAATGAGAATATTGCTACATAAATCCTTATGGAACTTATTGAGCATTGTTTACTTCAGCATTTATTTATAATTATGTCAGTTTTGGTCCTCCATAAGTTCACAGCTAATGTTAAAAGGTGATCATGGCAGTTGGCGAAAGATGACTCACTTTGGCCCTGGTTGTCCAGGATCATTACTGAAGACTGTAGGATAATCTTTAGACATGTCAGTATTTAGAGAGAAACAATGGAGTACTGGAGACGATGCTCTGTCCTCCTCTGTGGTCCTGTAAATGTTCCTTTTTCTCTCCTGGTTTTGATACTGAAAGGAAAACAGAGGAGCAACCATCATTAGTGCATGTATGTCCCATCCATGCATCCCAGTGCAAATGGACCTAAAGCTTTGATGGTTTCCATTCATGATGATATTTTCCTATGTCTTTTTGCAGCTACAACTTTAATTATCTGTTTAATTGACAGTTAATCACTGCTATCAAGATTAATCATTTCAGCTGCTTAATCTTTAGCTATTTTTTAAATTATTTTGTGAGTGTTCTAATCAAACAGTTTTGTTAGATAGAATATTTGACTGTAACAGAAGAATGACTGTGTTTAATAAATGTCTGCATTGATAAAGAGATGTGCATCTGTGTTTATTTCTTTATGGGAGTGATCTGCTGTCTAAAGGTCAGAGCTCCAACCATCCCTTCAATGTTGATGGTTTAATAATACATTGAGATTTACTGGTATTCTGGTAATGATTGTCGCGAAGTGCAATTATCAGTTATAATTATGAACTGTTGTTACTAGTGGTATGGCGCAAATCCACAACAGGTTTGATGGTCAAAGGCTTTATTGATTTACCATTTCTGGTAAATCTAGTTAAACGTTAGTTTTAATCCATGTCATTAAAAGTAATTATTAAAAGCTATCAGCCTAATAAAAAAGCCCTGATGGAGCTTAAATATATATTTCTTGATGATACTTTTGTTAAAATAAAAAATAATAAAATATTATTTTGAATATAATAAATATTCATGATCAAACAATCATAACAGCACAGAATTGCTCCAACTTAAACATTTCAAATTTCAACAAAATTAGAGACAAAGACTCTTGAATAGTTTCTAACTATTCACAGATAAACATACTAATGGGGAAACATTTGATCAGTTCATAAATTATTGCTGTGATCTAACAGATACTTTTCCAGATCTCAGCAGGGGTGGAGCTTGATGGGGGGCCAGGGGGGGCCATTGCCACCCTTAAAGTAGTGTAAGTAGTGACAATGATTAAGATTTTCATCCCAGAACTCAAACTTGAAATAAGTTTGTTGTCTACACCTTTACTTTAGACAGCAGGATGTTTAAATATATGCGTCCATTTGTTAGCAAAGGCTTTAGGAAAGTCTAGTTAGTCTTTATTTAGAAAATATAGATGTTGTGGTTGTTCATTTTCAACAGTGTATGTGTATGAGATGACATCTGATGTGAATTTGCGCTATGTAAATAAACTGAATTAAATAGAAATTGAATTATAAATCGACCCTGAGGTTCTGGCACCTATCCGCTTTCAGCCACCCCTCAGTGTACATTAGTTATTGCCTGGTTACCCTGATAAAAATTCCCTGGCTACGCCTCTGGATCTCAGTGATCTCTAAATTTGGAATTGCTGAAGAGTCAATAACACAATGCAAGCGAATACTACAGAGTTTATATATACATCCATCTGTGCACATTTGTATCAACTTAATTCCAACACACTACTCATAAAAATAAATCAAAGAGGAAGATGTACAAAATAAACCTGCAAAGGGCTAATTTGCGGGTTCAGGAGGTCTTACTCCATCGTTGATGGCCAAGTCCAGAGACAGTACAATGTCTGTGAAGGGGCAGCAGATTTTTTCAAAGGTTGAATACTTTAAATATTCTCACATTGTGTTGTTCCTGTTTATTTCAAAGTTTACAAGCAAAATCTGCAATTTTCATCCTTCTGAACTCAGTCTAATTTAAAGTTTAGGTGTTTATTCATTAGAAGCTGACAACTCTTGTTTCTGTGGAGTAGGAAGAGTAGAAAACATTACCCACCCAATTTCTACCACATTTTAGGTATTCAGCGTCAGTGAACACTTAAAATGTTCCTTTTAACTCATATGTCATATTATATATTATATATTTACTTCTGGTCAGTCAAATAACTTTTCTGTATCTTTGAAGTTTAAGAACTTGGTGAAAATATGGCGCAGTTTGTCAGATTTCTACCTGATTCAGTGCGCTTTCTCCAGGGGGACTGGTGAGGTGAAGTTATCATACCATTTGTGGTATAAGCTTTTACAAAAATTCTATAGCGTCAGGACCTTTACTTGATCTGACACATTTATATTCCTAATGTTAGATCTCCTGCTGCAATTTCCTAGGTTGTCAGTTTTGTCTAGTCCTCTTTAGTTTTGCCTTACATTGATAAGTTTGCTTATGAGGGATGGATGGATGGATGGATGGATGGATGGATGGATGGATGGATGGGGATGGATGGATGGATGGATGATGGATGGATGGATGGATGGATGGATGGATGGATGGATGGATGGATGGATAGATGGATGAACTGAATTCATATTAAATGAGTAGAAAGATTGGACTTCGGCACTATGAAATAGGCGGGTGGTCGGAGTAAAGGAACATTTTTATCTTAATACAGGAACTCAGCCTTAACATCTGAGCTCTTTAGAACAATTCTGGGAGATTTGGTTCTTAATTCATCAGTCCCAAACAACATAAATAGGAGTCTGCAATAAGGAAGAGTGCCTCAGTTTGTGGTTGAACCTTTACTTAAAAAACATGGACTCAATTCCTCTGTTCTATCAAACTAAAGGCCTATTTTCCTGTCAATTATGTTAGAAAATAGTGCACTTGTCAAATTACTAACCTTTCTAGAAGCACGTTGCAATTCTGATGTTTTTGAATTTGGTTTTAAAGCCTTTCGCAGCACTAGGTCTGCACTTTTAAAGGTTATTAATGACCTATTATTTAGGACTTATGCAGGCTACTACAATTTTAATGCTTTTAGAACGAACTGCTGCTTTTCACACATTTGACCACATAACTCTCTTATTTCGGGGCAGTGATGTAAAATTATGGGTTGCCCTCTCCTTTAAAAGGAACGTATTAGAAAGTGCTTCTCTGGAGCCAAAACGTGCTGAAGTGCTCTCTACAGTGTTGAAAATTTAAAATTTCAATAACAAGAAAGCTGCTTTGACATTTTAAAAAGTATCTGCATAGTTACTTTTTCTATGCAGTAGAAAGAGTTACTATCTTAGTTACTTTTTAAAGTAGTAAACAGTTACTTTTTTAAAGTAATTTTCCTTAAAACTGCTGATGACCGCCAGATTTATCCACCACAGAAAAAAATTGCAGATCCCCACAAACACCTCAACTGAACTGCTTAAAGGATGTTAAAGATTTGTTGACTAATAACTTTGTAAATCTAAATGAAAATAAACCTGAAGTCATTGTATTTGGCCACATGGATCCCCTGTTAAAAACTTGCCCCCTTCATGCAGTATCTTTGTTCTACAGCCCCCAACCTTGGTGTAATTATGAAATATGATTTTAATTTTGACAAACAGATTAATGCAGTTGTAAAGTCCAGTTTTTATCATCTTCGGCTTTTAACTAAAATCAAACCTTTTTTTGTCTGTTAATTAATTTGAGCAGCTAATGTATGCTTTTATTTAATCTCTTCTGGACTACTGCTTTGTACTTCATAGTGATATATGTCCATCAATTCATTTTCCATCAGGATTAACCCAAACGGGATCATGAGGGGTTACACCATGGACAGGCACTTCCTCGGAGGTCAGAGGACCAGCTCCAACTTGTGGTTTTTTTTATTGGTTTTTATCACTGATTACATGTATTAAATATACGTTTATTTTACTGTGGAGCACTTTCAAAACATTTCTGTGCTATATAAAAAACACGGTGGATTGGATAGGAAAAATTTTCAAAGAAGGACATCTTTAATCATAAATTGAAGAAAACATTTCTAGTGTGGAATATGGGTCCTAGAGTCGTTCTGTGGTTCTGATTAGGCTTACTGGAAGCACTAGGCTTAAAGGGGACCAGTTGCTGCAGCCATGCAGAACGCAAGGAAACCAGGAAATACTAGGAAGCTCCTGGTATTTCAGAGACCATTTTAGAACAAAGTTAGATTTTTCTGTTTCAGCTTTTTTCAGCAGCAAAATCAGGTTCTCCTGGAAACCAATTATTCCAGTTCAGATTAACTGTTCAACTAAAAACAGGCTCTAAGTTTCTGACATCATCTGTTATCTTACAACATAAGAAGGAAGCAGTAGACCAGGAAAAGAACTGGTACCAGTTCAACAGAACCACTGAATAACTCCAGCTTTAAAACAGTGGTTTACAATTTTCTAATATTTTCTTAAAAATAAGTTTTTTGTCTGTAGAAAAGAAACAAGCAGAGAAAACTCTGTTTTTTTGGTCAAAAACAGGAAATCACATCCTGACCAGATTCACAGGTAGATGAAGCCAGTAGCTTAGTTTCAAATGAAAAGTTCTGGTTTTGGTTCCCTCTACAGTCCACAGAGAGAAAACCCACTGAGAGGAAAACAAGGAGAACACTCACCCTGATCAAGATGTTTTACCTTGTTCTGCCACCAAATATAGTCAGAACTAGTTCCTCCTGATCTGGTACCTCTAGCATCTAGGATCTCTAGCAGAATCTTCTCAGCGTGATTTTCTATCAAACCAAACTGGGAGAGAATGTCAGTCAGGGTTCCAGATCCAGTGAGGTTCAGGTAAGCAGACTGAGAAGTAGGTGGGATCAGACCATCACTTCCTCATTCTCTCCTTTATCTCGCAGTCAAACAAGGTTCAAGGTCTAGTTCAACCTATTAATCCCCATGCATTTTAAAGCAGGCAGTAAAAACTCAAGAGGAAGCCAAACACACTCTTTCCCACTGAAATTAACGGGTTAACCTGTGTTACGGCGCAAGGCCTTTTCTGAGTCCTTAACATCCCTGTGTAGAGCTTCTAATTGGTGCTGACTGGAAGTGGAGGCAGCTGGCCAGACTGATGTCAGATCCATCTTAAGGAGCATTAATCTTCACCTTCACCTGGAGGCCCAAACCAAGCTTCTACAGCCCAAGCTCCGCTCCAGCCCATAGAATTAAGCTGGCGGCGAGGTCATCCCAGACCCGGACCAGCAGGAGGAAGCCACAACTTGTTCTTCTCTTACTCCACTCTCTCCTCTCCAACCATTTTATGTTTTATTTAAATAAATCCCACTTTAAGTTATCCCCATGCGAGGCTGCCTTTATTTATTAAAGGGAAGCCACACCTGGGTTTTTCAAACTTGGGTCGATCAGATCAGCATTTGCCTCCCTTCCCATTGGCAAAGAAAAGATGGCAGCCCAGCTTCATGTCTGTTGACGTCATCAAGAGCTGGGTTAAGCGTTGATGTCACCAAGTGTAATCAGGAAGAATAAACAGGAGGAGCATCATGTAAGGGAAACAAATGCATAGTCAGCATTCTTTATTGTTTCGCTCCTTTAAATGACCTAATCCTTCTTACCAGCACTGATGGAGTTGTTTATCGAATATAAACACATGTTTATCGAATATAAACACAGTTGTTTTGGCTTGTTAGAACAGATGTTAATGGGGCTGTTTGTGTTGACATCTGTACTTTTCGTTGAATGGTATCATGTAAATTAACGGGTTGACCTGGGTCTGATGTTCTCACAGCATGCTGATAAGAGCTTGCCGAGTCGTTTGACCCGGGTAGACTCGTGTCAATGAGCTGTTCCCACTGCCACTAAAAGCTTTTTGTTCCCAGATTTAAATGTTTTTTTCCGGCCAAAGCAAAAGAGGTTTAAGTGTGACTGCTTAGCATGAATAAACCATCCATCCAATTTACCAATCGCTCAGTCACAGTAGGGAAAGTAATATTTACAGGCCGGGTCATTCTCCACCAGAAAACCCTTATCTGAAGCTCCGATTGGACGAGTCACCATGACATCGGGAAAGAGGAGGTGCCTATTTCAAAACACTGAAACTAGAGATTATAACAGATAATAAAAAAATATTTGAGAATGTGTTAAAAAGAGAGAGAAACAGCTAAAGCTGCAAATGAGAGGAAGATTGTGTAGGAGAAGATTGCCTAATGGATTAATCCGTAACTTTATAGGTAGTCAATTATGGCAGGTCAACTTGACATTCTTTGATTGGATCCTGTGTAAACGACATGCTTTGTTTGTGTTTTTAACACCTATTGTATAATGGACCAAGTGAACTATTTCCTTTTTACTCTTCGCACAAAACTATGACAGAACTCTCCTGAATAAATCAGTAAATAAAACAAATTGGTTGGCTTTAAGGAGGGTAGAGGCAGAGGAAAACCTGCTCTTGAACAGGGCCGTTTCTCAATTCATGAGAACATAAGTATGGACTCGCGTTCTGTCAAGTCCGGTCTTGGCAAGAACACAGGAAAGAACACAGGAAAGAGAACAGGAGCACGCAGCATGAATCTGGGTCAATTGGAACATTTCACCTCCTCTTATCAATGGTCTCTAGATAATAATAAATTATAACTTTTTTCATTTAGTGGGGGAATAATAATAGACACAGTCAGATAAACACAAATCAAATACAAATTTTGTCAAATAAAACAAAAAAATCGCCATCAGGGTCAGCGGTCCTTTACACTTGCCTATGCCAAGAAAGGGCTGCGGTTAGCCCTGGCTGCCATTAGCTTTGGAGCTCCGCTGATTGCCGCAGTTCTCTCAACTTCGGAAATCTTTTTTTTAATTACGCATTAAATCAGGAAATGGACCATATAGTGACGCTTTAAAGTATAATATTCTCCCCTCAAATGATCTTAAAACGTACATTTATTGAACAACAGCAACAGAAAAGAGAACTTTTAACTTTCATTGGAGTGATCCATTGAAAGCTGCTGCAGTGGTGCATGCTGGGACGGCTGTCAATCTCAAGAACGGCGAAGTCTGCTCTGATGCGTACTCGATAATGAGGGCGGGCCGAGAACAAAATCCGGGGATTTGGTGCGTTTTCGGTCTCGCGTTCTCTGCAATTGGAACAGTGCTCGGGCTGAGGCTGATGACGTATCACGAGGATAGCTCTGTTACTACGGTAACAGAAAGGTTGAGTAAACTCTCTTTGCGAAACAGAAAATTCAAATGTCCTGTGAATAGAGTTTTCATTCAACGTGCTTCTCCATAGAAGATCTGAAAGTCTCTGAGCTGCTCTTAACTCAGTTTGATATTTGACCTTCATAAAGAAGGAAAATATGATATGATTAAAAATCGTGAAGAAAAACTTCTTCATTGAGATAAACCATATTTTTCTCACTGGGCCATTTAGGAAGACAGATAAAATGAGTAGTGCTGCCTGAGCATCTGCAGAAAATTAGTAAAATATAATCAAAACATCAAAAAACTACATCACAATTGAAGCCAACATGCAGCCTGAAAACGTCAAAATTGAGCTTTATTTCAGATGTCTGCATTATAAGCTGAAGATGAATTAGAGAGTAAAAAGGTCAACCCAGTTACAGTTTGATCAGATTCAGATCAAACCTACATGAAGCCACTAACTGGAGGAGCTTAGTTTGAATTTTATCTTCATTGTTCCAAAGAGAAAAACAATATCAACACCTATATGACAGACAGGATCAAAATAAGAACAGAAAAATCTGGAAACTCAGAGTTCATCATCAGGATCCAGTTAGAGTCTCTAAACTCAAACTGCTTCAGCTTCAACGTCTGTGGATCAACAGGACGCAGATCAGCTTCTCTCTTCTACTAGGATAACCAGCTCCACAACCTACAGAGAGAAGAAGGATGAACAGAGGAGATCAATAAGTGATTCCATCCTATCCATTAGATGTCAGTAATTGATACAGGACATCCATGATGAAGCAATGAAAGGCCTTCAGTCCTGTTCAGAGCTGTAGTGGAGCAGCTGGACTCACTCCAACCATCTACTTACAGAGTCTTCAGTTTGTAGTCTGGACTCTCTACCAGATCCTGCAGCTGCTGAACATCTGACTGCTTCAGGTTGTTCTTACTCAGGTCAAGGTATTCCAGATGTGAGGGGTTTGATTTTAGAAATGAGACCAGGCAAGCACAGCCGATCTCTGTCAATTGGCAGCCAATCAATCTGAATAAGGTATAGAAAGATGTAGTGGTGTTAGAACAGACCAACAGAACCAGTTAAAGAGCTCTCATTAATATTAATGGAAAAATGCTGCTGCTCCAATAAACACCTGCTGAGATTAGCAGGGACAAGCAGAAATCCCACACCAGTTGGGCCTTAGAGCAGAAACCCAAGCAGGACTCCAGTAGAACCCAAATCCAGTCCGGATCAGTCATTTGGTATGTTGGTGCATTTCGGACAAACTAAGGCATTTATTTTTTAACATGACATACCAGTGGCATTCAAAGCCCCAAACACATTAAATATAAGACCATTCCCCCCAAAGATCTGGTTCCCCGGTACCAATAGCCCAGGATTGGATATACTGTTTAGCTCCAGGAGGACTGAAAGCAGTTTCACATTGGGGGAAAAAACAAAAACAGCGTGTGAGCAACCAGTTTGGATATTCAATACCATTTTTGATACTGTGTAGATAAAATATGTGTAATAATTTCAGGCATTAAAATATTTTCACTAACATGAAAAACTGACCTATTTTAGTCTCAACATGGGACCCCGCTGTCTTAGGTTGCAAGGAAGACTGACTTATTTTTAATGGTTCAAGGTTATGTTTAAGAAGGCGTATGTCAGGAATCCAGTGTGTGTGGTCTATTTTGTGGGGTCTGTCTTCCTCCCTCCATCACTAGGTGGTGGCGCCCCGTCCTTGTTGGTCCTCCTTGCACCTTGCACACCTGCGGCTCTTTGGATCATTATCTGGAGGAGTACTTAAGGCAGTGGACTGTCACTACTTTGACGCCAACAGAGTGTTTGCCAGTTTTGGGTACTCTAGCCATGCTTAGATTAGCAGTGTCTAACCTGAGTCTTTTGTTTCACTGAGCCTAGCTGAGTTTTTGTTTCTCTGAGCCTAACCTTGCTTTTTGTCTTTGCCTTTGGCTGGAAGTCCTCCCTGTGTACTGGATGCTTCTTGGCCTCAGTCCCCCGGAAGGATTGTTTACTGAGTTCACACTGAGCAGGGGAGAAACCTCCACATGTGCCGTTCCAAGTCCCTCACAAAAATTCAAGTGAGACAGTCTGTTCCATTGCTCCTCTCCGGGTCCTAAGTAGGTCTACCAGTCCACCCTTTAAATAGGCCCCTCTTCTCAGGATCAACCCACACATTTTGGGATTCAAAGTGAGAGAAGAACCCCCCAAATGAGGGTTCACTCACTAGCGACATTCAAGATTCCCTACTGTCCCTGAGCGAACAGTTGTTATATCCTCATCCAAGAACCTTTTTAGTTCCTGTTCACCAGCTTTCTGAGTTCCAGACCTACCCCCTTCAACCCTACCTCAATAAACCTGTTAAACCTTTCCCTTGCTCTCTGAGTGGTTCTCTGCATCTTTGGGTCGGGCCTTTAAACACACCATGACAGCGTAGGGTTCAAATTTGCATTCATGCATTTTTTTCCCTGGTCCTCATTTTAAACAGATCAAACTAAAATTGAATCATAATGATACACTGATTTGAACGGCTAAGATGGTGAAGTTTTACAGCTCTATCCCTCAGCCCTACCTCTGACCCATCAGTACAATGTACACACCTTTTGTAGGCAGGGGAGAACCATATGTAGGGTGAGGAATTGAAGCCCGATTGAATTATAATTCCACACAGACGTTCAAATGTAGTTCAGATGAAATGTTATTGGTAGATGGACATTATCACATCAGAACCTTCAGTGTGATCTATGCTGGCACTATGGCGCCAGGTTGATTGCTCTAAAATCCCTCAGACCTTACAGCCTACCTACTGTTCTCATCTTGCGGTATTACTTATTTCCCCACATTACATAATCTGCATTCTGCACTTTCAATCCCTCTGTATTGAACAAACCCAGACTCTGTTTAATTAACTAAAAGTTGTTAGGGAAAATTGTTAGACTGCTTCTGGAAAGAAATCTGTGTTATTGAACTTTGAACTGTCATTAATAACTCTTTTTGAATGTGATTTGCGCTAGCCAAACCCTCAGGCTCTGTAGTCCTTCTGAGAGTCTTTACCTGCTCCTCTGATCAACTGGCCTATTGATCCTTAACAAGCTCACTGATTTACCTTCACACTGATATTTACAGTGTAATCTTATTAGAATAAAAAAAATCTATATCTTACTTCAGTGTCTGCAGTTTGCAGAGGGGAGAGCGGAGAAACCCCCTGAGCTCCTTCATTCGAGTGTTCAGGTAGGTTCCACTCAGGTCCAGTTCTGTTAGATGGGATGGATTAGTCTTCAGAGCTGAGCCCAGAGAAGCTAATTCGGTTTCATACAAATGGCAGCCCTCCAATCTGAATAAAGAACAAAATATTTTAGCTGATTTCAACAGGATGCAGATTAACCCTTGAAAGCCTGGACCAAGACATCTTCAGAAAATTCTGCAATTTTCAAACTATAGTTTGCAAAGATTTAAAAATATCATTGAACTTTCTGACAAATGAAAACAATTTGTTAATGTTAAATCTGATCTTTTGTTTGAATTATTTGTGATACATTAAGCATTGTTGTATAAATATCAACACCATTATCATCTGATCTGAAAGGAAAAGCTTCTGGAACAGCTGGGCTTCAATACACACCCTCTGCAATTGGCTGCTAGACTTCTCAACAGTCAATCACATTCAAAATTAGGACAGGAGAACACTCTGATCATGGTCTAGCACAATACCAGGGGCTGCGTCCTAAGCCCCTTCTGCGTTTCACCCTGATGGACACATAACTGTGATGACCAACCAATCACGTGTGAGTTTGCGAATGACGCACCATGATGGTGGGGCTCATCAGTAGATGACAATGACAGGTTTGCAGAGGTAGAGCAGCTGGGTTGACTGACCAACGAAGCGCACTATCACCTGGGAGAAAGAGCGAGAGGAGATCATCTTGGACTTCAGGAAGAACTGGCTGGTCCTCATCAACTCAGTTGTAGAGGTGGTCAGCAGCTACAGTTTTGGGTGCACATCACAGATACCCTCACCTGGACTGTAAAAACCACCTCTCACAAGGGCACAGAAGCGCATGTACTTCTTGAGGGGTGAGGAAACCCCTGCCCTGCCGCATCCTGCACCACCGCTTTCTACACCAGAAAGCACCATAGAGAGTGTTCTGACCAGCTGTCTCACTGTGTGGTGTGGAGGCTGCAGCGCCTCAGACTGGAAGAAAGTGAGGAGAGTGGGAGAACAGCAGAGAAGAACATGGGGTCTCCTCTTCCCTCCATTCAAGACAAACACCACCATGGACTGTTCTCCCTGCTGCCCTCTGGGAAGAGGCTTTGCAGCATTCAATGCAGATCCAGTAGATCCTGAAACAGCTTCTTCCCCTCTGCCATCAGACAGCTGAACTGTTAAGAAAACTCTAAATCATGTCACAGACTCTCCATTACACTGATAATACCAAACCAAAATACTGCATAATTGCACCACATATATTTTTAATGCTCTGAATTTCCGTATGAATGTTTTTTTTTTTTTTTGCAGCATGTTTTTTCTGCCACACTCTTTACAGTTGATCACTGCTGCACTTTGAGAAATTGAAATGTCATGAAAGCCGTACAAAATAAAATTTGATTGTATACACAAAGTGTATACAACAATATATATAAATATAAATAAATAAATAAATATATA
>JAGKQL010000004.1:30808312-30826402 GCA_018398635.1 Cyprinodon brontotheroides | reverse complement strand
AACTGGATGTTCTGGTTGGTTCTGCCTTCAGCCCAGTCCAGAGTGAACTTCTGTGTTAAGATCGTTTTCCCGATGCCAGCCACACCCATTGTCATCACAGTTCTGATCCGATCCCTTCTTCCAAATGGATTGAAGATGTCTTCTGGTCTGATTGCTGTTTCTGGTCTGTTTTTTTTCCAGGATGTTGCTGCAATCATCCTGACCTCATGTTCATCATTGACGTTTGTAGTCTTTCCCTTTGTGATGTAGAGCTCTGTGTAGATTTCATCCATAAAGGTTTTCTCTCCAGCTTTAGCAATGCCTTCATAGACACATTCAAACTTTGACTTCAGAGACACTTTAAGGTCATGGTGACATTGATCATTGACATCTGAATGAGGAAAAAAGGGGCATTTCAGAAAGACAATTAAAACAATTTCTGACATTCTCTTGGGGGTCTTTCTATTTCTACGGAAGAAATATTGTTTTTTATATACAGGTGTCAAACATAAGAGATATTTCCTGACTCTAACTAGGGTTATCATGCACAGAGTGTGTAGGGTTGTAAAAAAAAAAAAAAAAAATGCACTAGAAAAGCTCTTAATGTTGGGGCCATCTTTTTCTGCTAGCACTATGGATTCCCACATTTAATAGTCTGATAATCAGATCATTCACATCGACCATAAACACGTTGTAGTTCTACTACTGCTGTTTACATTGTTCTATCTGTAGGCATCATCTAGTGTGAATAAAAGTAATACAATAAATAAATATTTATGCAGTTTATTATAGAGATAAATGTTTAATGTGGTTTATACTCTTTGTTTCCAACGGCAACAGCAATATGCAAAATCCATGTGAAGATTGTGACAGCCAGCAACATGGCAGCTCTTCACACTGGCCCAGCACCATAGGTGTTTAAACCCTGTCTTGTGTCTAAGAGAGAAAGGTGAGGAGCAATCAAATACACAGGGTTCAAATGTTGATGCCATGTGAACAGAGGTATGTGAACGAAATCACAGGGAAATCCTATTCTAAGATTTGGCTGGTTTACGTATATCCGAAAGATCAGGGGGACACCATCAGAAGCAGTTATGCCATAAGTGGTTATCAAAGTAACCATTCTCTAGCATGATACATTTTTTGACATACCTGAAATTCTGAAAACCTGTAGTGGTATAACACAAGTGACTCGCAGAAGAGCAGTTGTCAAGTCATTAGATGGAAAATTAGTTTTCAAAACCTTCTTTCGCCCAATCCTAACAGCAGAGAAGATGCCTCCCTCGACTTTGGAATGGCCTTGAATCATAGTTAGGAGCATAGAGCTTGGAGTCCTGAGGTCTTGAGTTTGAAATCCATTCCCACAGACTTCACAGGTCCTGAGCAAGACCTTCAACCCCCACACTTCTTCCCGGGCACCGCACAGTGGCATAAAGAAGATATCACTGCAAGGACTGTTTGGAAGTGGAACTTCAGGTTAGCGGCAGTTCACGGCCAATTTGCAGGCTTCGCCGAAAACTCCCGTAAATTGTCAGTGTAGAAATTGACGTGGAGTTTCTTAGGCAGTGTTTCCCCCATGCCTCCCTCCCATGGAATTCTAGGGGAGGCTTTAGCATGTAAATGAACATGCTGTAGGCTATACAAATGCAAGCCAGGGTTGCAGGGGGGGTAAACCCCCAAGTGACATCTTTCTGGGGAAGAAATCTCTGATACAAGAGAGATCAGGCAGAGTATAGCCTCTCACATTTTTTAGCTTGAATTGGATTTATTTAATTAAAGTATAGGGGGCCAAAACAGATCTTTAGCCGACAAGAGCCAATACATTTTAGAGCAGTAATTATTTTTACAAAATTTGCATTTAAGATAAAAAATAAAATGTTGTCTGTCAATGCTCAATTCAGTACTTAAATTGGAAGAAAGTTTCAAAGGAAATGGGTCTGAGATGATTCACTTTATAACATGGCGCATTATCACATATTTGGGAAGTAGCCATCAGAAGATTCAATTGCCCTTTCTGTGGTCATAAGGTCCGTAGGTCAAGATCCATAATTGCAGTACACCAAACGGAAGAACGTAACCGACAAATTCTGGTTAGATCAAATTAAAATATAGCAACAACCAGATCGGTGACTAGAAGTGCAGCACAAGGTACTGCATATATATATATAAAAAAAAGCTAACACCGTTTATTTAAATGATTGGATCAAACTATTGGTTCACCATGAGGAAGCAGATTTCTCATCTCCATCCAAAATATTTGTGTATTTTATACCGAGGGACTTAAACTTTAATAGAAATCCATTCAAAAGAAAACTTCTTATTACAGGAATGAAAAGAGATGCTGAGTTTGAAGTAGTTGAACAAGTTCATTAAAAAAAAAGCAGTTTTGAATTATCCCTATCCCCGTTACAAAAAATCTACAAAAATATATATATATATATTTGGGCAGAAACTGAACATATGCTGATGATGGTGGGATTTTTTTAATATGTCATATTAAATTAAAAGCGTTCCTACAGGGTTCATACAGGAATGAGTGACTCCCTAATTTCATCGCTATTTAAAATGCTATTAGAAATGATTTTAATACCATCCAATAAGAATCATGTGTACACAAGTTATTATGTATACATGAAATATGAAGGAGCTGCAAGCAGAGTTCCATGACTCCTGTATGTATGGCGTAAATCACAATACACACATATATCGTATGTATATATCCTCTAGCTTTTTCTCCGCCTGGAGCTGATATAATATATCTGACGAAATTGTTTTTATAAGCATTTTTTATTAAAGAATTATAAATACTTGTCCTAAACATATTTAAATAATTTTAGGTGCCAATTAAAGGCCTTGATTTTAAAAAAAAAAAAAAAAAGAATGATTTTTAATTATTTTTTTTTGATCCGCTGAAACTCCTGGTTCATCTCAAGATGCTCTGTCTGATCTCCAAGAAACTTAGAGCGGGGTTCGATCCATAGTGGGGGATGCTGCTTTGCTTTTGTGCAGGCGGTCTGGAGGCGTCTGGATTTGAGGGGTAAAACTCCTCTTGGGCCCATGGCGTCTCTCCGCATCTAACAAGGCGAACTCAAAAGAAGAGATGCTAGCGGTAAATATATGTTCGACATGCCTCACTTGCTAAGCTAAAAGCAGCTAATAGCCCCTACCATTAATAGCAGCCTAGCTATTAGCCTATCTAGCCTAGCCTTGCAAGAACAAGCTTTATTAAAGTGTATTTTTTGTGATTACAGGAAGCAGTATGCCTTAACAACTTCGGAGACTAATTGCAGGCGCTATGAACGGAGCAAAGGGTAAGATTTAAAAGAATATGCTTTCATTCTCGGTAAAAGGCAATGGATACCGATAGATACCGCTTTTACATTTTGTTTTCACAGACTACTGTCGCCTCCCACATGAGGCGGTGACCTCTATTTGCTCGGAGCCATAATCAGCAAGTCCAGATTTGTAACGACCCTGATAAAGAACCTACATTGTGTGTAAGTGACTTGTTTTAATGTTTTCTCCTTCCTTGTTACTGTGACTTTGCGTTTGATTTTTATTTATACCACTCATTTAATTGTTTTCCAGCTGCCTGTAAGGCGTATTTTCAGACGGTGCGCGGGAGCTTCAGATATAGGCTGCCAGTCAACACGCTGCGTCTGCGGAGGCTATCTGCTCGAGTCGGGCCGAAGAAAGAGGGTAAGACTTTTATTTGGTGACTCTTGCCACCAGGTGCATTAATAGATGTATTGTGTCCATACGCAGTGGTCGCGGCTGATTCATTGTTTTCAGCTGCTGAAAGCGGGGGCAGGGGAGTGTGCCTAACAGATGAGAGGTGGAACTCTGAAGTCCGCCTTCTGCTCAGCGGTGTCTCTCTAAGTTGGTCGTTAATGCAGTCGCCCGCCATTTACATTAGGCGGATCTCCACTGGAACTTCTGTATTTTGCAGAGGTCGGTTAGAAGCGATGCGAGAAGTAGGGCCATACAGTAAGTCTGCACATGGGATATTTTTCTGCCACCGGAGGGAATGCGCACCCAGTTACCTCCAGCGAGGAAGCCAGCGGACCATTCCACGGACTTTTAATTTTTAGAAGCATATGTGTTTGGTTTGGACGTTGTATATAATTGAAAATAAACTAGCAACTAGTCTTTCTTTTAAAAACATAAATAATGTATTGAAATGCAGCACGGAGAAGGTATTTTTTTTCCTTGATAGGTAGCCTAATAATTGTGTTGTAGGTGGCTGGGGATACTTATAAATACACACCATACATGAATGAATAAATATATGAATGAATAAATATATGAATGAATAAATATATATATATATATAGAATAAATATATATATGTAACATATATATATATGCCAACCAATCACACGAGCGACTTGCTTGTTTTTTTTAAGAAAAGTGGTTCCGTCCAATACTCAGTAAAAATTAAAGCCTGAAGCATTGGCCGCACGTGTGGTTTGCTGCTGCGCAATCCTGGCTGATTTCGTGTGGTTTTGAGAATAGTGGTTTCAGCCAATACTGAGTAATTAGATTATTTCAGAAGCCCGGGGCCAGACCTGGCCAGCCGCGCGAGTTTGCTGCATTCATATGCTAGTGGGGCCACATTAGGTACAGCTTGATAAGCTCTCCACATGCGTCCGCGATGCGTTTTGGGACAATTACATTGTACGACCAATAAGCGGACAAACGCGAGGGTTACAAAATTAGCCGAGGCTTGGCCGAAAATCCAGAGCCCATCTCTGCGGGGAGTTCGCGACGGGGTTTCACGAGGGGCGAAAATCTCACTTTTTCATGCACGGTGTGCCGAAGGTAACGCGCACAATGGCGACCCACTGCTTCCCCAGGGGGATGGGTTAAAGGGGTTCATTATATGCTTCTCTTTAGCTTGTACCCGAAGTGTAATGAAATAAAAGCTGGAAAAAATAAAAGTACCCACACTTGGGCTTTGCTTTTCCACCATTGTCACTTGGTAAATGGTGAAATGTAATGTAATATTTGTCAGCAAGCGTTGACAACACAGAGCTGCTGCAAATAATACCGCTGCTAATCCAAAGTGCAGATATATTGTTATATTGTTTTGCTGATAGGGCAAAAACATTTTTCCAAGAGCTCCAAAAAGTAAGGAAAAAAATATTGGCTTTTACATAATGACCCCTTTCTACAGAAGCTTTACCTAGAGCTAGTTGTTGAATATAAACAATTGAACACAATTCTGTTGAACACAAACAGGATTTAATTGAATTAAATAAGCTAAGTGAAGTGAAGACCTTGAAAACTCATGTATAAACAATGGTCACCTAAGTTATCTCCCTCCCTGTAGCGCCCAGTTCCCTGTAAAGATGACTTTACTTTGGTACAGGCCAAAGCCATTTACAATCAGCTGTCATCTGTTCCCTCTTATTAAAAAGCCACAGCTGAGAATTAAGAGAGACTGTATTTTTTTGCACTAATAAAGACAACAAGCTTGCTCATTCTGTTGAAGACATAATCTTTTTTTTAGAATAATGTTGGGATTCTTTTAAGATGGGTCTTACCAAAGACATAGTAGACCATTGCATAAGGGAGCATGTCTTCGGAAACAGTCCCTTCCCAAGAGCCCATCTATGGGCTGAGAATGGCAGCAAAAGAGACTGAAAGCAGATATGGAACTGATGCATGAAACTTCATAGAGCAAGACCTTAGTGTATACCACACATTTAAGTCTTTCGAAGCTACTATTGAGGCCATTGATGTCCTGCAGAGAACACAGAAAATGCTTCCAACAAAGTGGAAGTGCTGAGGGCATTCCCCTCTGAGGATATAGCCAAAGATAGCAAGGATCTTGATTTAATAAGTGGTAAATTGCCGGTTCAATGCAGCTAAGGAGTTAGAATCCCTCATCAGGGGGGTCATGCATCCTGTGTTTGCTGGTCTTTTGTGTTCTGAAAGCTGGCTGAATGCAGGGGTGGTTAGACCTCCCCATGTGGTGGGGGGTGGTGGTGGCCTGGCATTACACTTTGCTCGGGATGGTGCAGCTCAAGGACCGGCTCTGGACCCCTATTGCTGCCTCTGGGTCGGACGGTTCTATGACCTCTGTGCCCTGTCCCTGTCCTCAGGGTGCCTATCAGGGTTGGAAGGGGAGCTGGCTCCTTGGAGAACCCTGTTCCTCCGTTCTTTGCTACCCATCTCTGATGCGTCCCTCAACCTGCTCTGTCACACTACCACACACATAGGATCTTGGGGATGAGATCATCACCAGGGTGGGTCTTCCCATGCTGGTGGTGGGTTGTGCCCCAGTTTTAATAACCACCTAAAGCTCGATTTATGCTTGACACGTCCGCAAGGTCTGAGCGACCAGAACTGATCATCCTGGAGAGAAATATCATTTGCTGGAAGCTGCTGCATATGAACAACTTTGTTTATAGGAGGTTGGAGGTCGGCCTGTTTTTTCAGTGTAGTCCTGTTTCCTCTGACTGTGACCAAATGGATGTGCTCTCTTCATCCACTGACATGGAAGCTGGCTCAGAGCTCCGTCTGCCTGGCTGTGTGTTTCTCTGGATAGGGCCGCCCTTTTATGGCTGCTTTGTATATACTCAATGCCTCTGCCTCCTTGAACCCCAGGCAGCCTCGGCAGATGGCCGCTCACACTGAGCCTGGTTTTCGCTGGAGATTTCTTCCTGTTATAAGGGAATTTTTCTCTCCACTGTAAGCTGCAAGCATGCTTAATGTGTGGATAAGCTGAAGAAGAAGAGTCAATGAGCGGCGCGCAATCAGCTGGTTTTCTTAGATAGAAAACTTTGAATCAATTTGACTGTATGATCTGGTGAACTGTAAAAGTAATGTTTAAATGTACATGTGTTTGCGCATTATATGTATAAAGCTGAATTTAATTGAACTTAATTTTTTTCTGCCTGTTGTTTTGCACATTTCCTCGGAGAAGATCCGTACTTTCCTGTGTTCTTTTCAAGAACATGCTTGGCAAGGACACCAAGACCGTACTCACATTCTTATAAATTGAGAAGCGGCCAGTGATTTCAGACTCTCCTTTCCTCCTGTAGATTCGAGCGCGATGCGATAAAATGCTAACCAGCCAGCGGGCAGAAATTGAGCCTCTAAGACACAATCCTCCTCATTTGCGCCGGCGAGGCAGAAATATCAGCAGAAGCGTAAAAGCGACAGGCAGAAATTAATAGTATTGAATAAATCAAATAGGGTATAAAAACTATCAAATGAAGAATAAAAAACAGACAAAAATATAACATGCACATAAATACTTAAAAAATTAGTAAATTAATAAATAAAGTTGAAGATTCTACAATTGACAATAAATAAATACAGGTAATTACTACAAAAGCAAATAAATAAAGAAGCTAATTGAAGAGAAATACTATACTTTTATGTCTCACTGTATAATTAAATTTCTACCTACATTTATTTGTTTATTGGATTTTTGGGGGCAATTAATTGTATGCTTATTTATTTATTGAGCAGTTATTTATTTCTATATATTATTTTAAAATATGGTAAAGCTGGTCACTCCATAATCGATTGCCTTAGGTTAATAAAATTTATTGCACAGTAATGATTATTATCTAAGACTTCAATCATGTTATTTACAACATTTTGTATTTGCTGTGACTGCTTTTCTGTGGCGCTTCCTGAAACCAAACCTAATGAAGCACAGAATATGCATGTTACTTTACTATTGGGAGTTCATTTTTAGGAGATTAATTTCTGTTTTGAAGTAACTCTTCTAAGTGTTTGTCCGTCACAACAAAAAATCCCTTTAAATATTTTATTTACAAATATGACAAGCTCAATCATCATCTGTACATTGTCTAGTATTTTGCTGTTTTGTTTTCCTGAAATTGCACAGAACTACATCCACATAACTTGAAATTACTACCTCTCTGTTTTCATTAACATTTTAGGCTCGCCAAAGAACATTTCTCTGATACTGCTTTGGTAGCTTCCAGTCAGATTGCCTAGCCCTTATCCATTACACAAAACAGAATATATATCTCAGAATTTTTAACTTTTTTCTTAAAATAAATACAGGTGTTAGTTGATCTCGTGAAATTTGACCAGACAGATTCAATCTGCATTTAGAAATGGGAAAAAAGACATTAGGCTCTGCTAAGAAAACAGCAAAATGGAATTTGTTTGGACTCACGTGGCTGAACAGAAGAATAAGAGGACAAACCCAGCTGATATGATAGTGTAGGATCTATGAGCTGAAGACGTTGGATCATCTTTCTGCAGGCCTCCTCTCCTTTCTTTATCACATCATCTATAATGCAGCGGGCCTTGTTTGCTGTGGCTGCGTTCTCTTCAAGTATTCCCTGTTTCTCCAAAGTATTAAAAACACAATCTGTTCGAAGGCCATCAAGGAGCTGAATGAGGACTTCTAAAGAAACCCTCTTCACAAGCTCAGGGCGAACATCAAACAGCTTTTTCACTGCATGCAGAAATCAGAGACAGGATTTATTTAAGCTGAAGGGAGAGATAAAGAGCACATAAACCCGTTGCCCCAAACAGCCTGAGTAAATAATGACTTACAGGTAAATAAAGTCATGGTTTGTTCAATATCAGCTACTAAATCAATTTCATTGCATGTCAATAACCTGATAAAACCTAATTTCAGGTAAGAACAGTATAATTAGAACTGTTTCAGCTCTGATCACTTACCCCAATTCTGCTGGACTTCTTGCTGCCCCTCCTCTGAAAGTTTCTCCATCTTTTCCCTGAAAAGGATAAAATTAATATGAATCAATCATGTTTAAGGCTTTCTTTAAAAAATATGCTTTTCTTTATTCCCATTAATTTAGAATAAAAAAATAAAACTTCTGAAATAAAACCTTTGTTTCCCACCTGTTCTTAGGTCTCTTTAGATCAGGGCCTGATGTGCCACAGTGTAAGCTATTTTAGCCAACTTCATGTTACCATTAAGATTTTAGTATGGTAAGTTCCTAGTTCCAGAGCAGCTCAGGTCCTGGTGAAATATAGACCTATACATTGGCTGACCTATATTTTGGGTTGATATTGGCAGAATTTTTTATTTATTTTTATTTTTTTTACAAAAACATTCATGCATTCTCAATTAATTGGTGCATTTGGCAGCCAAGCATTAAGATCATGCAAATTGCTGCTCCCTCCTGCTTTTCATTTGTTATGAAGCAGTTTACAGATAACAAAAAGTTCCCAGTTTGAGCAAAAATCTGAACACAAACCACCACAGCAACCTCTGTTTTAACAGATCAGAGGTTCTATAGAACCACAATTAATCAACACATTTATTGCTGCTGAAACTAAAAAGAGCTGGAGACACCAAGCTGAATTAACCCTCTGTGTGAGCAGAGAACCAATCAGAGTTCATGTTTCTTTCTCCTCACAGAGAGAAAAACTCACTAAATAACAGTAAAGCTAGATTCAAATTTGAATTTACCTTGAATATCTGTCAAAAAGCAATTTAATCCACCTGATCTTCCAAAACAAAGATATCCTGAGCTTTGTTTTCCTCTTCTATACCTGCTTCTGTGTAAGATGAGAAAGAGGAAGCACTCAGCCCATCCTGTCCTCATTTACAGGAAGTGGGTTAATCTCTGACGGTTACTAAACATATTCTTAAGGACAATGACCAACATTCTGGTTATTTAATGGACACATTTATCCTCAAGGAGACACAATGATTGCCTTTGTTAATTAGGTGAAATTTTTCTGGAGTGCTGATTTAATTTTTTTTTTTTTTACATATTGTAGATATATTAGACACCTTGGAAACTGCTGCACTAAATATTGTTTCTATCATTGGACGGTTCCTCTATTTTATCTCTAAGTAACAGTATTGTCAATTTTTTTTACTAAAAATCAGAACATTTCTAGTTAATCTCATTCTTTTCATGAATTCTTCCTCCTTTCTGCTCCTCCCTCCAGTTCTCAGTTCCTCCTGCTGTCTTTTGATGAAATAAAACAATCTTCCGTTTCTTCCTCCATCTCATATTTTCTGCAATTGCCTCTTCAGGTTAATTTTACAATTGCAAAATTTTGTACTTTAACTTTGGTAGGTCTTTTTTATAGCTCCATTATATAATTATTACAGACATCCTAAGTTCCAAAAACTAATTTCAGGAAGCCCCCCCATCTAAAATTTGTCATGATGGGTATTAAGTTACTAGCCCACATGCAGAACACACTCTGAGACAGGGGAAAAAGTTCAAAGGTTTATTATGAAACACACAGGTTAAACACTGAACAGGTTCTGGGAAAATCTGATCCAGGACTGGTCACGACAGGTTTTCACTGCACAGGGGGACAGAATGGTTAGCAGAAGTCCTGGTAATCTTGCTGGTTGAGTGAGCGCAGGTTTGTACCTGTTCTGAGGTTTGAGCAGAGCAACTGAGGGGGAAACCTGGAGGGTCCAGAGGCTGGCGGCAGGCTGAGGGCTGACAGGTTTGATTCTCCAGGGTTCTTCCTTGATAAGACAGACTGGTTTCAGACAGAGTAACCCTTCCTGGGTTTCTGATCTCCAGGACTCCTCAGTAGTCAGACAGACAGGTTTCCGACAGAGAAACTCTTCCAGAGTTTCTGATTTCAGACAGGTTCTTCCTAGAAGCAGAGAGGACAAGAACAGGTTAGGTTCAGGTAATCAGGGAGTCTAGATTCAGGCAGGCAGATTGGCTCAGACTTGCTAACCATAACTGGCAAAACACTCTGGCACCGGAGTAAGTACTGGTCCCTGATGAGCAGCAGATGAGAAGCAGCTGGTGAAGTCAGCTCCAGCTTTAGGAGATCCAGTACGCCCTCTGGTGGAGGGAAGGTAGACAGCACCCCAGATCCCAACAGAAGAACAAACCAGTCAGGAAGGGATCCTCGGCGCTCTCTTGATGGGCAAGCCTCTGGATCCCAACAAAATTCTAGAATATACGACATGCGCCGAACACGAGCAAGTGGTTACTGATGGGACCTTCTTCATTTTTGATCTATTTAATTTTTTTTTTCATTAAAAAATCTGTTTACTCTAATTATTCAAAAAACAATAAAGGTGACAGCTTCATTGACATAGGATCCCAGTTTTTCATCTGCTAAATGTTTTTTTCTCAACAAAGAAAAAAATGGCTTTTTACAGATTAATTTTAACAGTTTTTCTTGAGTTCTAATTCAAATTCTTAATATAGCAAAAGGTAGTAATTAACTTAAATTAAGTCAACAATATGTAAAATTCCTAAATTATAATTGTATAGTGACCTCATAAGAAATATAGATTTCTATTGAACCTCTGGTTGAAAAGAAATTTCACTCTCCATGCAGCTCTCCTCTAGATATATTTTAATCCCTTGCCCTGATTATTTATTTCATGCCTTTCTGGGCCCCCATGAAAACACGTTGGCCCCTGCTGGCCCCTGCTGCTACATTTGGTCTAGATCCGCGGCCACTGTTCCTCACCTTCACTAGATGTGGATATACTTTTAGTATATTCTGCTGTAAAATTAGTCCTATATCAACGTTTTTTACTCGACGCTGATTCAACCTCTGCCGATTCGCAGGATGCACAGCTTTGAGTGGTAACTGGGTGACTGCCAGAGAGTAACTTTTCTGACTGATCCAATCAGCTCTCTGACAAACTGCAGCCTGGAACGCTGGTTGAATGGAGCATCGCTTTGGACAGATATACGCTGCACAGGTTTAACGCTCTCACTCGCATTAAAAAAACATCAGCTCCCAAAGTCTAAAATCCGGGATAATTTATCCGACTAACTGGCATCCTCGGGTGCGGAACAACCATCTAGCATCACCAGGGAGACTCCCAGTGAACTTCCGGGAGATTTGAGGATGTCTGTTATTACAGTGATTTACTGATTAAAAATATGCATAAGTATCTTATGCAAAGTTCCAATCTTACCTAACTGCCGGCTACGCTTTGGAAAAATACTTACAATTCAAAGTCTTAATAATTACATCCATATTTATGTACAAAAAAGTCTCACTGATCATTGTAGATTGAATACTTTGTTACTGTCTTAGCATATCATAAAAATAAAATCACTCTATCTCCTTTTAACAACACAGGTCAGGTGATAACACAGGTCAGGTGTTAACTAATGGTGTACCTTTGATAAATGTTCTTGGCCTACTTCATATGAATAGGAAAATAATATGTGGCTCTGGTTTGTTTTTTACAGCTTTGGGGATGGAAGTATTCTCTCTCCTTCATGATCACAGTAGCTCTTGCAGGCACACGGTATATTTCTTTGCTTGTTTCGTAAAAAGATTCACTTCCCCTTTTTTCTCCCTTTTACAGAGGTGACACATCCCTTCCTGTTTTTCTCCAGACAGTCACTTAAGGCTGCAAATTTTAATACTTTATTCTTTAGTTTTTATCATTTTTAATGATGATTTGCAGGGAAACATGTCTGACATCACCTCACTTGAAAGCATTAAATTATAAAGAAGCAGGTCTTCTTTTTAAGTAGCATCTGTTTCATGCTACTCACACATCATCTTTTCCAACCTGCACATCTGGAAGGCAATGTGTCTCAGACTGGTACAAAAAAAAGTTTGAAAAATATCTTTATTAACAAATGTAACTGCAATAGTTTGTAAATTTCCATTCAAAAGATCCACTACTGATGTATAGCTAGAATTGTATGACTGACTTCATATTAAGCGCAGAACAGTAAAAGTATGGCAAGGCAAAGGAGGGAAGGTTAATTTCTATAACGCAATTCAACACAAAAATAATTCAAAGTGCTTTACACGAATAACAAACAACAATAAATAGATCGAAAAAACAGAATGAAAGCAGAATGAAAACAGAATAAAAGAGGGTAGTAAAAGGAATTAAACAGTTGAAACACAACCGTAAAATAGTAGTACCTTGGTTAGCAGTTTAATGTCAACGGTCAAAGGTAGTTCCAAACAACTGGGTTTTTAACTTTGACTTAAACCAAAATTTAGCCTTATAACATAAAATATTTTCACAACTTTTGTTATTATACATTGACTTACAACTAGCTGAATGACACCTCTGCCATGGCCTGAGGGGGTCTGTATGACTTTCACTTAGAGAAGCAGACGTAGTGGGTGAAGTGAGGAAGCGACCTGGAGGAAGAGCCAGGGCCAAAGATAAACTACTGCATTATAATTATTGATCTTTCTCCTTTTATATGATCATTTATATCAGGAACGTAGCCAGAAGAACACAGTGAACCTGTGAGAACTACTGGACTGCAGAGTTGGTTTTTAACCATTTCAATTGTTAAACTATTTCAACGATACTTTATGAATGTATCTATTTAGTTGTATACTCTGAAATAAGAGTGCAGCTCCAACTTAAATTTCAATTAGATTCAGTTTATTTATATAGCGTAAATTCTAGCATGTCATCTCAAGGCACTTTACAGTTCAGCAGATCATACAGTCAAATTGATACAAGTTTTTCTATCTAAAGAAAAACAAGATAATTGCATCGACTCATTGACCTCAAATGCAACACAAGCATGCTAGAAGCGACAGTGGAGAGGAAAATTTTCCTTTAACAGGAAGAAACATCCAACAGAACCAGGCTCAGTTTGAGCTGCCATCTGCCGAGCCAGGCTCAGGGGTTCAAGGAGACAGAAGCAGAGACACAAAAAGCAGCTGCAAAAAAGCGAGCACCTGTCCAGGAAACACACACACAGCAGACGGTGCCTTCCGGCCGTGCCCCATGTCAGAGTGATGAAGAGAGCACATCCAGTTAGTCATAGTCAGAGAAACAGGACTACACTGAAAACAGGCCAAGCTCCAACATCTAGAAACTAAGGTGTTGATGGCAGCAGGCCAGCTGATATTTCTCTCCAGGATGGAGTCACAGCCAGCTTAGGAATGGACTACAGATGAAGCTACTATGAGAAGAAAGCAGCAGAGAGCAGGACGCGTTAGAGATTGAAGACAACATAGACTTCAAGTGGAGATAGAAGAAGTACAAATGAAGGGATAGAAAAAAAAAAAAATGATGAAAAAGGGAAAAGGGGTCCCTATGTCCCTCCAGCAGCCCAGAAGCTACTATAGCAGCAGGGCTTTATAGAGATAGATCAGGGATAACCCTGAGCCACTCTGGCTATGCTTAAGCTTTATCGAAAAGGAAAGTTTTAGCCTAGCCTTAAAGGTAGACAGGGTGTCTGCCTGCATCGACTAAAACGCCCCCAAGGTAGTTGGTTCCACACGGAGAGGAGCCCTGAGAACCCCAAAGATCTGCCTACCATTCTACTTTTTAGAAATTCTAGGAACCACTAGTAAGCCTGCAGATTGAGAGCGAAGTGCTCTGTTAGGAACATAAGGAACAATCAGATCTCTGATATCAGATGGAGGGAACTTGGCCATTTAAGGCTTGATATATGTGAGAAGGAGGATTTTAAAGTATATTCTGGATTTAACAGGAAGCCAGTGAAGAGAAGCCAGGATAGGAGGGATGTGATCTCTCTTTTCTCAGAACAATCAGAGCTTTCTGGCTGCAGCAGGCTGGACTAGCTGTAATTCTTTTAACTATCAGGAAGTCCACAAACTGATAGTTAAAAGAATTACAATAGTCCAGCCTTGGAAGTAACAAATGCATGGACTAGTTTCTCAGCATCACCCCTGGACAGTAGAGATTTCTAATTTTTGCAATATTCCGCATAGATGAAAGAAGGAAATTCTAGAAACCTCTTTTGATATGGGATTTAAATGACAGGTCCTGATCAAAAATAACACCAAGATTTTTTTTACTTTATTATCTGAAATCAGTTTAATCCTATCCAAATGAAGTGACTGGCTAATCAGCTTCTTTTTCAAAGACTCTGGTCCAACTTCTGTTTTGTCTATTCAGAAGCAGAAAGTTAAGAGTAATCCAGATTTTATGTCTTCAAGACATGTGCCTGTAATTTATGTAATGGGTTAGCTTCATCTGGATTTATGTATGATATAAAGGTATCATCAGCATAACAGTTGAAATTAATCCCATGCTGTCTAATAACTCTACCCAATTGGGAGTGTATAAAGTGCAGCGAGAATTGTCCTAGCACCCATCCCCGTGGTACTCACAGGTAACCTTTGGAGTATTTAGTAAAGATCTGTCATTAACATGAACAAACTGAAATCTATAGATAAGATTTAAACCAGTCTAGTGCTGTTCCTTTAACTCCAACAAAATATTCAAGTCTTTCTAAAAGAATATTATGGTCAACTGTATCAAATGCAGCACTGAGATCCAACAGGACGAGCACAGATACAAGTCCATTATCTGAGGCCAGGAGAATATCATTAGTGACTTTCACCAGAGCTGTTTCAGTGCTATGATGAGCTCTAAAGCTGACTGTAAAACTCTCTTCAAAAAGTTCATTATGGTGTAAGTGATCGCAAACTTGTTTAGCAACTACTTTCTCAAGAATTTTGTAGATACAAAAGGAAGATTGATATAATGCCTATAATTAAATCGAAATATCTGGGTCAAGAGTCCTCGGCGCGGCCTTAAAATGCGTCCTTCTTTTTGCCCGATTTGAAGGATGGGTCCGATGTATCCTCGGTATCCTTGGTTTTCCCAGGATTCATTGCGAGACCAAGCAAGCCAGCTGTTCCGTGATCAGAGGAAAGGTTACTTGATGCCGAACAGTGGTGAAAATTGGAAGTTCAGTTTAATTTTATACAAGTCTGTGAATAGTTCTGTCTGAAATGAATGAAAATAGTTGTTTTAATGGTTATTGAGTCAGATATGTGGCGGTAATGTTTGATTTATCTAAAGGTTTTAATCTTTTACTGTAAGGGGTTTGTCTGTAAATTAAGGACAGATTCTAATATATCTGCAGTGTGGGGACTATAAATCTGATAGGATTTTTATCTTTTTATTGCTGTTTTGCACAATATGCTTAACTAAGTATTTTTTGTTGTTGAATATTAGAGATTTTGCAGATACATTTTTTATACATACATTGTTTAGATTTACTAATATCTTTCTACCCCTTTTATAAAATAGAAAATCTCTTTATTGTCCCATAATAGGGAAGAGTTAAAAGATAAACAATAAAATACTGTAAAGTGTTTTAACAATATAAAACTGGAGAATAAATAACCAATATGCAGCTATGGACATTTTTACAGTAATGGTCTCTTCTGGTTTCCTCTCTCAGCCTGAACCACAGACCAGAGTATCCTGTGTGACCAGCCTGGATTCTTTCAGTATCAGAACTATAACCAGGATTGTGTTTTATTTGAATAAACTGTTGAACTTTTCCTCCTGTCTCCGTGGTGTTCTGCGTTTGGGTTTAGCTCCAATAACCCAACATGACAATAGGAGCATTTGAATTTTGTTAAACAGCGAAATAACAGCGGTGTTAACAGTTATTTAGCTGCTCTTATGCTACTTGAAAGTTTGCTAATGAAAATGCTACATTCATGTGCTGAGAATAGTATGGTTCATGGTTAAACAGGCGCTGTGGAACACTGTGACAAGAAAAAGCCTGTTTTATGGAAGTAAATCTGTGTCGCTGGGATTTGAATTAAAAACGTCACTGAAATTTGAATGTTGTATGTTTGTACTTACTGTTTCAGTGTTAAAATATATATAGAACACATTTTTGAATTAAAAAAATTCATTGTCATTATTTCTACACAGTAAACATGTTCTCAGAGAGCAGTAGTAGCCCACATAATAACGGGCCGTCCTCCTGTGTTAGAGACACTCCTCCTGAGTGCAGACTTGCCATAAACGCCACCTGAGGTGTTTATTTACCAATTGAGTTATTAATTTATTTATATAGCGCCAATTCCAGAGACATGTCATCTCAAGACACTTTACAATACAGTCAAATGATTTAAAGTTTTCTATCTTAGGAAAATCAGTTGATTGCATCGACTAGAAAAAAATAGAAAGAGCAATGACTGTTAACTTGCATTATAACATAAGGTGACCAGAGTTCTGAAATCAAATTTGCGGATATTTCCAGCTCGTAGATAAAAAGAAATACATATAATCAAAATAAGATTGGTAAACCGGGACAGTGATGCTTTAACCCATTTTTACACATTTATTATTATTTAAACAACAAAAATCGCATGTAAATTGTGTTAGTATTTCCTAAGATTAGTCAAATGAATCAATCAGTCGTGTTTATTATTGCCATCTGGTCATTCAGTCTTCTCTGTCTTCTTCCCACTCCATCTTCTTTACTGTCTAATTCAAGTTTGACCCAGTATTTAAGTAGCCTGGGTGCCATTCCGAACTTAGTCCCGCCCACAAAGTTTGAGGTCGGGGAAGTTCGGTCTGGCTCTGCTCCATAGTAGCGCGAGTATTATCGCTCACTGTCAGGCGATCCAATCAAATTGTCAGGGCGGGCTTTATACGATGATGGACAGATGATCAAGAGTAACGTTATCAACCACGTGACCAATGTGCGCTTGGGTGACAACAATAATGGCTGCCGCTGGAGAGTTTAGGTGAGTAGATTCTGCTATTAGGTCTGTTCTAGAAGATATCGACAGCAAATTAATTTTAAAAGAGGAACAGAGAAACGCGATCAAGGCTCATCTTCTTATTATAGGCGTGCAATTGCATGCTTTGATTTTTGTGGACAACAACTATGCCTCGCTTAACATACGTCACGCACTCCGTTGCTCTTATTGGTTGTAGGTCTATCCAATTGAGTGCAAAGGCATTTTTTTTCCTGGTTCGTTCGAAACACGCCCCATAATCACAGCTCTATGGAGCAGCATCAGACTCATATTCTGACTAGAATTGAGTCGGACTACGTCAGGCTAGTATTGAAGACAGACAGACAGTACAATTTCTCAAAATGCATTTATAAAAAAAACTGATCTGCAGTGAAGAGTTAGGGCTTCTTGGACAGGAACCTCTGCAGAAAGGAAACCTGTTTTAATAGTTCAGTCTGTGCCCAGAGAACATGGTTGATTCCAGCTGGTCAGCTGACAGCAAGAGGTGGCAGGTGCCGCACATAGAATCCCAGATGCTGGAGCCCCGGAGGACGGAAAACAAGCAGGAGATCAGATCCGGCAGAGGAAGGAAGGCAGGATAATCTAGAGGACGAAGCCAGAGCCGGTGTCAAGGAAGTGCTCAGGATTCAGAACCAAATGATCAGAAGACAGAAGAGGTTA
>JAGKQL010000004.1:30724209-30778312 GCA_018398635.1 Cyprinodon brontotheroides | reverse complement strand
AACCCGTTACTAGCATGGGGTACCTAATAAAGTGGCCGGTGAGTGTAAATGAAAGTCTTATATAAAGGTAGATCAATACAAATATATTTCAATACCTCAAATCAAGCATTTTATTTAAATAGATATTTAAAATATTGATATTTAATGACTAAATTTATTTATATATATTATAAGAATGTAATTGTTATAAAATGTAATAAAATGTTAATACATATTTATATATTTCGATATATATTTCGTTATATACCGGTACTATATATAAATATATATTTAAATAACTACATTTAAAAACTAGCCATATTTAAAATCTAAATTTTATATTTAAAATATGTTTTTAGATACAGCTCATTCAGAAATTTCTATTTTAAATACAATCTTTTCTCTGTAAATTTCTGAAACATGAAAATAAATCAAAATGAGGCTTCAGTCAACCAGGATCATTTTTATTCTCTAGTTTAAAGGAGAGTCAGTTGGTGAGATCAGCAGAACTAGTCTGCAGTATTTAATCATTTTCAGTCATTTGTTTGTCTAACCTTTTCCACAACCACAGTAATGGGGATCAAAGTGCTCAAGAAGATCAGTGCATAACAAGAAAAAACAAAAACATAAAAACAGGTTAAATACAGGTTAGATAAAACAAGGTATCAAGATAGCACCATCCTATTTTTATTTATTAATAGCCTGCCTTAATGGAACAGTATGGAGCTTTGATTATAAAAGGAGTCCAGAGTCCAGGTTGGGCACAGAAGAACCGCGGTCACCCAAAACTAGAGTACTTTGTTGGCCCGATGGAGAGATTAAACATTGACCATCTGACTCCAAGGGCCTGGCGCAAATAACAATATCTGATAAATAAAAGGGGGCAAAAAGGATTGTAAAACGGCTACACTAGCGGATGTAGTGAAAAGAAAATGTGTGATATTGGTTTCCATCTGGGAGTGTGAGGTCACGGCGAGCTGCTGGTCCCTGAGCGAGTCTGAGGAGACAAAGAGATGACTGGGAGAGATGGATTAAACAGTGCTGCAATAATCCATTCTGGACCTGACATTTATTGATCACTTTAATGATCCTATATCTGCTTTATTAGGCCGTCTAAAGTCTACTATCAGCAAATATGTAAAGATGGATTATTTATTGGTGTTATCTTCCAACATGGAAGACAAACAGCTCCCTTTATTGTGACCCCTCCTGTATCCACGTAAGCGAGAGATATCAGGATTAGGCTCTTCTTTAGGAATGCTGAACTGTCCAGACGTACCCCTTACAAAATAATCCCATGAACTTCACATGGTCTCATGGTTGTAATTTTTCTTCATGATGGTTTGCCATAGTTTAATTGGCTTCTCTAAAGTCCCCTTAGGTGTGACTGTGTGTGTGAATGGTTGTTTGTCCTGTTCGTCTCTGTGTTGCCCTGCGATGGACTGGAGACCTGTCCAGGGTGGACCCCGCCTCTCACCCATTGACTGCTGTAGAGGGAAGAAAATGGAGAGAGTTCAGGATGGATGGATGGATGGATGGATGGATATGGATGGATGGATGGATGGATGGATTTGGATGGATGGATGGATGATGGATGGTGGTTTTGATGCCCTATGTATTTTTTTGTTTTGTTTTTTTTTTGCCGTTTAGGGGTTTACCATATTAACTGAATGAATGAACAAAATGAATGAAGGGTCTTTATTTCAGATGCATATGGAAAAAACTTACCTTCTACAAAAGCAGACTTTCATTTTAGACAAAGAATTTTACAGTCACTATCTAAAAAAAGAAAAGCTTTACAAAACACACAGATTGTTAATGTCCACCCCATTGAAATAAGGAATAACGCTGAGAATTATATTACTGGACAATAAGCAGTTCTTACAGGTAATCAAAAAATGTTTAACCATTATTTACACACTGTCTATGAAGAATCTAACAGCTATATAGCATTAATCAGCATTTTTTTTATTAATATTTACAATTTTTTAAAGCTGTTTCAATCTGAAAAACTCACACAGAGAGAAAATACAATTAGGAGAAATGTATTGACACAATTACTTTGGTCTTTGGCGCTCAGACCTTGGCAGGAAACATAGCGCTGCATTTTGATAGATATGCATGAACAGGTGTAAAGAATAGGGCTGTTTCCCCCCAGGCCTGAAACTGGTGGTGGAGTGGAGATAGATGAAGTTGGTCAGTCTGTAGACTGCTGGGTTAGCTTGAGCGGTATGCTGGAGCTTTATATAGGGGAGATCCAAAGTGGACTGCATGAGCTGATACTAGAGCTTCACTCAGGGACCTGGAAAGATAGAAGTCCAGTTAGATAACACAGGTTTAGAGAACCTGTCCATGATGAGCAAGCATGAAGAAACAGTGGAGAGGAAAAACTCGCCGATGGGAAGGAAACCTCTGGCAGAACCAGGCTCAACATGGTGGTCTTTTGCCGGACCGGTTGAAATGCAGTAAGAGTTCGGGAGGAATGAAACTCTGATAAAGTTTTAGCTACAACGGTGGAGGAGGGGCTGGAAGTGGGTTGAAACGGGGTAATCTGAATGAAGTCACAGCACATGCACCACCTGCGCACAGGACCAGACAAGTGCATATCAGAGGCCTTTTAAGATAAACCTTGGATGCTGGTTGGCTTTCAAGGAGGTGTGGTTTGAAGCTTACTGGTTGTGTCGTGGGCGGATGAACTTCTGTCTAGGCTACAAGTCAACTGGTTTCATTGAAGTTCAGGTAGGGGTAGAGGTAGTTCAGGTAGCAGAGTATAAAATGTTTCATTAAAGCATAATAATTAAGGGAAATCAAATGATCAGATCATCAAAGCCAGCATTGTTGACTTTTTTGTATCTTACTGCTGTGAAGTTCAATTCAGAAGATGCTATTAAATGTCCGCTATGCCAGTTTGGTTCAGTTTAATTAATATTATTGAGCTGAATTAACAAAATAGTATTTTATCAATAGAATTTAATAAAGTAATGTTGCAATTAAGCTCGTTAAGTGGAACTAGTTGATTTAACTAGGTAAAGTAGTTGTCATGATTACATTTTTGTGTGTTTCTTTATATTAATTAAACAAATATAGAAACAAATTCAAGCAAACTTAACAACAAAGTTCAATTAAAGAACAACACAGAACCCAGGATCTATAATGACTAAAGCTAATTTCAGCAGCAGTGGAAGAAGAATCTGGATATAAGAGACTTCCATCTTAATGACATGCCGCTAAGCCTAAAAAAAAAAGTAATTCAGTCCTATTAACATCTAATAACAATATTTAATTTGGATAAATACCTTTATGTTGAAAGTGTCAGGATTACATTAAACTAGTTTGGTTATCTTTGGCTGAACCAAAGTTGCAGAACATCCTTCAGCTTTGTTTTTGGATTTTTTTTTTACAGTATGTCCCGAGACTGGGTGTTCACAAGATAGCCACCAAGTAGGGGGTCATGAAATGGTTTACACAATCATTGTGATGTGATCCCTGAGGTATATGTAGGACCAATGAAATAAAAAAAAGGACCATAAAATCAGCAGATGTAACAGTTAATTATTTAGTCATTTTTCTACTCTAATTCACATTGTAATTAATTTAAGTAATGATATGTCCCCGCCCTGCGATGGACTGGTGACCTGTCTAGGGTGTAGACAGCTGGAGATGGAGCACCAGCAATCCTCCGACCCCGCTTGGCCTGACAGAAAATGGATGGATGGATGGATGGATGGATGGATGGATGGATGGATGGATGGATGGATGGATGGATGGATGGATGGATGGATGGATGGATGGAATCAAATCGCCCTTTAGATAAATTTAAATACTTTTCAAATATAATAAAATATCAAAAAGTCATTCAAAAATAAACTTTATTTAAAGTTCAATATAATTGTTTTAATTTGTATATATTTTTAGGGATTCTGAGTCTAAAATAATATTTTTAAGGCTTTTAAACTAAATAGTTGAAAAAGCTAATCATCTGAAAAATAATGCGTGATGTAAAAATTAGATTTATTCATTCCTTATTTGGTTTGTCAACTATCCCCATATATGAGAACAGTTGCAAAACATTACAAACCCTGTTCAACTATCATTTGCTTTAGGTGAAGCCATTAAATATTGCAATTTTATGGGTGTGTAGAGGACAGATGTGATTTTAAAATGTTGAAATCTTGTCATTCTTGTAAAATTAGCTTGTGCAACCCTTAATATGAAAACCACATGGTACACATGGGATTCAAAACACACATATACGTGTGGATCTGGAACTGATTTCAAAAGCACATTTGATTCTCATGTTTTTATTTTAATTCACATTGCTTTTAACATGAAACGTTCTTAATCCAAATGTAGACATGTATACATTTAGCATGTGAATCATATATTTACCACATGTTTATTTATAATTTGACTTAGACAACTTTCATTGTCATTTTGTACGTGGATCATGGGTTTCACATGTGATTTTTACATGTGAAATTCATGGGATTTTTCTCTAAATGCTTGACATTTTTATGTTTAATTTCTAAACTCTTATACAATTTTTAAAATATTTTTTAATGTATATTCAAAGTGCATCATAGGATGTTTACATAAAAACATAGAAATAAATAAAAATACACAGTAACACATACACAGAAATAATTTGACTACCGGTAGCAAGATGCTAAGCATTAGCTATGATTAGCTAACTTTTCTGATGTCATAAAACATATGTTATGGGGCAATTTCCTCATGATGATAATGATTTCTCTTCCTGAAATCCTTTGAAATTACTTCTTACAGATTAGATGGCCAGTATTTTATTTGTAAAGTTGGAATAACAACAAACTGATAGTTGCCAAAAATTAGGGGAGACAGTGGGCTCTAACATGGCTTCAACAAAAAATGGTTTATTTTTCATGTACCCTCCCTGTTTCAACCAAGAACATCTAAATTCTGAAGAAGAAAAAAAGGCTTCTTTATTTGCAGTAGATAGAGTCTAAAAATAGGTTAAATATGGGGATGTTAACATGGCACTGTTTGCCCAACAATGGGCTTTATAGATTTATTTCCACCTGCTAATCCTCCTCTTTACTGTGAGCTGCATAAAAATGAGCATCTGTCCCTTTCTGACAAATTCATTTACATTTATTTGAAAATACGGTAATTTGGCAAATGCAACACAGAGCAAAATCTAATCATATTCCCATTAAGAAAACATATTTGTGCTGCACATGTGAGAAATGTCTCATCCCTTTTTGCCACCTTAATTTCAGGTCAAAAATGCTTTATTAATCCCAAAGGTAAATAAGACGCTCAGGTAACTCAGAGGTTATTTTTTATCCAGGTGTTGTAGGTGTTCATGCTGTCGGTAGGAAAAGATGTTCTGTAGCGGTCTGTCTTGCACTGATTCTGAAGAGGCCTCTGACTGAAGACACTGTTTTTGTCTGAAGCCTGATGATGGAGAAGATGCTCACTGTTGTCCATAATTTTCTTCACTTCATGAAGAATTTTTCTTTGTGAAATCCTTTCCAGAGGTTCTACAGGAGCTCCTAAAACTCCTTATCTCCTATCAGCATTAGTTCTGATGCTGTTACCTCAGCAGATGATGGAGGAATAGATCATACTCTCTACTACAGACTGATAGAAGATATGTAGCATCTTGCTGCAGACACTGGAGGCTTCCTTAGGAAGTACAATCTATCCCTTGTGATCAAAAGTTGAATGGAACATGGAATACATGAACAACATGCTTGATCATAGGTGTAAAATTTTACATGTGGGAGATGGAATCACATGTGAAACTCAGTATTTTTTGTAAAGGAACTTTTCCCATTGTCCCCATATTTATGAATCTACAATGTTATAAAACTAAAAAGTAAAGAATTTTACAAATAATTCTTATAGTTCTTTTTTTAAGCTTGACTATTGGATCAACATTGGTTTTATAAGAATTTCCCTATATTTCAACACAATATGACTAATACGATCATACAAATGCACTGCTTAGTAAATGCAAATATTTCCTATTTAACTAACCTTTCACCTCGCAGAGCAAAGGAATTGATTTAGATACTTAGGTATTTAGGTATCTAGCTGTTTTCTAGTTAATTTTTCTTGCTTATTTCTTAGCGTTTTTAGTTGGTTTTGTCTTTATGTACTCTGGTCATTACTTCTGTATTATGAGATTTGTTCTGTTAATTTATTTCTTGCAGATTTTATCTCGTTCTCGGTTTCTCTTTAGGTTTCCCATCAGTTTTCCTGTTAATCTAACTTCATATGCCCATTATATGTTGAAACTCACCTTATCTGTCTTCACCTTGGTTTCAGAAACACCAGAACAGTGACATCAGCTTTATTTTGACCTCAACTACCAGGAAAAAAACAGAAACGATCGTTTGGTTGGTTCATTCTTTGTGATTTTATAATATTGTTAGAAGGCTTCTTTATATTCCTCTAAAACATCTGTGAGTCGAACAGCGAAGGTGAATTGGTGGGTTTTGTATTTGTGTAGAGGAATGAGAGCCGCAGCAGATACTTGGAATCCATTACTAGATAGCAAACAGGCATTTACTTTGAAGAAGTTTAATTATTATCCATGGAGCAGGAAAGGAATACTGGCATTCCTGTTCCCCAGCTTTAGCTGCCATCCCAGGAATGAGTGGGACAACGCTTGGTGTTCAGACGGCGTGGGCTCGCCCTTATCATCTGACTGCACCTGTTTCATGTTACTTTCAAGCCAGGCTCTCATTGTCAGCATTTGCAGTGTTTGTTTTTCTCCTCTCCCCCCCAGCTCGCTCCCTCTGCCTGCGGTCGGATGAGTCTCTGAGAGGAAGGGAGGGACGACTGTTTAGGAAGGCGTGGATTTGGAGCAAAGGGAGGGGTTAATAGGTCAATATTTGTTTAGGAAATATGGCTGTATGTACAGGGCAACTGTCACATCTGTAAGCACAGTCTGCTTGCTGGTGGTTCTCCTTTGACTCTTATCAACGCCTTTGTGGATCTGTCAGGACTGAACTTTGATGTATGGAGGAACAAATGTACCAATATTATAAATTACAGGCTCATGTAGGTAAATTCCTTCCATTGTATAATAAAGTCATATTAGGTTTGGAGCAAGTGAGCGTCACTGAATAACGATAGCATCCTCCTTTTTTTGTTGTCTGTTCTTTTAACCAATTAACTTTTCATTCCTCTTCAGCCTGGTTTTGGAGCAGAGATGTTGGACACTCTGTACGACTGGTTCTGGTGGGACAAACTCTGGCTGCCTGCCGAGCTGTCGTGGGCTGACCTGGAGGACAAGGAGGGTCGGGTCTACGCCAAAGCGTCACATCTTTACGTGACAGTCCCTTACGCCTTCGGCTTTTTACTCATCAGATATCTGTTTGAAAGGTAAGAACCGTCAGAGAGCTGACACGCCGGCCTGAGTGCCACGTGTTGCACACAGCTAAAGAAAAAAAAAGTTTGCTTCAGAAAGACTGACAGAAATCCTCTTTACAAAAACACTGTGTAAATTACATGCCACATTTGAGCTATATTTCAGATATATTATCTTTAAGGGTTAATATTTATCATTTTGTGTGTATTGATGGTCTTTGCAGGTTTGGAGGGAATTTTCTTCCATCATACTGAAAAAAAAAAGTAATCCCAAAAAGAAAACTTCTGATTAAAAAAGTTTTAACAAATTTCAGTTTTTCAGACTGAGTTTTATAAATTTTCTTTTCAAACAGCATTTTTCAGGTGATTTTATTCACCACTGGGGGCTTTCCTCCGCAGTGAGGAGTGAAGATGCATTTCTACTGGTCTATTGGATGTTCACGGTTAGGAGCAAGAGTTTATATTGGCCATAAAGTAAACAGAATGTGATCTGGAAAACATAATTTCCTGAAAATGCATTTCATAAAACTCAGTCTGAAAAAGGAAAATTAGCAAAAATACAATTTGAAAATATATAGAAAATGGGGGGAAAAAAAGCTTGAAAAAATGAAATTGGAAGTAATATAAAAATGCTACTTTGAAAATCTTTATTTGATAAAACATTTTTTACATTTTTTTTTTCAAATTTCCATTTACTAAATGTATTTGTTTCTGCAACAAAACAGAATGAAATTCACTCTATAAGTGGGCGGCTCTTCTCATAACCCACCTATGTAACTTCACAGGGTCCAGTCAATCAATGAATGGGCTCTGTTACTTTAGATAAATATTGTGTAGCATTTTGCATTCAACAAATATACTTTGTAGTCACAATGTACTCTGACTTTATACTGAAATAGCTAATGGGTCAGCAGCTGCTACTCACAAATAAAGGGAGTAGCTTGTTTGACTTTGGGTAATACCTAAAGTCAGGACCCAAAATACTACAGACTTTGCTTTAGCTTAAGGTGCTCTATGACTGGTTTCTGATCTATACGTTCTGGGTGGATCAATGTGTGTTTGGGCCTGTTGTTGTCTTTGTTTGTGTTGATTGTCAGAGTGATTATATGTAGTGTTGCATTATGTTTTGTCTAGGTGGTCATGTGGAGCTTGGAACCTTATAAGCATAACTCCTTTTCCATCTCATCATTTAAATGTATATATTTTCCTTTGATCTCAGCCTTAAAGTCGTAGGGAAGTCATATTTAAATGTCAAATCATTGTGGCTTTAACATGTACATAAATGTACTCTTTATCAGACGATATTGTCCCAAAGTTTAGAAAATTCTATAAAAAAAAAAAATTCCTGTCTTAAAATCTGTGGGTTTTATTGTCGTTATCCTATGCAGGCCAGTTAGTTCTACGCCAGCCTGAACACATACAATTTGGCCAATCATATATCAACAGTAATCTGTCGATCAATTTTTTTTGTTCATAGCATCTTGATTCATATGTCGCAGCTAATATACACAACAGTTGAAATTAGAATAATTTCCTTTCCCATTGAGTTCCGTCCCCAGTGTTCACGGGATAGACGCCTGTGTCTTCAGCAGGCATTAGAGCTAACAGAACTCTGGCAAACGTTGGCGCAGGCAAGGGCTCAAACATGTACGGCTGGAAGCCTTCTACACCAAACCAAGCTTCTGCCGCCCTGGCGCCTCTCTTCCACAACATCTTCGGTCCCCGCTTTCCTCCTGTAAATAAAAATGGAGGACGGAGGAGACTCATCCACGCACCCCCTAAAACTAAACTCCTCCTCCTCTTGCATGTTTCCTCTGTCCATAGCGCTTGTTGACAGTGTCGTTTCTAAGTCACCAATGTAAAGTTACTGCTCTTGGTCCCAATGGAATTTCCCATTAGGAACCTACTATCACTCGATTTGCTAACTGGTTAGCAAGCAGAATGTTTTCAACAAACCGACATCAATCAAACTTGCTTGTCAACCTTCCGCCACAACAATCCCGCCCCCTTGATAAACGACCAATCAAATTCACTTAATTCACTCAGGAGAATTCGGAAATGCAACGGTTGGAACAGCCGCTTCCCTACAACTTTGACTGTAGATTATTATATATAAGCCAAAACTTGCATCAACTGAACCAGAAAGCAGGCTGATCTGGAATTGTTTTTTTTTTTTCTGAAAACAATTCCACATCTATCCAGGATTTTCTTTCAGATCTGCAGACTCACACAACCTAAAACTTTTCAACAATTGAAAAAGGAAAACCCAACTGTAAAGAAATTACACATTAAAATAAAACAAGCTAACCTGCTTTTAAGTTGATTTATTTTCAGTTAATTTGTTTTACTGTGTAAAAGAATTAAATATATTATCCATCTGCTTCAACGGTGAGGGTCCACCATTCTCATTGGCAGTCTACGGGCGTAAGGCGGGGTCCACCCTCGTTATGGTCACTGATCTATCGCAGGGCAACAGAGAGACATACAACCATGCACAACACTTGCACCTGAGGAAAATTAAGTGCAACACTAAACTTACTGTAACAGTGATGCTTTTTGGAGTATGGGAGGGAGATGAAGTACCCGGAGAAATACTTAAATAAAGGTTAATTAAAAAAATAAAAGAAACACCAGATAATTAGAGCACATTATCTCAGAGTATATTACATATAGACTCTGATACTCTGAGCCAGGAACACTTTCTAATGGATAAAATTCTATTTCATTGTTTTGTTTTCAAATCCCTCCATTTGTGTTACTGAATGTGTGTTTGATGAAACTCAGGTGGATAGCGACGCCTCTCGCAGTCTGGGCTGGAATCAGACATCGGGTCCAACTAAGAGCAGAACACATCCCCATTCTGGAGCTCTATTACACGACCCAGAGCAGAAACCCACTTCAGGTAAAAAACATCAATTAAAAACTGGACGAGTTTATCCAGCAGAATCTGCCATAACTGGTTTTTCTGAATACATTTTGATAGATATAAATACTAAGAAATACATTCAATGCTATATTGATACCATGGAGATAAAAAAAAAACTCCAAAAAAATCCAGACTACACGTCAGACAGTCGTAAACCCACGCAGACCTCAAGCGGAAGTGTGCAGACAAAAACCAGCTGTGATTGGTCCTCGGTAGGCCTTTCCAGCTGTGCATCCCTAGAAATTCCAGACCGACATAACAGCAAAACTGGTTCACAACCAGATCAAAGCAACATTTAATGTGTGCAGTTGTAGAAGTCAAATCTGGCCTTAATGCCTGCTTTGGGAAGTGGTTGCCTAGTGGTTAGGGCATTGTGCTTGTGCTCTGAGTTTGAGCCCCACTCCCACAGACTGCCACTCTAGGACCCGTTGAGAATCGTCTGTGGTTTATGAGATTCTGCTTTGATAGTTTTCTCATTGCTGTTTATATGCAGATGCAGCCCTTTATTCTGAAGAACACGTCATTGTTTTGCCTACAGACAAGCTGCCAGGTCAGGGGCTGTCCAATCCTTCAACTAGAAGGAGGCCAGACTGGCAGCTGGTTTTCTAATTGTTGCGTTGGTCAAAACAAAGAAACATTTACAGTATAACAGGTCCTCCAGGTTGTTTTCTTAAGGAGTGAATTTTAGTCTATTATTGTCGCAAGCAAAGAATATGTTTCGTAAATGGAAAATTGAAAAGCAATGCAATCCAGATATTAAAGATTTTAATGGTAACCTTCCTTCTTTCTCAGATTTTATTTTTTCAAAGCACATTTTTGCTTTTATTTTTTTTATATTTTGTTTACTAGTGTTTTAGTTTTTTTCAAGATTTCCCTTCTTCAGATTGAATTTAATAAATTGTGTTCTTTTCAAATTGTGTTTCACACATCATAATCCTTTCACTTAGAGGCCCAATCCAAACGCTCATCTTGACCAATAAGAATGTTGTAGCGAACGTCCAGCAAACCAATAGAAATGCATCTACACTCCTCACTCCCCAGCCCTTAAATAGCGAGTCTGCAACTTCTTTTAAATATATTTATCTGACTGTATACTTTCTTTATGAAATGTTTGATTTTATGCCACCCTGCTACAGCCCCGCACATCCCTGTGTGGCCATAGCAACAACTGCTTTTCTTTTCTTTGGATGGAAGAGGCCGTCCCATTCTCGTTTATACCCCCCACCTTTAATCAAGGCACCTTCCACAGCTGTGAGTGAGGCAGTCACTCTGCTGCACCTCTCCGAAATTGTAGGTTACTGCAGAGAGTGCCGCAGACAGGAGGCCCCTGATTGGTCAAATCTATATCCTCTCTACACTATCCATATTTCCTGTTTGGTACTTTACCGGCTTGTTTTGTTTGTCTAACCGCCATTGTGGAAACAACTCATGAAGATGGACCAGCTAGAAGAGCGAGGTGCGCGAAAACGCTGGGACCCTTTCTCCACCTGGATCTCCGCTCTTTTTTTATCTAGACCGACAGCTAGTTCCTGATGTCCCTCTTGCGTTGTGGCGGGGAATAACATAGAGCAGACCATGCTTCATTATTGGGCATAAATCAAAAATATCTGCGACCAGTTCACTGCGACACACTGCTGGGGGAGGATAACCAGCCCTTTAATTGATAGTGACACTTGATAGTGAAGGGTTAGCCCTTAAGGGGGGTTGGGATTCAGCCTGTGATCTCTTAAAGGCAACTTTAAGATAATTGAATTCCTAAAACTCAATCTGAAAATGAAAAAAATTAATCACATTAATTTTCAAAATACAACTTTTAAAACATAGTCCTAGAAAATCTAGACAATCTAATCCACAAGTTTAGTAGGTTTTGTAGCCATGTTCAACCTTTGTCAATGTAAATTTGTGAAAAGGATCAATTTTATCACTAAAATCTATTAAAACAAGTCTAGATAAAGGTTATCTCCAGTTTGTGCTGATCTCCAAACCCAGAATCTAAATTTCCACAAAATGAGTTGTAAAATGTCACCTTGAATCTAATTTCTTGAACTTGCATGTTTTGTTTACTTTTAGGCTGACACATTGTCAAGGTTGTCGGCGAAAAAGCAGTTTGCCGGTCAGACAGATTGAACGCTGGTTCCGAAGAAGACGGAGGCAGGACCATCCTGGAGTCCTAAAGAAATTCAGAGAGGCCAGGTCACTACTCAGCAATTCTTTCATGGTTTTTGTGTGTTTACTGTTTGCACAATGTCCTCACTTTGGTCATTTTCCTGAGGAAATTTTGCCCTCGTTGTTAGGTTAGGACTAAGGCTAGTTTAGGTTTAGCTAGTAATGGTTAGTAGCAGGGCTATAAAATCAATGGAAGTGAGAGGACAGATCACTACATATAGCAAAACAGTTGAGTATATGTGTGTAGATGTGTTGACTGGTTTCCCATTATTATCCTCAGTGCTACATTGTGAGGGTTTACAGGTCTTTTTGGTGAACTAAAAAAGGATATTGTTTAAGATTTATAGATACTACTCCTAACAATAAAAAAAATAGCATTAATGAGTTTATCAAACTCAAAAAAAATTTTTTTGGACAGTAGGCTGACAGGAAAGGGGGTATGAGAGGGGGAGACACATGCGGCAAAGGACCACAGGCCAGATTCAAACCTGGGTTGCCCACATTGAGGACTAAGGCCTCTGTACATACTGTAGGGTCGTGTGCACCAACCACTGCACCACCAAAGCACACCCAAGGGTTTCTATTTGGGACGAAAGTGCACAAAATTAAATAGAAATACAAAATAAATGCATTTATAAGTAAATAAAACAATAACTACACAACATAAGTACATTTATATATAAACAAAAGGCTTAAAGCACTATATCTGAAATAAACAGCATGTAAGAGTATGTATTAATATTTAACCTGACCATAAAATGCAGATATACATTTTATTATATAATTGAATTCAGAGTAAATATAGCAGAGGAACCCAGAGTGGCTAAGATCAGAGGGGTGACTCCCTTAATGGGAGGTGCAAAAATCTGGGCCACATTTATTACGCAATTCATGCACATGAAGCCCCAATCGAGTAATAAGTTGAAACACTGTATGACACATGATTCTACTTTCCAGAAGTTTATCATGTCTACATCTGAAAATGATATTTTTTATTTTATGCGATATAATAATCCATCCTTTCACCCATTTTCCATCACGCTTATCCCTGCTGGGGTCGCGAGTGTTGTTGGTTCCTATCTCCAGCTGCAAATGGGCGAGAGGCAGGTTACACCCTGGATAGGTCGCCCAATCTATCACAGGGCACGATAAAATAATCATAAAAATAAAATAAACAAATGCTTGAAATATTTCACTTATTGATTACAATGAAATATATCGACTTTAAGAGCTGAATTACTGAAATAAATCAATGAGATGCAACTGCAGAAGTCATTTCTGCCCAATTTTTTAAATTAGCACTTCATTCTGACTAGGGTAATACTGTCTCTTAGGTGTCCTCCTTCTGTGTGCTCCTCTCTATGCACTTCTGGAAGGCTTTTAATGTCCTGTAGCACTGCACCGCTACTGCACTTTTAATTGTATCTGTATGTTTTGTATGTGTTATGTGTTGTTTTATGGCTTTGTTGTAAAGCACTTAGGGTACCATTTGGCAATTGTAAAGGGCTATACAAATATAATTGATTGATTGATTGATTGATTGATTGATTGATTGATTGATTGATTGATTGATTGATTGATTGATTGATTGATTGATTGATTGATTGATTCATTGATTGATTGATTTCAGCAATGAGTGAACTAACTTAAACCCAAATGGATCAAACTGGTATTATTTGGCCTATGAACAATAGAAAAATGATAGTTAAATTAACCCAGAACGATGAGACTCACCTTTTTGTTATCTTTCTTATAATGAGCGCTTTTGTCCATCTCTTTCTGATAATATCTTAAAAATATATAAATTAATTAAATTTATTATTTGCATGTGGTTTTTCATGTCTTCTATCTACAGTTGGAGGTTTGTTTTTTACCTGTCTGCATTTATAGGAGGGATCATTGCACTTTATGATGTAAGTACAAAGCACATTAAAACACAACCTTGCCTTAGAAGATGGAGACACTCAGCTTTTACTGCATAAACTAATTATTTTCATCAAATTGTATGATTTTCTTTGGTTAATATTTTGCAGAAAGAGTGGCTGTATGACACTAGAGAAGTATGGACTGGTTATCCAAAACAGGTTTGTTTCATTTTTTTTTTAATTATTATCAAAAAGGTAGCATCTCCTGTTATTCAGCAGATAGGGAACCAAGATTTGACATCAAATATAGTTCAGGCATTATCAAGGAAACGTATGCAGAAGTGCATGGATTACACCTGAAAAATGATCTATAAATAAGTAAAAAAAAATGTCTTAAATTAAGTATATTTACCCTTAATTTCAGTAGGTAAATGAGATAATTTGCCAATGGAATGAGTATTTTTACTCTTAAAATAAGATAATTAGATAACATGCACTTGGAAAAAAGACAATATAATTGTGTTTTCTTAGTTTAAATCTAAATTGTCTTGTTCCATTGGCAATATTTCTCTTTTTCCTTCTCGATCTAAGAACAAATGCACTTATTTTAAGGAAAAAATGACTTATCTAGATTTAGATTTTTCCAGTGTACACAAAAATTGCAAGCTCTTACTGTAGTACGAATTGCACTAATTCATCGTATTTGTACTTAGAGCAACACTGAATAGCTTCACATTGTGCTGCTGTGGACTTAATTAATATTTGAATTGAACTTATATAATGAAACAATTCATTCATTTAATATAATATAATCGTAATTTCTGACTTCTTTATTATCTTAATCTTACTCTCCAGCCGAAGCTCGTACCTGTGGGAGTTAATAATGAGAGTAAATTACTAAGGGAGCTCAAGAATTAATACAATGTTAACTACCTAAATGATGTATGCAGTAAATATACGGTCTGCAAAGAGGACTGCTGGGCTGCTGACTACACTGGACCGGGCATTCGAACCGAGCCATGAGCTCTGGGACTGGTCCGGGGAAACCAGTGGCTGGGGACGGAGCGATCAATCCCCAGCTCGATTCTGCTGCACTGTAGTCGACCAAAATCCGCGATCTTGAAATTCCCCCTGGACATTTTTTTAGGTATGAAAAGTAGGACATGTCCGGGAAAAAGAGGACATCTGGCCACCCAACCATATCAACAATTTGATGTTTCAGTGAATGAGTGCTTGTTGCTATGATGCATCTTTGCACAGCAGATTAACTCATTGTAAACCAACCAATCAGCGCACAGCTCATCTTAATATTCATGAGCATACCATAAAAGGAAGAAAGGCCTGTTGTTTCATTCTGGGGCTTTTAACCAGTCTTGCATTAGGGCTCATAGAACAGCAAATATGCCATTTTCAGCCCAAACAATGTTACACACCCTATTCAGAGACCTTAAGGACCCAATACCCTAAATAATCATTCTATGACCCCTTTATTCAGGGCAGTCTCTGGATGGTGGTTGGCACGGAAACCTGACTGGAAGACATTAAAGCAGCTGGTCATTGTTAAGAAGGTGTTTAACTGTAGAAACACAACTCTTTCAATAATTTTACCAATGTAAGGGGGATTTTAGATGGGCCTCTAAACTAAATAATTTAAGAATATACAATGTGTAATAAAATAGAATAAAATAAGGTTTGAAGAGATAAAAAAGATTAACAGAAGGATTTTTAAAAAAAGTAAAACGTAAGAAAGCAGTTACTTTAGGTTTTTTTTATTATGATTTTTTTTTCTAAACTGCTTTTTTTCTCTTTTCAAATTTTGTATTCTCCGTTTGCAACAATAATGGAACAAAATTCACTCCATAGAGATCGGACTGAACTGTCTCTACGAACAGCTTTGAGGTGAAGTGTAAATTGTAGTTGTATTCAATTGAATAAAAGTGATGGCGGTCAGTGTGTCTCCCACCAATCCAAAAACGCACCCCAAGGTTGGATGAATAAAGATGTTGTTGAAATAAAGAATGAAGCCTTTAAAGCATAAACCTTTTGCCTGTGTAACCAAGTGTCTTCCTGCCACATTTTGCTCCTCTGTCCACAGTCCATGCTGGAGTCTCAGTACTGGTATTACATCCTGGAGATGAGCTTCTATGGCTGCCTTCTCTGCAGTGTTGCCTTCGATGTCAAGAGAAAGGTGGGTTGTGCTCCTTAGTCTGCATCAGTCTGCCAAAGAGCTGGTAGAGCTCGACTTCAAAAGACCAACAGGGTCAGCCTCATCAGGTTAGAACCAATCAGATACTACGATTGTGACACAAAAACTCCAAGAGACACAATCTGTTTTTCTAATTTTGTAGTCCATGAAACATGGAACATGCCATGAAAGAAACTAAAAGATCAGAGGATAAAAGGTGATCTTAATTTTCATTGCAACATTACTCCATTGCAGTTACCAGCTTATTGTTATATCAGCAGAAAGCAGTGTTGCATTATGGGTAATGATGGTGTTACGAGTCATGCATCTAATAGCCCTGCCTCCTGCGCAGTCTACTTCAGTTTACCAGACTGAATTACGTTCCTGTCTGGCTGCCCAGGCTAATGATCCTGAAAGTCCAAAACCTGAATCATTTCTGAATAAATTATACAGTAAGATATGGTTATTCTACATTTTTAACACAAAAAATGCTTGATATATAAAAACATCAATAAAACATTATGATGTTACATATACAGTGACAAAAATTTGCAAGTTCTCTCACTCACTGACTTGTTCTGCTAATGACAAAATACCACAATTTTATATGACGGAGTATTACGGCCAGGCTAGAGATTTATACTTTTTTTGAATAAAGTCATGTGAAGTCATAATATTATACAAATAAAATCATAATGAGAATAGGGTTGTAATATTACGAGAATGAAGTCATCATACAAAAACCCGTTTCAGAAAGAAAGCTTTGAGCTCTGACCAGCAGATGATGGACTCCACCAGCTCTCACCAATCAGCAACCAGAGTCCACTTTGACATCCTGCCTGAATTGACGCTGTTGCACTAAAAGATTTTCTTATTTGTCAAACCAGAGCCAAAGTATAACTTCAACATGATGCTCCACATTCCTCATTTTAGGGAAGACAGTGCTTCTTTAAAGAGTTGTCATAAAATCCAACTTGTTTTTCGTAATTTTTGGAGTTTATTCTCTTAATAATACAACTTTATTCACATAATTTTAAAACTTCTTGTTGTGACTTTTTTCTCATAATATTACGACTTTATTGTAGTATTGTTATGACTTTTAATCTCATAATGTTACGACTTTATTCTCGAAATAGAAGAAATAAAATCTCTAACACAGTCTAATCTCCCAGAGCAGTGTTTTGCTCTTCTTTCAGTGAACAAATACTCTGTAATTCCGATAAAACTTGTTTCGATAGCCACGCTAACGCTTAGTTTCATCGGCTGAAGCCTCATGTTCTTTAGACTGAACAGTTGTTTGGTGAACGGCTCCAAAATTCTTCAAATCGAGAGTCTCCAGACTGATTAAGCGAGTGAAATCTTGAAAGCTCGGCGAGATCAGGATGGTCTCAGGAGGCTAACTGTATGTACCCAGCTCTGTTTGAACACAAAAAAAAAATATTCAACTAAACATTCCTTTGAGTACTAACTGTTTTAATTTGAGGATTTTTGTTTCATCGTTTTTTTCAGGACTTTAAGGAGCAGATCATCCACCATTTGGCCACACTTGTCCTTCTGTCATTTTCCTGGTGTTCAAATTTCATCCGCATAGGAACGCTGGTCATGTTGATCCATGATGCTTCTGATGTTTTACTGGAGGTCAGTAAGAAATAAGGACTGCAGCTAAGTTTATTAATGATTACATATTATTTTACCATCCAGTGAAATCCTGCACTCATGAAATCCTAAATGTTTGTGTTTCATATTTCCTAATCAGAAGGTTATGCTAAATGAGTTGCATTTACTCTTTTTTTAATAGAAACACTGACAGACAAATAGAAGAACTGCATCAAATTCTCTGTTTGTGTGAGCAAGCTTGACCTATAAGCTGTATCCGATAGGTCGATGATCTGAAAACAGGAATAAGAACTAAAATAAGAAACTCCAGACTGTTCCCTTCCCCCCTGCATCAGCTAAAGAAGCACAGAAGTCCTCTTTATAAACTGTGCATCTCAAGATTTCATGTAGGTCAGGAGGAATCAATAAAAAATCATTGGGTTCCGAATAAAGAAAATCATCAACCAGTAAAGGTTTGGAGACATTTTTAATTATAATCTGTTACTATAAACAGAATTTACCACTGAAATAAAATGAAATGTTTATGCATATATGTTATACATTGAATTTTGAAATAAAAAAGATAGAAAAGTAAAATAGAAAATTTTTCCATTTCAAATCTAAAGTATTTTTTGAAGTAGAGAACAACAATTGTTCAGTTTGGTATATAGACAATTTCTTGATTCACATATTTTATAAAAACACCTGAACTTACTTACTGTCTTAATGTTCGCAGTGGGCTTTATGCTGCCCTGCAAGGCTTTAAAAACCTGGGTTTGAATGGAGACTAAGCCATTCTAAAAGCATCGTATCAAGGGAGCTCATTTCGGAGCCTGGATCCATATTTTCTATTTTGATTCTGTTCCTATGGTGGAGAATCCTGCTTCACAGCAGCAGCAGGTTGAGTGCGCAAACATCCTCTCTAAAATGCAGGGTCATCTTTGGAGCACCATTTCACTTTTCTTTATTTATTAATTTATTTGAATAGGGACAATGCACATTAATGAACATCAGTATAAAAACAAATGTAAATATGCCGGATTATAACTACAAAGCTAGTTTTCATGCGTTTCACCAGTTCACCACAGTTCTTCCAGCAGTCCACACTTTCTCTGCTCTCTTTTTCTCATCATCTTCTCCTTCTTTCCCATCGCCCGGCTTAACAGGTTTGCCTGCTGTGTCTAAAAGTATTTAACAGCAGCAACCCAGATTTACAGCAGCTCATTGGCTAATTGGCACCACGTGCAGCCTGGTGCTGGATGCTCTGGAGGGCTTTACCGTATTAACAGGAGAAGTGCCGCAAATGAAGTTAGACACTATCGTCGGACAACATGCTGTAATTTATAACAGTTTTAAATCAGGTTGGGTCCGGATTAGCCAGCAGGTGGGTCTGGATCAAGACCTCAATCTGCTAATCCGTGACCTCTGATGTAGGGTATGGGTAATATAAAGACTAAATATTAAGATATATATTTGGATATAGCACTTAAAGGTATTGTGGAGGATTTTGGTGAATTTTTTAAAAGCCCTCTCGACTTTAAAAAAAATGCATGAGCGAGAGTGTGCACGGGTCCATTTCTCCTCGGTGCATGCCTTTCTCATAGCTCATACAAGCTTACTGTGCCCCCAACGTCCGCCCTAACCCCTAAATTCCTCAATCACTATTTATAACCTGGACTATATATATATATTTTTTTTTTTATTATTTTGTTTTTCATTGTGTGCGATACATGTACACTTGCACCTTAATCCTTATTTATCTTGATCTGGATATACTGTATATACCTGGATATACTGTATATATATTGTTTATTCTTAATGCACCTTTTCCTCCCTTGTTTACACCTTCTGTAACTTCTATGCCAATATGTGACGAGTGAATTTCTCCTCCGTGAGAGATCAATAAAGCTCATCTAATCTAATCTAATCTAATCTAATCTAATCTAATATATAGGGAACTCAGTTAACGGACCGTTCAGATAGATGTTTCCTGCTTTTTTCTCCCCGTTGGTCAGGTAACTCCTCCTCCATCTTTGTTATTAGGCGCCGCTGTCGGGTAGCGATAGCCTGTGGCGACAGCAGGGTGCTGTGAAAGCAAATCCCATAATGCTTTGTGGGGCGAGCTCTTCAGGCAAAGCATTCTGGGATATATCTGCCTCTTCTGTGGCCTTTGTTTTCTTCTCATACACTTCGGAGACACTTTTTCTCTTACAACCCTCGGCCATTTTAAAAGAACAGCGGTGAGAAAGGTGAGCTTTAATGACTGTCTGAAACCATAGCTCACCACAGATATACACCTGAAAGTGCGCATGCGCAGAATAAGATAGCTAACGGGATAAACACAAAGGACGGCCTTACTGTATGTAAACATATCACCAGAATGATTGACAATTAGGAGGACCACTTATTAAGATGATCCACCTGGAAATAAAGGCTTGTCCTCTATACCTTTAAGATATATAATATTGATTTAGATCTAAATTTAAGATTTATTTGTAAATATAACATTCTTTATATAATATAGGATGTAAAAATTTATTTATCATACAAATCTGAATATAATATTTCAATCTAAAATCTAGAATCCACTTGTTTTCCAAAGATCTCACATTGCCTTCAATAATCGTTAAAGACACAGCTTCAATTTTCTCCTTCTCCCACTTCTCATTGCTTCTTTGATCAGTAAGATTTTAATCAGCTGCCACAGATTATAAATAAACATCATGTTGCTATGACAACGCATTACAATAAATGGCTAAATGTAAAAAAAATATGGAACAAAAAATCCTTCCAGCTTCATAGCATCCAACAGCAATCAGACAAATATCGTCCAAAAAAGCAGCAATGCATGAATTACAACATGCTTTACTGTTTGATAGGATTAAATTGCTAAAATTAATTAGTTAGAATTATTACTAAAATCTAAAAAGCAGTTATTATTATCAATATAGTATTTAGGTCTAACATCTACTTGTTAAGTTTTTCCCCTAAATGATAGATTTTTACACCTGGTGCCACATACCAGTATGTCATTTTGGCTTTTATCAGACAAATAAACAACAATTAGTTAATTGCTAATGTTATTCCAAACTGATACATATTTCCAAATCTTTTTTTTTTTTTCAGTCTGCCAAATTATTCAACTATGCAAAATGGGAGAAAACCAGCCATGGTCTTTTCATTGTGTTTGCCATAGTGTTTTTCGTGACACGCCTGATCATCTTTCCGTTTTGGTAAGCCTTTTTTTCTTTTTGCTTTCATTAAATCTAAATAAATTATGGAATTTCTTGATTTTGTTCCTGCCTTTTCTACTTATTCTCAGCACAGAGACCACATGGTCAGATTTTAGGCAATCAGAATCAGTGAAAGTTGGTCTTTTGGTTGAAGAGAGGTGAAAACATGTTTCAAATACATAAATGGGTAGCATATTAAAGACATATTAGTCAAACAAAGAGAAAAAATGCAAAAGGAAAGCAAAAGTGCAACTAGACTGCAAATACATGAAGATACAAAATATCAATTCAAAACAGAAGACCTCCAGACCAGAAGAGGGAGACGATCATTGACTAATATTGGTCCAGACCCTTACTGAAGACATAAAAAAGATAGTAAAGGAGATTATTCCCCTATCCTAACATTAACACTTTCCAAAGCTTTTGCCAAGCGCACATCTAAGCTGGACATTCCTGGACTATTTTACCCACCATTCATTGCTGTATGTGCCGTAAATAGCATGATGTTTATGATTGAGCCTCTTTGCAATGAATAATATGTTTGCAAGTGTCGATATACTCCATCTTTTACATCCAGGAATATAAGACAGCTGCCTCTTTGCAGTTTTAAAAATCCTTCTTTTAGGGGGGGAAACTCTTATGCAAGTTTTCTTTCTCTTGTTCTTCAGGTTGATCCACTGTACCTGGGTCTACCCTGTTTACTACTACCCAGCCTTTTTTGGGTACTACTTCTTCAATGCAATGCTGGTGGTTCTTCTCTTCCTCCACATATTTTGGGCCTACCTCATCTTACGCATGATCAGGAAGTTTCTCTTTGGCACAGTAAGTGTTCAGTCACAGTTTCTGTGAGAATGTCTTTTCATCCATAAGTTCACCTATAAAGAAGTCATGTTCCCTACTGAAAGATGTATCTATTTTAGTCCTATTCATTGAAAAATAGCACATTAAATGAAATCCTATAAATCAATATGTTTAATTCTGATTAAGTCCTTGTTGCTACTTTGAGTTCATTCGACTTGTTTTCCAAATATCTTAAATTTTCCATGATAACTGATAAGACAGTTTAATTTTTTCCTCCTCCGTTACTCCTGCTCCTCATCCTCAGAACCTCCTTTTCAACTAATCTAGGTTCAGCTGTTCCAGTCTGTGAAAATGCATCTTCTTGCAATGATCATGCATGATAAAAAATGTCCAAAAGTAAAAAGGTATCCATTAGGATCTGATACCTTTTGTAGCTGGAAAGCGTCCCACAACAGAAAAGGAATATGTCCAAAAAAGCAACAAATTAATTTCTTGAATTGAATTTTGCTACAGTAAATGTAGTACAGTAAACCTAATCTCAGTGATAAATAACCATAGGCAGAATTGTTAAGAAAATCTGTGGATCTCTTTAGTGCAGTAAGATGCAGACTTGGATGAATCCAAATCAAAAAACTGATTTTATTACTCAGTTATCTTATGGCTGAATTTTAGAGATATTGTTTTAGGTTCCCAGATGTTGACAAAGATAAGTTACTGTAAATATTTAATAAACTTTCAACATTTTTTTTTTTTTTTTTACGACAGTTCATTTTATCTCCTCTAACCAGTGTTTTGGACATCTACAATAAAAGTTAGGTGAATAGATTCAAAGAGAATCCTTTGATAAGTATATGTGTCTTGAGTCATGTGTCTATGTGGCAGCTGGTAGCTGTGTTGGTCCGCATCGAAACATTAATTATGTTTATTAATCCATTCTATCGATACAAAATTAAAACATCTATTTTGATTGTCATTTTATTTTAATGTTTGATGCCTGTTAGAGTTAAGAAATAAAATAGTCAAATCATAAGAGTTGTTTTATTGGATAGTTAATATCAGTGTAAAAAACTGTATAAGTTAATCAGATGATGCTGCATCATATTTAACACAGATTTGCAAATTTTATCCAAAGTAAATTATGTTGTGACAGAATTTATGATATTAACAAACATTGTATTTTCACCACAACATATCGGTACAATACCTCATTGTGATAAAGCTTTTGATTTACATCCCTGGTAGCTAGGGGTGTTATATTAACAATCAGACGTTTAAATACTCACTAAATAGACTAATGAAGTCCCCATAAATTCCTTTTTTTTTTTTTCCATCAGTATTTTTCGGGTGAAAACCTCCTTTTAACCTCCAGGAGAACCAGGTTCAGTGTGAACAGCTTTCTGCCGAAGCCAGCTCTGCTTTTATTTAAGACGATTAAAGTAGACACACAAAATTAAAATAGAGGCATGGATCCATAAGGATTTAAGGCCAAATATAATCAATTATTATCAGCATAATATTGAAAAACTTCCCTCTTATACTTACATAGTTTACCGTAACTATAGAGTAATTATTGGGGGGTTCTATTATAATCTAGTTAAGCACATAAACATGCTTGATGTAGCAATAATACAATAACACAAGATCATTCTTTAACTTCACAGCATTCACCCAAAAGTTTACAATTCAGACAATGTGTACCAGGCTGCTACAGGGTTACCTGTGGAGTACCACAGGGATCAATGCTAGGGCAAATTCTCTAATATACAGTCATATGAAAAAGTTTGGGCACCCCTATTATTCTTAATCATTTTTATTTCTAAATATTTGGGTGTTTGCAACAGCTATTTCAGTTTGATATATCTAATAACTGATGATCATTCAGCATGATTCAGCATGATGGAAACTCCGCCAAATTTTACAGTGGGTAGTAAGTGTTTTTCTTGGAACGCTGTGTTTTTTGCAACCATGCATAACGCCTTTTTTTATTACCAAACAAGCCTAATTACTAACTTTATTAACAACCCAAGCTGGCTTGTCCAAATTTGTTTTTGCATACCTGAAGCTATTATGTTTGTGGCATGCTTTCAGAAAAAGGCTTCTGTCCCATACATCACTCTCCCATACAGCTTCTCCTGGTTCAAAGTGCTCTGAATTGTTCAATGATGCACAGTGACACCATCTGCAGTAAGATGATGCTGCAGGTATTTGGAGGTGGTCTGTGGGTTTGAGGTGGTCTGTGGGTTGGAGGTGGTCTGTGGGTTGTCCTTGACCATTCTCACCATTCTTCTTCACTGCCTCTCTGATATTTTTCTTGGCCTGCCACTTCTGGGCTTAACAAGAACTGTCACTGTGGTCCATTTCCTTACTATGTTCCTCACAGTGGAAATTGACACTTTTTCAATCTCTGAGACAACTTTCTGTATCCTTCCCCTGAACAACTATGTTGAGCAAACTTTGTTTTCAGATTATTTGAGAGTTGTTTTGAGGAGCCCATGATAAATCTTCAGAGAACAGGAGAACAACTTGCAAATGGCCACCTTAATTACATTTTCTCATGATTGGATACACCTGGCTATGAAGTTATAATCTTAATGAAGTCAACAAACCAATTTTGTGTTTCAGTAAGTTAGAGAAAAGTAGTTATGGGTATTCAAATCAATAAAATGATTGGGGTACCCACATGTTTGCACCTGCCAAGTTTTGTTTTAATGCATATTGCACATTTTCTGTTAGTCCAGCAAACCTCAATTCAATACTGAAATATTACTGTGTCCATCAGTTATTAGATATATCAAACTGATATATCTGTTGCAAACACCTAAATATTTAAAAATAAAAATAATTAGGATCAAATGGGATGCCCAAACTTTTTCATATGACTGTAAATATATGCTCCAATTGATAGAATTATTACTCAGCATGGGATGAATTGCCAGTTATGCTGATGATACTAAGCTATATCTGCCTATAAATCCAGATGAATGTCACCAGTTAAATACAAGTAATGCTTCTTTTTTTGTTTGAGTCAATATCTGGCTCAAACCCTCATTTGGCCTCAGAAAAAGCCTGCTGGTTTTGGTTCTGTTGGAGGTTTCTTCCTGTTAAAAGGGAGTTTTACTCTCCACTGTCACTGCATGCATGTTCCGAATGAGGGATTGTTTCAATAAAGGGAAACGATCAGTTAGGTTTGCTAAGAAAAGCAATCTGTTTGGATGATTGGACTAAATAGTCTATGTACAGTAAAGAGCCTTGAGATGACGTATTTTCAACTGGAGTTAAACGATAAACTAAATTTAATTCAGGTAAACGGGTGGTCCAATTCAACTTTGTCACTGGTCTGTTTCAATATCATTAGGTTTGCGACTATGCCATTTTTTGGCCCCGATACCCAATACCTGGCTGTGCAGTATTGCCCGATACCATCTGTTTGAAACTGATGTGTGTGTGTATATGAATAACTGCATACTGTACTACTTGGATATAAAATAATTGCCATCATGGTTTTGTCAAGCTACCTTTGTGAAGCAGGGGAAAAAAAAGAATAATACAAAGTGAATCCAGTAGAATTTTTTATTGCCTACCTGGAATGGGTGACAATAGTAAAAGTAATTAAACTTTCGGCTCACAAAATGGTATCGGTGCCCTATTTGTTGGTAGTCGCCAATACAGATACCACCATTTTAGTGCTGGATCGGGGCCCCGTCTGATTCTGGTATCGGTGCAACACTAATTATGATGTCTGAAAAACAGTAAACTTTCTTTGAATAAATAATTTTTTTTATCAACTTTTCTATGACAAAGCTAACAGGAGATGTGAGAAGTGACAATGAGGAGGAAGAAGGACAAGAGACCAGCCCAACTGAGGATGACGATATTCCACAACACAAAGCCTTCAACGGACTGACAAGTGATGCAGCAAACGAGAAAAATGGCTGCTTTGGTTTGTCTCCACCAGGGAATGCTCTATCAAAGACAATGTCATGATTTTGGATTATTTTGGTTCAGTATAACAGTTAAGCATTAAAATGTGAGAAAGAGGGTTTTGCTGCAGGACAAAAAAAGATTTTAAATGTATATTTATCATTTTTACAGATGCTGAACCAAAACACGGATTAGTAAGGATAACTTTTCTATTAATTTTCCTCTTTATTTTTTTTTAGGTTAATACATTTCACAACTACACATATGACGTGCAGTGGACCTAGAACATTTATGTAGATCTGGTCTGTGGTGCTGACATACTGGTTTAGATGAAGCAGGGCCAGTTCCCCTTTTTATAATCCCAGTCAGTAGGCTAATACTACCATTTGTCTCTTCCTAATTGGGTACGCATGTTCTGAACCATTGCTGATTGGTTTATTTTTTATGCGAGATGAACATTTTTGTAACTTTTAAGCAATAACCTGAGGATGAGATGTCCAATAACTGTAGCTCTGAACCCTGGCTGAGCCAGTTGACTCTTGATGGTTAAAACAAAATTTTCTGAGACTCTGTTTCATACATATTAAACTAGTTAGCAAATATCTAAATTTTCAAATTTATGAAAGGGCTAAAATCAAACAATATATGGAAAGATTGCTTCCACTAGAAGCTGACATTTTATAAGAAAAGAGGGGTTTGGTTGCACATTAATATAAAGTTAATGTAATCTTTAAAACCTAAAAACTTTAAAACCTAAAAACCAAATTCCTGAATCATTATTGTCACATTTGTTATTTTCTGATCTGTCCTATTGTTTAATAAACCCAAGCAATACAACTCTTATTAAAATTTATGCCTTATTTTCATTTTTATTTCAGTTTAATTCCAACTTTTGGCCTAAAAATCTAGAATTGTCATTTTATAACCAGCTAAACTATTAAACACAGGAATCAGACATGAGAGTACATTTGCTTTAATTAGATATATTGTCAGAGAAATTGTCCAAGTGTGAGCCCAGTTCTTCCTACACACGGTAAAACAGCGCCATCATGTGGACAAAATATATATTACATGAGAAAAACATTTTCAGAGCGTTTTACTACAAGAGAGGACAACATGAAGGGATTTTTTTCAGGCTTCATTATTGTTGCAAGCAAAGAAGGCATTTTGTAAACAGAAATAATAAAAAAAATGAATAAATAAAAACATGTAAAAAATGTAAAGATGAATGAATCCAGAAATAAAATAGTAAAACTTTTTGTTCAAAAAAAGTTTTTTGAGAATAACATTACTGTTTTCTAAGCTTTTATTTTTTCTAAAACAAATATTTTTCTTTTATAAATTTAATTTTTACATGTTATTTGATCATCATCACAATTCTATTGCTCTCATTGGATGTGGCCTATGGTTGTATAAGAAATTTTTAATGTTTCATTTCTGGAGTTTCTTTTTTCTTTTTCAAATCAACGTTTTCTTTGCCTGGAAAAATAATGTAACATAATTCCGTCCATACAATGAAGTAAAGATGATTTTGGGAGAGAAACACATCAAAAATATGTTAGTGTTTGGAAAAAAAGACAAAAAGCAAAAAGAGGATGTGAATAAAACCTTTGCATCCGATGACTCACTCTGTGTCAACAATTTTACTGATCTTTTTCAGTAGATCTGCAGAATTTCCAGAACCTTCATCATAGATCAGGGGTTCCCAAAAAAAAAAAAGTCAGCCTCTGACCCAAAAAAGAGACACAGACTGGAATCCTGCTAAAAAAAAAATACATTTAGTTATTTCACTTTATATTTGTTTACAAAATCTAGAGTGAAGTAAAAATATTATTTTTAAATTATATTTTATTATTTAATGCAACATTTCACTATTGAATTGTGCATTTTAGTACTTAAAGCTACAGTGTGTAATAATTACAGGGATATACAGTCAGAAATGTAATATATTATACATAACTATGTTATTTATCATCATCTACGAGCTCAGCCTCTTAACCTTAATATTTGCGTTGCCTTAGAATTCGTTATTTATAATTACATAGGAGGAGGGGCTCGCAGCCATGGAGGCCTTTGACATCTTTGCGCTTCGGACAGCGCGAGAGCCAACAAACTAGCGATTCTGCGAGATGGCCCATTACGCTCGAAAGTAACTACGGCAAGTTGAGAGAGATGAACTGAGACGGTACTGAACACACAGACTAATGAAATACTATCTGTTAAATTATCTATGTAAACAAACCTCATCACTTGAGAAGGTAGGTGATGCGAACGTCTGGAAGACATTTTGTCCCGTAACGCTCGCCGTACTGTTGGGGGGAAGCGGTTGGGGAGAGATGTTCATGTTGCTGCGGTCTGCAGTCTGGACGTTAGATGTCGCTGAAAATTACACACTGTAGCTTTAATTGTATTTTTCTATATTTCAATTATATATTAGATAAATAAATAAATGTTACATTTAGTTATTACATGTGATTACACAATGATGTATTGTGGGCTTTCATATACCTCAGAGATCACCTCATGATAATTGTGGAAACCGTCAATTGACCCCTGCTTGGTGTCTTGTGACGCTCCTGGAGGGTCCTGACCGGCGCTTTGGGAACCCTTGGTTAAGATTCTCTCAGATTTACAAGCAAAAACTTTGAAATTGAGCTAAACAAGCCTTCCAGTCTCTATTAAATCATCTGATAACTTCCACCTTGTTCTATGTTTCTCTGTGATAGATATTCTATTTTGAGCTACTCTCAGGCTTATTGGAGGATTAAGACCATTTTTAAATGAAGGGCTGCTATATTACTTTAGATTATTCAATTAAATACGAAACTTTAACAATGATGTATGTATGTTGGTGTGTATTTCTGACATCGTGGGGACCATTTTCCTTAAATCACAGCACACTGAGGGGACCCAGTGCTCTAGTGGGGACCAATGGCTGGTCCCCGTGGGTACAAATGCTGTTTAGGCTTAGGTGTTAGGTGAGAGTAGAGTTTAGGTTAGGATCAGGGTTAGGTATGAACTTGTAATGGTTAGGTTTAGGGTAAGGGTCATGGTTAGGCTGTAGGACTCACCAACAAATGAATGGAAGTCAATAGGAAGTCCCCACGGGAACAGTAAACCAGACATGTATGTGAGAGTGTTGACATGAACAAACGCCACCTTACAGATCATTTCTGTATGCGTGTGAACCTGATCAGGGAGTTTGGATGTTAGTGCAAAGAAAGCTTCATTTATTGACTGGAAACAGTGAAGTTCATCTCAAAATGTTTAACAAACGATATTTTATAGTTAACAACTTTTTTCTGCACAATTTTGTAAAATATAAAATTAATTTCTAAAATTGTTTTCCATGTGTGTGTGTTTTTTTCCTTCAGTGCTCTTTTATTTCCATAAAATAATAAAGCTAGCTTGCATGTTTTTCTCAGGATTTCTGCTGAATGTTTCAGTAGAACATCTTAGATATAAGAAAATATAAATATCCGTTTAAGCTGATCATGCTATTTCTGTAAAGTAGAGATGGGAAAAAAATCTATTTGTAAGGCTAAGAGTTAATTATTTGGTACATGGATTAAAAGGATTAGTAAACATTACTAAATACATAATAAGACTGTTCTGCTTTGTAATATGTGTTTGAAATGTCAAAAAACTGAAAGATTTTCTCTAAACATAACATACAAGGACATTTTAAACCCTACGACATGTTCAGACAAGAACTGAGGCCGGCAGGTTTACTGAAAACTAAGATTGTTAACTATGAAATCAGGGAAACCCTGAGTTTTCTGTTTCACAAAAATAGTTCACTAAACCCAGAGCTAACCTGGTCGGGAGCAGATTTACATCAACAAACTCCTCTGTTTGTCTACGCTCTTCTTAAAGCCAATCATGTCATCTTATTTCCTGATTTAGTCAGAAAAGTTTTGTCATAGTTTTGTTCAAGTAAAAATACAATTAAAGAATGAACGGCATTAATTCACAGAGAAATAGATGCGTATAGAATTTATCTTTACCCAACTGTTTCCTTACAATCCATCATAGACATTCAGAACTAATTCATCTTCACATTATCTGCATTACAGACTTTATTTATAGAGACTTAAAAGAACCTGGTGTCAGTGAGAGAACACTGATGTGTGATAACCGCATTACAGAAAACAACTGCACAGTCAGACAGCCGCTCAGTATTTACTGTAATAAAGACAGGGTTAAAATGAGGAGGAACCCCATAAAATGATGCACAAGTCCCACCTGTTAGAACAATGTTTTTACAGTTTATTTTCACCTGCTGACAGGTGATTGCACCTAAATAGATACAATGATCTTCTACATTCAACTTGTAAACTAGCTTTTCACCTTAGTGTCATCGTGTTTATTGTTTATGACTAACCTTAGTCTATGGCAGGCCTCTATGATATGTATTAGTTTGACTGATATGTATTTCTGATATATGAAATATATTTTTTTCTTATCAAAATGAATATTTCAAACAAAATGATATTCTTAATATCTAAAACAAACCACCTGGATGCCTAGTAATGACTTTCAGATCTCCAAATTCCTATTGTTACTGGTCAGAAATACTATTATTTTAAATAGGAAGAAATGTATTTCAGATATAAATATTCAGTCAACAGATAAATGTGTAAACTTTATTCTAGCTAGTACAATTTTGCTTTTTGACATTTTGAATTTCAATTTCTGCTTCACAATTTAATGTTGGAAATCTAGTATTACAGTTCTGACTAGGAAAGTGAGTTTGACCAGGATGAATCATAGTTTAGTGATCTACGAATGTAACAACAGAAAGGTGCGTTTAATAAACGTCCAAACGGGTTGCTATACAGGCCTACATACAGTGAGGAAAATAAATATTTGAACAGCCTGCTATTTTGCAAGTTTTCCCACTTATAAATCATGGAGAAATTGAAACTGTCATTGTAGGTGCATGTCCACTGTGAGAGACATAATCTAGAAAAACAAAAAAATCCAGAAATCACAATGTATGATTTTTTGAAACTATTTATTGGTATGATACAACTGCAAAGAAGTGTTTGAACACCTGAGAAAATCCATGTTAATATTTGGTAAAGTAGTATTTGTTTGCAATTCCAGAGGTCTAACAATTCCTATAGTTTTTCATCAAGTTTGCACACACTGCAGGAAGGATTTTGGCCCATTCCTCCACACAGATCTACTCTAGATCAGATAAGTTTCTGGGCTGTTGCTGAGAAACATGGAGTGTAGGCTTTAAGCAACATTATCTGGGTGGGCCCCATATGAAGTACAACACGCGAAAAAGGTTTAGGATAACGGCGACAGTTCCATAAATCAGCCAAAAAGAAACAATTATGCAATTCTCAGTAGTATAAGATCACACCTGGAAAACAGTAACTGTGCAGTGTATAATGTAGTGACCTTGAACGGAACCATTGGTGACAGCACACCACCACGTTAGCACAACAAGCCATTGGGCTGCCTTGATCTTTACAGCCCCCATCCTCACCCACGCTCTCTCCATTCACCTCCTGGTCGCCATCTTTATTCACTGTAGCAGCAACGTCCTCTTCTCCCTCTTCAGTTCATTGAAAGAACGTGTTTATTTTGGGAAGTTTGTTCCATTCTTCCAGCAGCTCTTCTTTGCTTTTTCTTTTCTGGAATCTGCTTAAGTACCTCTTTTTGATATCCATCGTCGCTAACACATTGTACCTAACGGTTATGTTTTTAATCTATGCTCTGGATTACCCATAATTCCAAGTCGTAGTATAAAAAATAAAATGCTCAAATACATTGTTCTTTTAAGATCTTTATTGCGGTTCGAAAAATATTACATGAGTGTATTTATTACCAACTGTCTCACCATCATGTTGATCTGGCATGTGTTGTGGTATAAATATGGTCTGGTCAGTCTCTTCAGTATCAGGTGGGTTTGAAAGGACGTCTGCAAAGAGACGTCCTAGTCTACAATTGCGAACAGGGCCCACAAAGTGTCAGTGATGGGGCCCCTAAGAAGTTGTGGGCCCGTAAGCAACTGCAGTCTCTGCTTAATGATATTTATGCCATGCATGGAGCAGAGAGGAAAAGTGGTCCCCATGTCCTCCAGCTGCTTAACCTTATAGCAACATAACTTGAAGCACTCTGATGAAAAGCATTATCAGATAGACAGGGTGTCTGTCTCTCAGAGGAAAACTGGTTGGTTGGTTGCACATTATATTAACTTGATAACTAATAGCCTCAATCCCATTTTACTCTTAGAAAGTGTGGGAACAGCAGGTTAATCTGCAGACTGAGAACATAAAGACCAATCAGATTACAGATTGAACTTTACCAGCCAGCCCTCCAACGTCCTCCAGGAAAAAATAACTCCTTGCTTCAGGTTTTCCTCCTCTGGTTATGTTCTGCAGTGGTCCCACACACATCTTCTGCAGGTTTAAAGCTGGTGATTTGTCTGGGGAGGCAGTACCGAGACAGTTCCCTGCTCTGTAGGCGGGTCCAGTCTGGTTACTAAACCGTTTTCCTCAACTGCAGGAAATCTGTCCCGTTAAATCGTGACCGTCCACGGTTCACGCGTCCTTTACAGTAAACCCAGCCGCCTGATCCACGCTGCAGAGCCGCTTTTTATCTATTTCTTTTTTATCATGTGCAACAGCCATGTTCTCCAGCTGCTCCTCTGTCTGCTCTGCACCGGACTGACGGGTAAGTTTGGCTCCCTGGGATTTTAGAGGTTAAAAAGTGAATGTGCTGTAAAGGTTCGGTGATTGTCCTGTCGGTCCAGATCTGATCTGATCCGCAGTTTGAACAGAAAGACACTTAAATCTGTCTGCAGTTTCACTGGAAACATATAGCTGCACTTTTTTTCTGCAAAGCGCCGGTTTTTGGTTTTAGCCCAAAAATCCTAGAACTCTGTGCGTCGAACCGGACCGTTTGGGTTTGGGCCACTGATCGGACCGCTTGGACTCTAACTTTGGACCTTTTCAGGTCCACCGGGTCTGTCAGCTCGATGTTTAGGCAACACTTTCAGAAGATGCCGGCCGGACTTCCAGTTGGATCAGAGCCAGCTTTTTTTCTCCTGTCAAGCAGGGGCGCCTCCAGGAGTAAAGCCGGTGGGGGCTTAGTCCCCTGGAGCAGGGGGGCTCAGTCCCCTGGAGCAGGGTCTTCAACGTTTTCCAGGCCAAGGACCCCCAAACTGTTGGAGAGCAGAGGCGTAGCCAGAAAACTTTAGTCAGGGTGGCCAGGCAATAACCAATGTACACTGAAGGATAGTGTACATTTGATAGGTGGCAGAACCTGAGAGTCTATCTACAGTGTTCCAACAGGAAAATGAAGAATCCCACCATCTGTATTTTCTAAATAAACACAAACTATAGTTTTCTACAGCCTTCGCTAACAAATATACGCATATGTTTAAACATCCATGCTGTCTAAATTAAAGGTGGAGTGGACAAAGTTCTTTCAGTTTTGAGTTATTCATTGTCATTACTAACCTACTTTTATTAATAATCATTCAGCATAAAATTAATATTTACATGTACCAATCTATCTACATTAAATTACTTATTAATTATTATTTAAGTAGTTATTTATCTCTAATTTCAGTGAAGATTCCTGGATGACTTACAGAGGCAAAATTTTCTCTTTAACCATTATAAGACAAAATCTAGTTCTGAAAAGAATGTGAATTCTGTATTTATCTTTAATGTTAGAAGCTATATTGATATGCATGATTAACCACAGGGTTTTTGTTGTCAGGTAATTGTTTACATATAGAAAATGAAACTTTAAATAAGTTAGAACATTCCACTTGAGAGTATTACTGCTGCCACCATCTGTATTAGAGAGGGAAAAAGGGTAAGGGTGGCCAATGATTGGCTAAGGGTGGCCATGGCCACCTCTGGCCCCCCATCTAGCTCCGCCCCTGCTGGAGAGATGGAGCAGGGACCCCATAATTATATATATTGTATGAAATAGTGTTCTATCAAACTGGTCCTATAGTCACTATATTACAGATGAATTAATGTAATGAAAGTAATTTCTCCCTGGGATTATTAAAGTATTTCTGATTCTGATTCCTGGTTGATGGGACAGGTGTTGTGAATGAAACGGTGCCCAGCTTGAAAGAGCTCCTGTTGTGTCCACTGAATGTGAGCATTGATGACTGAAAGACATCTTCTGCCTTTATTTTTACTTCAGTGAACTCCATTCATGTTAATGTGGATTTAAAAGACATTTCAATTAGTGGGAGAAAATTGCAGGGGGAATATAAAAAAAAAAGGCCAAAACTTTCGTGACCCCCATGCAGTACCTCCGTGGACCCCCTAGGAGTCGCAGACCCCCTGTTGAAGACCTCCTTCCTAGAGTATAACAAGGATAGGAAAGTACTTGGTAAAATGGCTGCTCAAGTGGGTGGCCTCGGCCACCCTTAGCCCATCATTGGCCAACCCTGCCAGCACTAATACTCTTAAGGGGAATGTTCAAACTAATTAAATGTTTACATTTTTTCATGCAGAACTCAAACCTGAAAGAATTTTGTCCACTATACCTTTTATCTAGATGCCATGGATGTTTAAATATATGCATCTTTTTGTTAGCACAAAAGGCTGTATGAAAGTATAGATTGTCTTTTTTTTTTGAAAATATAGATGTTGTACTTGTTCCTGTTGGAATAGTGTAGATTGAGCCTGAGGAGAAACCAGGCATTTCGGCCGGCCATCAATGTACATTGAGGTATTTACTGGCCACCCCTATTAGGCTTTTCTGGCTCTTTTAAACTGGCCAAACTTGCCAGGGTAAATAGCAATAGCATCAGTTTAGCATTTCATCCCATTATGCACATCCAGCGAAGTAACATTAAAAATCACACAATGACCCAAGATATGAGTAGGTGTTTACTTAAAGTCGTAGGGAAGTCATATTTAAAAGTCAAATCATTCTTGGCTTAAACATGTATATAAATGTACTCTTTTTATCAGACAATATTATCCCAAAATGTAGACAATTTCTATCAAAAAGAAAATCTAGTCAATCTGTGTTTTTTTCGTTATCTTATGCAGCCCAGTAAGTCATACATCAGCCTGCCTGAACACCCAAATTTGGACAATCATATCAGTGGTCATCTGTCATTCAATTTTTTTGGTCGTAGAATCTTGATTCATATGTCGAAGCTAATATACACAACGTGATGAAATAAGAAGTACTCTAATAATTTCTCTTCTATTGAGTTCCGGCCTCCAGTGTTCATATGGCGCATGGACGCTCAGGCCTTCAGCAGGCGAGCTAACAGAACTGGCAGCGCTATGGTAGGCAGTGGCTCAAACATGTAATGCTGGAAGCCTTCTACACTGTTTTATACAGTTTCGCGTCCCCTTCCACAACATCTTCATCCCCGCCTTCCTCCTAAATTAAAAATAAATGGATGACGGAGGAGACTCATCCATGACCTCCAACACTAAACTCACCTCCTCTTTTGCATGTTTCCCTCTGTCCATGCTTTCTTGGACAGTGTCAAGCTTTAAGTCACCTCACCCTTAGTGCTACTTTGGTCAAAATATAATTTTTCAATTGGGAACCTATTAGCACTAAGTTGCTAACTGGTTAGGCAAGATGTTTCCGACAAAACCGCCGCCAAATCCAAACTTGTTTTGCTAGCCTTCCACCGCCAACAATCCCCTGATAAACAACCAATCACATTCACTTTATTCACTCGCGGTAAAGTTGTGCACCACTCAGGAGTAATTTGAAATGCAACGTTGAACAACTTCACTTCCCAATTTTAATTTTTAAAGTCTTAGGATTTCTACAGGCAGGTTTACCACAATAGTAGATTAAAAACCCTGAAATTATGGCTTACCATTGTACCACCCGGCATTTCAGTGAAATATCTGGCCACCCCTACTGAACATTTCTGAGTGTTACTCTCAAGCTCATACGTTACATCAGACTTGCAAGCAGCAAAGCAGCAGGAGAGCAGCTAGTTTACATTTCCAAAGATAATGGTTGACGCACATCCTGGTGCAGCAAAAGGTCCTCAGCGCCGCTTTGAGCAGCAGGTGCAGTGCGTTCTGAGCAGCTGAAGGAGCAAATACAGCTGCTGCTGGAAGAGTTGGAAAAATTAAACTTGCTGCTCAACACAACACATCAACCAATCAGAGAGCTTCGATCTGTGGAGCTGGCAGGGAGAAAAGACACATCGCTGATGATACAGATCACTATGATCACTCCTCTGAAACGGTTTATTAATGCCTAAAATAACTTAAAATGCTGAAATTGCCCAGCAAAACATGTTCTGCCTTTTATTATCTGGTGCCTGCAGTTTGGATTACGTACATGAAAACTTAAATAATATTTGATTCTGGATTAACAGACTGCACAGTCTTCATGTGGACTTCTCTCACTTAAAACATATTAAAACTACTTTATTCCCACTGATCACAGCAAATATATAGCCGCCATTGCTACAGACAATGAAAAGAGAGGGTAGCTCTGCCCAACAGCGCATCAGACCCACTTTTCCACCGCGCACCGGCAGCTGGAGCAGCAAAGATGCTTCAGCCACTCGTCTTGTACAACTAAACTTGTACCAGAATAAAAAAATGAAGCAGCACACGCAGATGCGCAGAGCCAGCAGATGGTAAACTGCAATTGCAATGATACCTGCAACTATAGACGGATTAAGAGGAAGATTTTGTTGCCACCAAATACTTCTTGTATTAATTAGTACTGTTTACTCTTCAATGGCATTTATATTCATTTATTGTTTATATTTTTGAAACAGACTTCCTGTGTGTCTTCTTGTTTTCTCTTTATTCTTCTTTCGACTCTTTTCTGAGGGCCACTTGTCACAGCACAGAACTGAGGGCCCAGTATTCAGTCAAGACAGACAATGGGATTACTCAAAAAGCATTTATTTAGAAACATCGGGCTGCGGTTCTGTAGTAGCAGCAGCCAAGGCGGGAGAACCTGTAGAGAGGAAACTCAGGTTAGTGACCACGTAAATCTAACAGAGGAAGATTATGAATGTGAGTGACTAACCTGGTTTACCAGTTCAGTCAGCCAGAGAAGGAGGTAGGATTCAGCTGGTGGGCTACCAACAAGGTACGACGGGCGCTGCCCAGAGTGTCCACAGTGCTGTCCTGGCGACCGAGCAGGAGTCCGAAGCCAGATCAGGCAAACAAATCAGAACAGGCAGGCTCAGGAGTCCAAAGACAGTTCAGGCAAACCGTTCAAACTAGTGATGCACGATATAATCGGCCCCCTATTGGTATCGGCCTGCATCGGCCTTAAAACTGAATATCCGGGACATCGACCACCCCACCGATATTTAACCCGATATTTGATCAGCTTCTGAGTTTCTAAAGTCTAAAAAAAAAAAAATACTACTTCTTCTTTTTTCTCAAAAACTTCTTTTTACAGACTTAAAAACTTCTAAAGACGAGGGAAAAATATTGATACATTAAAATATCCCAATATCTTCATATGCTGATATATTGCCATTTAAAACACCATATCAATCTCTTTTACTAATGAAATATTGCTATATGTCATCGTTATGCTACTGAAATTCTCCTCGAAAATTCCCGAAATTTTGCCATATTTTTATATGTTGATATATTGACGAGGTATCGATCTATTTTACTAACAAAATCTCACAAGAATTTGAAAAATATCACGAGAGTTTGTAACAGAACGATGAAATTTTACGAGATCAGACAGGAACAGGCACGCTCAGTGGTTGAGAGGCAGAAAAGGTCAGGATCATGACATCAGAAACACCAAGGCACTCTAAAAACACACTCCCCATTGGCTAGACAGAACAAAAATAATCTGGTCCTGATGACTGGATGCAAGCTTCTTAAATAGAGGCAGGAGCAGGTGGATCAGTGATGAGGGGCAGAATTTGGTGAATCGGTGCCAAGATCATGGCACATTCTGCCTCACAGGAAACTCAACATAGGGACCAGCGTGAACGTTCACTTTAACTGGATGTTGTTTCTACCAACAGCTCAGGCGGATCTGGAAACAGACGAGGTGGTTCCCAAGCTGCTATCCAGGCAGGAGGTGGATCTGTCAGAGGATCCTATCTACAGGCTACGACGCCATCACCAATGGCCCCTGGATTTCTCGAGTAAACAACATTCTGTGGCAGAGAACCTTATTGTGTCGCTGTCGGCTTTTGGAAGGAGTCTATATCTTAACTTAACGAGAGACCTCAAAATTCTTTCCAGAGACTTTGTTGTAGAGGAAAGGCTAAGGAACCAAAGTGTAGTAGTCAGACCCTTTTCCATGAAGCAGCTCTGTTTGTACTCTGGCTTTATCATCAACCATACAGACTCTCTGGCATCTCTGAGCACCTGTGGCGGTTTGGTAAATCTATCTTTTGTTTTTGGTTAACTGATATGGTTTTAACTTAATTCCATCGTGAATCAGATAAAGTAATTTGGAGAGAATATTACACTAAGCAGCATGATAGAAACATGACACACAGTTAAAGCCCTTAGTATTTCTATCGTTTTTATTTACCAACATGTGTCTTCTGTCTGGGAGTTTCATTAACATTTGGAGCGCAAAAAACGCTGTTTTCTGCCTTTAAAGGATTGATTTCTCTAATACCCCCATTTTTTTGTTGTTGTTGTTACTGAGTAGGAGTTAAATGTTTTCTATGAAGATAAAGTGGGACAATGAAATTACTCAGAAATATTTTATATAAACCAAAGAAAAATTAAAATATTTGGATAAAAAATATTTGGAGACAAAAAAAAAAAAGATTTGAAGCAGAAAATAAATGTTTACATTTCTTCTCAGATTCAAACAAAGGCAGCCAACTCTCCACACCCCATTTCTCTGCCTTCACTCACTGAGGGGCCAGCAATTTTAATCTCTTTGTCAAAAAAAATATTTATTTTGTTTCCCTTTTTTTCACTTTCAAAATTAACTTTCAGATTAAAATAGTTTTTTCTAGTTTCTAATTCTTTTCTGTTTCATTTCATTTTTTTCTTGTGAATGTCTTCAAAATGAATCTGGAAACTAGAAAACCATTTGAAACTCAAAAGAAATATTTAAAACTTCTCATGTAAAAAAAAATGGCAGAAACTCTGGCAATAGTGCCGCCGACAATGCCTGGCACACCTCGGACACTATCCCAGGCACTGTGCAGGATGCTAGTTTGTAGCTCTGTGCGACGGTCTGTTGGTTTGCGAGACCGAAGCCAAAACATGCAGCACCACAGCCAGTCTTTCAGCAACACCCATGGGTGAACTATGTGTGGTCTGGCGTTGGATGAGGGGTTGTAGACTGCAAAAGGCTCGTCAAACCAACGCACAGACATCCACGATGCTAGCTAGTTCATGATTGTCCCTCTTGTGTTGTGGTGTGGAATAACATAGCTCAAACTAGGCTTCAAAATTTGGCTTAAATCAAAAATATCTGCGTCATACCTGCGACAAGCTAACTGCGACACACTGCTGCGGGAATGTACACAGCCCTTTAGGGCATAGAAATGACTGACGATGTCCGAATATCAATGGGAGTAAATGGTGCTCACTGCACACATGTAGCGAATATAGCAGGACAAGAAAGAAAGTGTGAATGTGTATGGTTGTATGTCTCTATGTTGCACTGCGATGGAGTGGTGACCATTGCAGAGCTACTAGAGATAGGCACTGGCCCTACCATGACCCTGATGGAATAAGCAGGAGAGATGGATGGATGGATGGATGGATGGATGGATGGATGGATGGATGGATGGACGATGATGGAGGGATGGACGGATGATGGATGGAGGGATGGATGGATGGATGGACTCGAAGACCAAAAACATTGAAAGGTGAGGTAAAGCTTACTTTCAAAAATGTCCTTTTGTAGTTCTAGTTCCATCCATCCATTAATTCTCTTAACTTTATAAATAACTGTTGCTTAGTTGCTGAGTGGTTGGTCCCTACTTGAAGACATGGTCCACCCTTAACAGTCTCGTCTTCCATCACAGGGCGACACAGAGACACACAGGACCGACAGCAAATGGAAGCATACAGACACCTGAGGGAGGTTTAGAACAACCCATTAACCTAACATCCACGTTTCTAGACGTTAAGGAGAAACAAGAGGAGAGCATGCAAACTGTATACACAACCCAGGAAATACATTTGCTCCCCTTTCAGTCCATTCTATGCACAAACCGCTGCCATTAAAAGTTAGACACAAGAAGCTGACCTACAGCTCCAGGACTTTTTTTTCTTTTTCTTTTGACTCTAGAAGCATCTCCTTGTCATAGACGTTTCACCTGATAAATATTTTTGCACAGACTGGGCTAATTCAGATTGGGGAAGACAGCCTGTTCATCCAGCCGCTGGGTGAACATGATCCGTCACATTCGTTCTCTGGAATCAAACACCAGCTGATCCGACATCGCTGCTCACCAAAGAACAACCCTGGGCAATGTGCTGGCCGGCGCGTCAACTGTGGGACCATCGAAGGTAAGAGGCCCTGTTAGAGACTGCATAGAGATTCTATATGTAGTGTGGTACGTCTGTGTACAACAGCAGCAATGATCAATGGTAGTAACAAACAGTAAACCATGTGGTTAATGTTCCCCCGGGCCTTTAACCTTATCGAACTCAATCAACTATCAGCTTTCAACTACCTCCAGGTGCCTGTGTTCTGACAGCTTAGCATACCGCGTCAGGCCAGCATACCCATAGTAATATGCGTTACATAGAGTGTCCTCTGTCTCCACTCTCTACCGCCAATTACGCTGTTTTATTTCCCGATTTAGTCCGATTTTTGTCTTAGTTTTGTGCATAAAACAACAAAAAAGGTCCACCACCACACACATTAGTTTAAAAAAAAATTACATGTCTATGGATCTTATTAAAGAATAATCTGCAATTTTTCACTGAGGATTTAATATTTATAGGGAGAGGATTCTACAACCCAGTGACAGGAAAGGAGATTTATTTGCTTTTAGTTTGTTTAACATGAAAGACATGTGGATCATTTTTATTTATGTTTACAGCACATGAACTATTTTCAGATTACACGTAAATAGATTAATTAATTCCATGGGGGAAAAGAAATTACTTTAGGTATAGGATTAGGTTTCACACGATAACAACCCAATGACCCTACTGGCACAATCTGAAGCCATTCTGTGGGACTGATAATCGCTAATAACGGTCATGGGCACATGAGCTGTACAAATAAATAAAAATTGTTTAAAAACATTTTTCACTTTAAACTATTTTTAAAGTCGCAGGGAAGCGGTTGTGATTGGTTGTTTATTGAGAGGGCGGGATCGTTGTTCGAAGTTTCCAAGCCCGCTTGGTTGTGGCCGGTTTGTCGGAAGCATCTTGCTAACCAGTTAGCAACTTAGTGCTAGTAGGTCCCCAATGGGAAATTACATTGGGACCAAGTAGCACTAAATTGATTATAAGACAGGATTTTTTTACAAATATAAATTTTCTAACTTTTGGGACAATATGGTTTGATAAAGAGGAAGAGTAAGCCAGAATGATTTGACATTTAAATATGACTTCCCTACGACTTTAAAAAACATTTTAGAACAAACTCTACGGCCTCATTTTAGCTCCTTAGATCTGCTTTTTTTTGCCATTCTATCTTGCATACCAATTTTTTGGCCTATTTAAATCTATAATCTAAGGGTTGTTTTTCTCCCTGCTTGTTGCAGGAGATAAACCGAAGAAGAAACCAAAACGAGGTGAAGACGTTCGCAGGAAGAGGAACACAATGAACTTGGACAAAACATTGACCTTAGAGACGGTGGTGGTGGCAGACTTTAACATGGTGCAGTACCATGGTGCTGAAGTGGCAAAAAGATTCCTGCTCACTATCATGAACATGGTGAGACTCCCTGGAGGAACCTTACGTTGAATTGGAACAGCGATTCTGGGGCTTAAAATTCTTTTTAAGGATGTGTTTAAGTGTCAGGTGTTGAGAAAACATTTTTAAAAAAGGCACTCTCAATATGCTTTGGTGGTAAGAAATTTTTTCTCCCCTCTAGAAATGTAGTTGTGCCTCTCTTTCCACATTTAGCAGTAGATTTGGCAGTTGTTCTGAATTCCATGTTCACAGTTTTATTTACTCTTCCAAACAAGAAGTGCTGCATCACTACAGATAAAAACTTGCTGGTGCAGTTTGTGGGCATGTTGAGGTGGATGCACTAAGATGGTGTCCTGACATAAACTCCATGTTTAATCAGTACATCAGCTTTATCACTTTTTCCATATGTTTTTACAAACCTTTAGTCAATCAGGATCTTAAGGTGCGTTCACACCAAATGTGAATAGGGTGTTCAGGGAAAGGAGGGACATTCGATAGAACCTTTTAAGCTGATTGGGTGAAGTGAAACCTAGTGGCCACCTCACAAAGTTTGGTTTTAGCCAATCATTTTAACACATGAATAAAGCACCAGATTCCATTAGAAACTACAACAACTCCCACTTTTATGCACTTGCTGCTCCTCTAAGATGACGTGTATCATGATAAATAGCAGCAGCTGCATTTTCTCCTGACCTGCCATGTGTGGTCGTATACTCAGTAGGTCTTGTTTTCATTACAGCTATATGCCCTGCAGTAAACCCAAATGGTGCATTGACCATATGATGCATATTGGTTCCAAAAAAAGATTAAAACCAGAATCCAATTGGACTTTGTTTCAAAGTTTGAAGACACTCTCAACCCTTCTAGGTGTCATGATTTAATTAAAAGATCTGACCCAAATGCAGAAAACCAAACAGACCAGGGAAAAGTTTAACAAGTAAAGTTTGGTTTAGTAAAAAATTAGATGAGTCATTGCATGCTGAAACACTGTTAAACCGGAACTTGGAAAGTGAGGGGAAGACACTGTGGTTAGTTCAGGCTCAGCCCAGGAAATTTGTGTCTTTGACTTGAAGCAGGAGGAATAGGGTTGCAGACTCACGTTTGTTCAGAAAAATTTTTTTTATTAAATCCAGTCCGTGGGATGCTCCAGTGATTGTCTTGTTTGATGGAGGGCGGACAGGGTTTTCTCCCCCTGCACTGCGGTTGTTCCTTGAGGTGAATCTGAGAAGCTGACTGCCACTTAGATTTACTGGGCGGTACTTCGAAACAGGTTATTGTGGATATGAACTCCCTGCTCAGAGAGAAGCACCAGAAAAATCCTTGAGGGGAAAGCGCAGCTGACATGCCAACCCACAAACTTGAATCCTCAGCTCACAGTTTGGTTCTCAGAAGATCCTTCCCGGGGAGAGAAGGTCCGGCAGCCAAGTTTGCAGGACTGGCTTCCTGCCAAGAGGCAAAGACAAAAACAGCGAAGTTAAAACTCAAGTGAACCAGCAACAGTTTGACTCCATGCAAAACTCAGCGGCTAGAGTACCCAAGAGCAGCAAACACACTGGGCGTCAGTGAGTGGCAGTCAGCAGCTTAGAGCACTCCACAGGTATTGAGGCAAGCAGGCTGCAGGTGTGCAGGGAGGCCCAATGAGGAAGAGGGCACCACCTGGTGGAGGAGGAAAAGAAACACAAAACAGACCACACAAACTGGATTCCTGACACTAGGTCTAAATTAAAATGGCACCTTGCAGGAGTACCGTTGCTGTTTTCACCAAAAATGCAACTTCCGCATCCCTTGAATCCCAAACCTTTGCCCTGCTCTGGCATACACGGCTCTTGAGCCACGCTCTGCATAGGGATAACATGTCAAACAGAATCCTGTTTGGTGTGAACCCACCTTAATATTGCAATGTGATTGGCCAACTCATTTTGCGACAGGCTCGAAGCTACAGGATGGATTGTGTTTGTGAACGGACAAATACCACAAGAATGCAGTTTGCAGGCAAAGTTAGGGCAATACCAATTGTATTTTTGGATATAATGAATAACTCTGTGAACTCATAATTGCAAAACTTGTCTAGTGAATTGTTTCATTTTAATTAAGGTTAATCATGTAACATTGAATGTTCATCTACATGTTGGTTAATAATGAATAACCCCGGCAAGTTCCCAGTTTAAAATGTTGGGGTTTATCACTGGGTGTTTGTTGATATTTAAATGAATGAACTTGTTTAAGGAAAAGTCTGGTCAGCAAGGACCTAAAACTAAGACATTCAGGTTGATTTAATGAATTTAGCATTAATCAGTAAAAAAAAATATAAATAATAAGCCTGAGTAATAAAGAGTCTGGGAGCGGCCATTTTTGCCCAAATATAGTAACACCTCACTTTTGACATCATGGCAGTGACGTCACGGTGCTTGGTAAGCCTGGCGCCATTCTCCCGCTTTACAAGCTAAAATCAATGGAACTACTAGACACATCTGCAATCAACAACAATTGTGAAGATTTCCAGAGGACTTCCGCCATTGAAATTCACCAGAGCTATAGTGAAACTGACAATGCTTACGTGCATGGCAGCTGGATGCTGACCGGTACTTTTCCTTCTGATTGGATTTTTGAAACAACGTGAAATGATGCATGTTCAGCCTTACAGCTCTGGTTCTAGAGAAGATTTCCAACCATTTAGATGTCTCTCTTATTGTGATCAGGTTGACAGCATGTTTCAGCACAAGAGTCTGGGCGTTAAGATCAACATAAGAGTCAGTAAACTGGTGTTGCTTCACAGCCGCCCGGTAAGTTTGGCTTCCATCCCCTCCTGCATGTTCCTGCATGTTATGAAGGACATAGATGTTTGAAAAACATTTTTTATTAGAAAAAATATTTTTAAAATATATTTAAAGGGGGAAAGAACTACAATTAGTGAATATTTGCAGGACAAATTTCCCCAAATGCTTTAGTTTCTTAAAATTTAAACACTATTACAGTTTTTTTTTACATAGAAATGTTAGCTTCTAATTTTATGGATTATGACTATGACATAGTGTGAGGATCAATTTATATATTTGTGTCATTTAGGAAAGTTTGAAGATAAGCCACCATGGGCAAAGGTCTCTGGAGAGCTTTTGTCTGTGGCAACAGCGGGAGTTTGGAATCCCTCGGTACCTTGGTACCAACCGTATTACAGGTGGAAGGTACGGCGTCGCACCGGTGGACACTGCTGTGCTGGTCACCAGGTATGCAACCTGCTCCAGATGATTTAAATTCATTATAAGGTTCCCTCTAGGAAGCTTTTCAAGTCGTAGGGAAATCATATTTAAATGTCAAATCATTCTGGCTTAAACTTGTATATAAATGTTCTCTTTATCAGACAATATTCTCCCAAAAGTTAGAAAATTTCTATTTTAAAAAAAATCCTGTCTTAAAATCTGTGTTGTTTTTTTTCGTTATCTTATGCAGGCCAGTTAGTTATATGTCAGCCCGAACACCTATATTCGTCCAATCAAATATCAACGGTCATCTGTCAATCACATTTTTTCGGTTAACTGTCTTAATTATTGTAGATCTTCTATCATTCTCCTCTTAAAATATAAAAAATAAATAATTAGAATGAATAATCTAAATAAATCTTGGCATAGAATGACTTCACATTTTATCTAAAATCTTTGTGTTTTTTCAATGATCCAACACCGTTTTTCTTTGGTTTCTCTTTCAGGACTGATTTCTGTGTTTATAAAGATGAACCCTGTGATACAGTCGGTGAGTTAAGTTCTAGGTCCTGTTTTTTTCCTTATGCTTCTACAATCTTATCTCAAATAAAATCCCACATCAGAATATTGATTTTAATTTATTCTACAATCCACTCTTCTTTTTTAAAAGTCAGAAGGATGGATTGTCATAAGCAGACATAGGCAGATAGCTCTGTATAAACGATCACAGCTTGTATGTGGTGTCGGTCTCCCAGAAAACTCCTGGCTTAGCTTTTCTGATTGGTTGACGCTCCGGTTAAGGCTGCAAAAGTTCCGATTTCTGAACTCCATCACCAAACGCTGTGATGCTCTGACACTCAATGCTCCGCATTCGGACGCTCCACTCCTGATGCTCAGACCCGCCGCACGAGCTGTTGATGTCCAGAATGTGTTCGGTGTGAACGCACCATAACAGTTTGATGTAAAACAGAATCAAAATAAAAGCAGAATGAAAGCAAATAAATATAAAAACATGATAAAATCAGGTTATAAAACAAATCAAACAGTTCGATCACAACCTTAAACTAACGATTCCTCAATTAACAGTTTAACTTCAACAGTTAAAAGCAGCTCGAAAAAGATGGGTTTTTTTTACTTTGATTTCAAAGAATTTAGGCTTGCAGCATTTTTACAGTCTTCTGGATGATTGTTCCAGATAAGTGGAGCACAGGAACTTCCTGTCTGTCAGCTAGGTTTTAAACCAGTCCAGAGTGGTACCAGAAAGGTCGACCCAGTTTTCAAGACGCTCCAAAAAAATCAAGCCATCAACAGTATCAGACATTCCAATAAAACCATCGCTGTGTTTCTTCCATAGCCTGAATTTATACAGATGTCATTGAACATCTTTATAAAGGCAGTCTATGGGCGGTGGTTCGCACGGAAACCTGACTGGAAGACATCAAATCAGCTGGTTATTGTTAAGAAGGTGTTTAACTTGAAACACAACTTTCTCAATACTGATCAAGGGGAGGGTTTAGATGGGTCTATAGTTCTGCATGTCTACATAAAAAAAAATATAATAAATAGTTAAGAAAAATAGTGCAGTGTAGACCAATTTTTTTACAACAAAATGGAAGACAGAAAAATTTATAAATAAAAAGAAAAAAGATAAAATAAAGAAGGGAATGCTCTTTAAAGCTTGTGGGTGTCTTAAAAAAAAGCATTTTAACAATCCTTTTAAATGCATGTTATTGCAAATCAAAACCTGAGCAACCTCCTCTAGCTTCACCAGTCTGTGGCATTATTGTTTTTTAGGCAGTTAGAGGAAACAAGTGTTCGTTAACCCCTATACATTTGATAAATAAACAAATAAAAATATTTAACATTCACTTATTGTTATGTGTATCTAGACCCCCCTGGGGTTCCTGACCCCAACTTTAAGAACCTTGCATTAAGGGTTTAGTGATATAAATTCAGTCATTATTAGAAATGCTAATTTCCCAAGTTCTACAGAAAATATTTTTTTTGCAAAATTCCAAACTGTCCAAACTATGTTAAAAAGATACACAGGCTGTCTCTGGTAGTTCTGTTTTCAATTATATTTTAGATCTGCTGAGTGGTTTTTTTAAAATCTGTTGACATAAGTCTGCTTTAAAACCTAATGACTCATTTGTGTTTCAGGTATAGCTTATCTGGGTGGTGCTTGCAGTGCTAAGAGGAAGTGCGTATTAGCGGAGGACAATGGCCTTAATTTGGCCTTCACCATTGCTCACGAGCTTGGGCACAAGTAAGTTTTCTGTCAGATTCATGTTATTCATTTAGTTTAAATGTAATGAGCAGAAATCTGGGCCATCAGATGCTAATTTTTCACCCTTTTCATCCGTATCCATGTAATTGGACTGAGTCTGTATTCGTTTAATTGGAAATTGAATGCGTTACTTTGAAAAGCAAAGAAAACGCATTTTGTTGCATTGAAAAAATATCTATTTGTCTGTTTTTACTTACAGCTGTATAATTCAGTTTGATTGTGTCAGAAAATCAGGCTCTTTGGCCACAAAGTAATCAAACACAGATTTTTATAATAATAATAATAATTGAACTTTATTGACCTCGCATTGGAGAAATTCACTCTCTGCATTTAACCCATCCACTTGGGAAGCAGTGGGCTGCCATTGTGCGGCGCCTGGGGAGCAATCTGGGGTTAAGGGTCTTACTCAGGGACCCAGACTGCAGGCTGTGGGGATCGAACCAGGTCAAAATTCACATTTTGCATCAGATTAAATTTATATTTCAGCACATTTTGAGCTGATATACTGGACCTTTCATTAGCTCAGTCGATGTCACAAACATTCCATTTACCACATCAGACATATTGATAGAGAAATGCAGAATACCAATTACACACTATGGGAATTTAGCATATTTAGCTTGTAGCGACATACAGTATGAATATGGGATGCTATCACTGATTTCTGCTGTTAAACTTTGGAGCCAAACATTCACTCCCAAACAGGCAAACAAAAGATTCACATTTCCTACTGATGACACAGTCAGACGTGGTTCAGTGAAACAATTAGGTTAGTGGGAAAACTCACAGGAATGCAGCTTAGCCATGAAGGAAAAGAGAACCAGGATAAAAACTAAGAAAAGAAGCTTAGTAAAGAAATCAACCAGGGTAAATATTTGACTAATGATGAGAAGGACAAACAAATTTACTTTCAGTTAGTTAAGAAGTTGGTTGCTTTACGCAACTAAATTCAAAGTTGTAAGGAAGTCATATTTAAATGTCAAATCATTCTGGCTTAAACGTGTATAAAAATGTACTCTTTATCAAACGATATTGTCCCGAAATTTAGAACATTTCTATTTTTTAACATCCTGTCTTAAAATCTGTGGGGGGGGTTTTCGTTATCTTATGCAGGCCAGTTATTTATATGTCAGCCTGAACACCTACATTCGGCCAATCATATATCAATGGTCATCTGTCAATAACATTTTTTCGGTCGTTGCATCTTGATTCACATGTTGCAGCTAATGTACGCAATGGTTTAAATAAGAAATAAAAATGGTTTACTTTAATATTTAGTTCTGTGTCTGTGTGCTTCAGCTTGGCGTAGAGCTAACAGAACTGGCAAGCGTTGCGAGGCAAGGGGCTCAAACATGTGCGACTGTAAGCCTTCTACGCAAACCAAGCTTCTGCCGCCCTGGCGTCCTGTTCCTAACATCTTAGGTCCCGCTTTCCTCCTCTAAATAAAAAAATGGATGGCCGGAGGAGAACTCATCCACACGACCTCCGACACTAAACTCTCATCCTCTAGCATTTTTCCACTGTCCATGGTGTTACCTGACAGTGTGGTTTCTGAGAATCTCTTAATTTAGCACTACTTGGTCCCAATGGAATTTCCCATTGGGAGAAAACCCTATTAACACTAAGTTGCTAACTGGTTAGCAAGATGCTTCAGACAAACCGGCCACAATCAAACAATGCTTACAAACCTTCCGCCACAACAATCCGGCCCCCTTGATAAGCGACCAATAATTAACTTTATTCACTCGTGTAAAATTAGGTGCACCACTTTCGGGAGAATTCGGAAATGGGACAGTTGGGGCGGCCTTTTCATTATGACTTTAAGCAGAATTTTAGTTTCTAAACATTGTACGTCGTAGCTGTCACTACCCGATCCGTCCGGGGAACACAATCCTTCCTGCACATGCCCGAACAAAATAACAAGATTTGGGTCGCCGAAAACTATGTAATAGCGATACTGAAAATACCTATTTATAGACTTAGAACATAAAAGAATGCTAAACTACATCATCTAGAAAATGTTGAGGAATACTTTAATAAAAAGAAATGGATACGTCATCATACACTCCGCTTTGTTTTTAAAAGATATAAATATAAAAAATATAACCGCAGATGTCTGAGGGACAGTGATTCGCCTACATGTTATGAATGCTGGCGTACCATAAATGAAAAATTATGAACGGTTAAGTTTGTGCCTTCAAGTCGTTCCCCATAGGAAGACGGTACTTGGATACAACCTAACAGAATATCTTCAGAACAGTTTGAAATGACACAAAACTCATATGGTAGAACATCATGTAATAACATAAAATCAAGGGCCCAATGTAAAAAAAACGGTGTTCCCCTTTAAATAGATTAATTAATTCGCAGGAGGGAAATGGAATTACTTTAGGGTTAGGATTAGGATTCCCTTTGTGATAAGAGCCTACTGAGCCTACTGGCACATTCTCTAGGCATTCTATAGGACTGATAACTACTAATAACGAGCATGTGTGCTTGCATATTGCTAAGGGTATGCTGGCCTGATACGGTATGCTGAGCTGACAGAACACCGTTTCGCAGTGGGAGCTCAGACTTGGGTTAAAGAAAAAGAGTCTATCTGGATCTAATGACTCCTTTAATGATGAAAGCGACCCTATAAAGTTGCATAGGAAGGTTTCTGAAGTTCTGCATATTGACCTGAAATATCTCTGAATATATTCCAAATTCAGCTAACACCTGGTTCAATAGATACACAGTCTTAATATAGGTGCCTATAGTTCAAGTCAGGTTTTTAAACTTTGAGAATGTCACTTATTAACTCCTCCCCTCCACACGCACACACCCAGCATGGGGATGACCCATGATGACGACCATGCTAACTGCACTAGCCACTCCCACATCATGTCTGGTGAATGGGTGAAAGGAAGAAACCCGAGCAATCTGTCATGGTCGTCCTGCAGCCGCAACGACCTACAGAACTTTCTCAGGTAAGAACAGCTTTGTCTCACTTTTTCAAATTCTTTTATATAACTAACATTACTAAATGACTAATCATGACTGAAATGAACTGAACTATGAATTGTTATAATTAACTTAACATAATTAGCTGAACACATTTCTAGACCTCTTTTATAAAAAAAATAATCAGAAACGCGTTTAAAGTATAATCTAGGTGTATTTGATTCATTATTCTTTATATGATAATGTTTTTCCTCTAAAACAGATCTGGAGCCAGCATGTGCCTACGTTACACGGACCCCAGGAGCCGTCACTCGATCCGCCTGTCTTCCAAGCTTCCAGGGATGCACTACAGCGCAGACGAACAGTGCCAGATCCTGTTTGGAACCAATGCTACTTTCTGCACCGACATGGAGGTACGCGTCCAGTTCACTCCTTCATTATTTAAGATTTTATTGGTGCTGTGGTTGGTAGAATTGCTGCCAAGGTTCAACTTGTGTTTTCTGCCATCTGATTAATTTTCCAGTACTTCAATTTCCTCCCATAGTCCCATTGTCCCATCATGATTGTAAGAGAGATTGCAGTTTATGATAAAGTATAGATAAAATATAGTTAGAGTGGCTCGGGTTATCCTGAGCTATCTCTATAGTTATGCTGCTATAGGATTAAACTGCTGGAGGACATAGGGACCCCTTTTTCATCATTCTGCTTCATTCTATCTCTATTCCCCACTCTGCAAAATCTGTTAGTTCAATCTCTAACGTTCTGCTCTCTCTGCTTTTTCTCATAGTAGCTTTGCCTCATCTGTTCCTGTTTGGCTGTGGCTCCATCCCGGAGATTAAATCTCTGACATTAAATCTCTGATTAAATCTCCGGATCCTCTGACAGCTCCCTTTCTGTCTCCTGTTTGTCTCTGATGGTTTTCCAGCATCTTATGTGTGCTGGCCTGTGGTGTTTAGTAGATGGGGATCCATCATGTAAGACAAAACTAGATCCTCCTCTGGAAGGAACAGAGTGTGGAACAGACAAGGTATGATTTGCTGCCACGGCAACAATGATTTCTCTCAGGATATCTAATGTTCTGTAATTACCGACTAAGACATATGTGTCCATTTTTACCCTTTGTGTTTATTAGTGGTGCAGAGGAGGACAGTGTGTGAGTAAGGCACCCATTCCTCAACATGTGGATGGAGACTGGGGTCCTTGGAGTCAGTGGAGCATGTGCAGTCGCACCTGTGGCACCGGGGTCCAGTTCAGACAGAGGAAGTGTGACAACCCCCCGTAGGTCACTTTTGTGAGGGAGTTAAGAGGAATTAATCTTGTTTTTTAGGCCTTTAAATAAGTTGTACCTTCTTCTGTGTGTCGGCATGTTTCCACAGGCCTGGCCCAGATGGGCGGCACTGTCCAGAAGCCAGTGTGGAGCACAAGGCTTGTCAAGGCCAGCCTTGTCCCAAAGGAGCCCCGAGTTTCAGAGACCTGCAGTGTCTTTCATATGACCAACATGGCAGCAAGATGAAGGGCGGACTGCTGACTGCTTTTATTGATGATGGTGAGACACAAGCAGACAAACACCTCTTAAATCATCAGTTCGGATCCTCATTATCGCTGTGCAAAATCATAAAGGTACGTTCACACCAAGCGTGAATTTCACAGCTGGAGCCAAGGGTTCTCTTCTTATTTCTTTGTAGAGGGTGGATCCTGAGCGAAACAAAGTGAAAGTGACAAATTTGGGGAGACGAACGGAATGATTTTGCGCAAAATTGGCGACATTTGATCACCGCTTTGCCTGTGAATGAAGTCGAAGAATCTGAACTTTTGTTCACTTTCGTGTTGTGAAATCCAGTCAGGGACTAGATGTGGCTTTGAGCTACTGTGAAGGAGCGCAGCGAAGGCAAGATTTTTTTTAAATCAAAAGTGGAATATGAAGAAAATAATGCTGACAAATGATGAAGTAGGAATGCTCTAGAGAGGATTTAAGGGGGCTTTTAAAAAAATCCATATTTAATTTAGCCCTAGAAAGACTGTTTCGTCGTCCTACCTCCAGAGCAGATGGATGCCGTCTCTCCCCAGCTCCGCTGTTTTCTGCCTGGGTAAACCTCCATTCTGATCCTCCATTCATAAGGTGACCAGATTTCTGCAATCTAATTTTGGGGACTTTTCCAGCTCATAGATAAGAATAAATGCATTTAAATAAAATCTAAATAGTAAAACGGGGACAGTGATGCTTTCATCCATTTTTACATATTTATTAATATTTAAACAAAAATCAAACATGAAATCCAGGAATGTACCTCTTCAATTTCCTAAGATAGATAATATTAATCAATCAATAGTGTTTATTAGTGCCATCTGGTCATTCAGTCTTCTCTGTCATCTTCCATTGTGAGCAACATAACATTGTGTTCAGGGACCGGCCAGTTTGCCTCAATACAGTCTGTGGGAATTTTCTTCTTTTTCCATTCCAAAAAAATAACTTTTTTATATATATACAAATTGAATTCAGATTGGTTTTTTACATGTTTTTTTTTTTACATACATAAAATTATAAAATGAAATGGCCTCCAGTTGTTTATGCTGTATCCTGACAGCTGCAGTGCATTGGGTCGCCTCCAGCAGCCGGGATTAAAATCTGTGTCATTATTAAAAAAGTTACGTTAGATTTTTATATTCAGATTAAATTACAACCATTAAAACTCATCCATAAATCTGGATCATTCAAAATACAACAGTACAGCCATTACACGTATAAATGGATTAAATATAAGCTCTCAGAGCATAAAAATAATGTGTTCTTTAATAAAGTTATAGCTAAAAACCCAATGGGGAGTGTATTTTTTACAAATCATAACACTCCCTCTGAATGCGCAAACTTACCAATAAAAATGTGATAAAATGTGTTTTTGCAGACCGATAGCGACGAGTGTTTGTAACAGCTGTTTCTGTTACTATAGTAACAGTTTATATGCAACATTTCCCCTTTATTCATAAAACGGTAAAATCAGGGACATTGGCGGGGACAGCTTTAGCAGAGGACAGGTGGTCCAAAACGGGACTGTCCCCCTGAAATCGGGATGTTCACCCTGCCACGCGCAATCGCGCTACTAGTTGTAACTAGTTTTAGGGCCAGAATACTTTAATCCCTGTACTTTTCTGCAGCTTTCACTATTATTTGGATTTTTTCACTTTGTGGTCTGAGCGCTATAATTGATCACTTCTACCATGAAAAGTACAAAATCCTTCTTTTTCACAATGAATGAGTCCTCTGCCATTTTGGGACGCTCCTCTAGAGATTTTGCATGGCTCATTTTCACCACTGTTGATTTGGGTCTTTCTGACTGGGATGGGATTCTTTTTGCAGCATCAGTAAAGTTATTCCGAGCTCTAATTTCACTTTTCTTATCTCTTCAGATCTTTTGCTCTCTTCACATCCGTGATACGCAGCAGGATGTTCTCCACCACAGTTACAGCATTTCATTTTTACTCCTTTCCCTCATTTTCCATATTTGTCGAGTAATATTCCATATTACTTTGTTATCATTTTGTTTTCCTGTAGAATTTCTAGATTGTTCATCTTAATTGTTCTGTGTTGGACTCCCCCTTTTTTGTTTTTGATTCAACTTTATTCCAATCTTCTTTGTTTTCAGCATTTCCTTCTTCCATCCCACAAGAATTGCTTCCTGTTTCCTCGCTACTCAGGACCCAGGACATTTCTCCACAAGGTACTTAGAAACACTCATCCTTGTGTCGCCCAACAACGCCCCAACAACCTGCACACACATTTATTACAGAAGGCCAAAATAAAAGGGAGGTGCTCTCCAGAAAGCCA
>JAGKQL010000004.1:30696498-30723809 GCA_018398635.1 Cyprinodon brontotheroides | reverse complement strand
CCTTTCAACATCTGCCACTAACCTGGGTGTTAAAATGGACTCGCATTAGGCTTTTTTTTCAGCTGCTCGCAGTCTGTGGAACGCTCTCCCTTGCCCACAGACTGTGGATGCTTTTAAACGTGGCCTTAAAACCCACCTTTTTAGGAGAGCTTTTAATTGAACTCTTCCCCCCTTTTTTTTATTGTCTTTGATTATTTTATCTTTTCTTTTACTTTTTATCTCTCATGCTCTCCATGTATTTTAATTTAGCACTTACCTGTTTTACTATGTAGCACTTTAGGATTTGTTTAAATATAAAGTGCATTACAAGTCCAAAGTTTTATTATAATTATTATTTAAAAAAAATTATCAAATAATTTTTTTTTTTGCATGTCAAAAGCAGATCCCCTGTACATTTCAGGCCCACCACCTTTTCCAATTAGTGACAGACTGAGCTGATTGTAGAGTTAATGTAAAGATCTAAGTTTATTAATTCAATTCAGTTTATTTCTATAGTGCCAATTCACAACACACTTCATCCCAAGGTACTTTACAATTCACCAGATCATCCAGCAAGATTGATTCAAAGTTTTCTATCTAAGGAAAAACAGTTGATTGCATCGACTCATTGACTTGAATACAATCCCTCACACTAAGCATGCTTGTAGCGACAGTGAAGAGGAAAAACTCCCTTTTAACAGGAAGAAACCTCCAGCATAACCAGGCTCAGTGTGAGCGGCCATCTGCTGAGGCCGATTGGGGTTCCAGGAGACAGAAGCAGAGATACAAAAAGCAACTGTAAAAGGCGTCCCCATCCAGGAAACAGGCAAACAGACGAGCTCTGAGCCAGCTCCCATGTCAGAGGGTGAAGAGAGCACATCCAGCCAGTCAGTCAGAGAAACAGGACTACACTGGAATACAGGCCAATCTCCAGCATCTATAAACAAAGGTGTTGATGGCAGCAGCACAGCTGATATTTCTCTCCAGGATGGAGTCACAGCCAAACAGGAACAGACCAGATGAAGCTACTATGAGAAAAAGCAGAGAGAGCAGAACGTTAGAGATTGAACTAACAGATTCTGCAGAGTGGGAGAATGGAGATGGAATGAAGCAGAATGATGAAATTCACTGATTAGTTCATTGGTTTCAACCCTTTGGCCTATTAGTTTTTTATGTATGCAATCCAAACTGCAGGCACCAGGATAATAAAAGCAAACATGTTTTGCCGGCAGATTTCGGCATTTTAAGTTAATTTAGGCTTTAATAAACTGTTTCAGAGGAGTGATCATAGCGCTCTGCATCAGCAGTGCTGCCTGTCTCCCTTCCAGCTCCCAGATCAGCGACACGCTGCTTCAGCTGCTCAGACACCGCTGTTCCTGCTGCTCTAGACGCGCTGCAGACAGCATGTGGTTTCGAGGGGTGGTCTGAAGGGAGAGGCATGGTTGTGTATGTTCAAAAATATAGCTTGCTGGAACCGTTTTTCCAAGATCTCCTACAGAACCTTTAAGGACTCAAGATTCCCTGTTTTCTACAGAGTGACTGAAACAACTCTTTTGTTTCAGAGGAGATGTGTGGATTGGAGGTTATTCCATTACTGTGGAGCTATAGAAGCAAAGAACATGTTTTGTAAATGAAAATTTTTGAAAATGAAATCCGGACATTTACAGTAGCTTAAAAAACTTCTTAATTAAAAAAAAGGTTTTAAGAGAAACTGTGTTGTTTTCTCTGATATCATTTCTTCAACTTTTTATTCAATTTAAAAAAAATCTTTTTAACAGATTGAATATTTTCAAATATTGTTTTCTCTTTCTTTCTTTTTTTAATTAGTTTTACAAATTGCATTATTTTCAAATTCATTCCCAATACAAGCGCTCTCTCTTGACCGATAAAGTCAGATGTAAGAGTTTGTATGTTGAACGAAAAAGGGACGTTTTCCCAATACAAATATGTTGTATACTCAGAGACCTATATGATGCGCAATGCTGTGTACAACCTGTATGTCTTTATAATATGATTTTGCAACGAATGAATATTCCCTCTTTATATCGTCTTTTGTCATTTACTTGTCCCTGGCAACATGGCTGACGTCATGCATCTTTGTTGGACCCCAAGTTCAACCTGTTTGTTCTCGTTTGCAGAAAATCGGCTGTGATGGCATCATTGGCTCCTCAGCAAAGGAAGATGCTTGTGGTGTTTGCAATGGAAATGGAGACTCTTGTAAAATTGTGAAAGGAGACTTCAACTACACCAAGGGAATGGGTAGGAATGTCTTTTTTATTTATTTATCTTTCCTTAGACAACAGTTAATCAGTCCTGCCCGAAAACTGCTGAATTCATGCAGCAGTGATAAAATATTATATATTTTTAAGGAAAGACATAGAAACGTTCTAGTATTTGACAAATATGTGCTAACTGCCAAGAACAATATATCCAACATTTTTAAAGGAAAAGTCCGGTCAGTAAGGAATAATATATTATTATTATTTAAACCTAAAACTAATACGTTGGTGGTGATTTAATGAATTTACCGTTTACCAGTAAAGAAATAAAAACAATATTTTTTGTTGCGATCACTGAGTCCGGGAGCGGCCATTTTTGCCCAAATATAGTAACATCTCACTCCTGAAACCTCCCGGCAGTGACGTCACGGTGCGGTAAGCCTAGCGCCATTCTCCCCGCTTTACAAGCAAAATCAATGGGAACTACTAGACACATCTGCAATCAACAACAATTATTGAAGATTTCCAGAGGACTTCACCATTGAAATTCACCAGAGCTATAGTGAAACTGACAATGCCCACGTGCATGGCAGCTGGATGCTGGAATACATCAAGTAAAAGTAAAAAAAGTTATTCCACCTTTCTGATTCCTGATCCTCCACGGACGGGTTGGTCGTTGGATTGCCAATCTGGAAGAGGGAGTGATTTACTTTCATCAACTTCTAGAGAAAAAAACACGTAATATGCAGCCAACATTTGAAAGAAGAATGTAAGCCAAGATGACTTGGATAATAGCTGCTGTGAAAAAAACACCAAATACAGCACTGGGACTTGATCAACAGCCCATACCGCACCGCGGACGCCACAAACCAGTAGGTAACACTGCTACCTTCGGCAGCAGAAGGGGTTCTGGGGTTCACCCCTGGTCTTTCTACGGGAGTTTGCACGCTCTCCCCTTGAGCAGGCATGGGTTCTCTGGGTACTCTTCTGCTTCCTAAACAGTCAATCATGACTCTTAAGCTTCTCCAAATTCCTAAGTTGTGAGTGTGTGTGTAAATTGTTGTTTGTCTTAATTGTCTCTGTGTTCCCCTGCGATGGACTGGAGACCTGTCCATGGTGTACCCCACCTCTCGCATGTACACAGCTGGAGATAGGCACTAGGACCCCTTGTGACCCTGCTTGGGATAAGCGTGACGGAAAATAGATGGATGGATGCTGACAGCTCTGCAGGAATAGAGATCACAGCTTTGATGCAGTAACTGTCACCCAGATTTCAAAGCTGAAATCTTGCCCTTGTCCCTATGAGTGCCTCAAGACTGGTTAAAACTTTCTGTAAGACCTCTTGATGCCCCTGGGAGCACGTCCAAACGCATTGGTCTGAACAAACCCTTAGAGATGGGATGAAAAGCTCAGCTATCAAGAGAGGCTCAGAGTAGAAATGCTTCTCCTTTACATTACAGAGTCTGCAGAGGCGGCTCAGACTTCTTCTTTAATTTTAGCAAGAATTGCATTTATAGTTTGCAAATATTTCAAGTTTAAAATTTTAATTTATTTGATATTTATGTGTTTAAAATAACATTAAACACTAAACAAGTTTAAAGACAAAATAAGTAGATTATATTTGCCGTTGTGCAGAATACCAGGAAATGCGGTTTGGTAGTAAAAGAATGTGTCGATATCCTTTTTAGGACTATTTGAAGTTTCTGACCTGCTGCCTTTCTTTTGTATTGGTTTCCAGAACTCAGTAATGATAACACAGTCAGTGTTGACATCACTGAGCCGTTCCCCTCCACCGGTCTCTGTTCCTGACTGTTTTCTCTTCTTCTTCTTCTATCAGGCTACATTGAGGCTGTGGTGATTCCTGCAGGAGCATGGAGAATCAAAGTCATGGAGGACAAACCTTTGCAAAGCTTTCTGGGTAATGTCTATAACAGGGTATAATTAAGCTCTTGAAAAGTGTTTGTTCAAATAATATGTTACAGGAGGTAGATCAATTTTAATTAAGATTCATTTTATAGTATCAATTTAAAACAAATATTGTCTCAAGACTCTTTACAGACACAATTCAATCAGTTATGTAGTCTAATAGATGAAAAGTCTGTATCTGAGGCAAACCAGCTGATTGCATCCAGGCATTTCCTCCTGGATGAGCAGGTAGAGACAGTAGATATTTACATGCATTTCGTCTTTGACTTTCATATAATATATATATAATTAGGGGGTCCCTGCGCCATCTCGCCATCGGTTTGGGGGTCCTTGGCCTGGAAAACGTTGAAGACCCCTGATCTAAGTTGTTGATGGCCAAAGCAGTCACAGAAATCGATCCCATTCTTTGTTTCCCAGGCCACGATGCGTTTCTATCACGTTGCATCAAGATACTTGAAGTATTGCGATGCACTGCAATGCTTTCTCCTCCATGTTATGTTTTTGAATGACTCGGCACAGTAGGAAAGTGCCGGAAATGCTAGGGAGACAAGGCAGCGAGCGTCAACACATTTGCAGCGACATTTACTGGACTGGAAGTTGTTCTAAACTTGTGTTTGGCTATTTAGATTATTTACAAGGAAGCAAAAATGACCTACAGTTAATCTTTGAAATGTCTGAACTTTAACAGAGGGATGCACATCCTTTCTCATGTCTTAGAGATGAAATGAATGACACAGCAAAGCGGGGCCGATAGCTATGGCTAGTAGAGAAACAAGACTGAATCAGTTGACTTCATCTATATCATCTGTAAAAAACTCTATCATCTGTAATCTAAGGTAGAGGTCTTCAACAGGAGGTTGGCGACCCCAAGGGAGTCCACAGAGGTACTGCACGGGGGTCGCGAAAGTTTTGGTTTATTAGACTTTTTTTGTATATATTCCCCCCTGGCATTTTATCCACTAATTGAAATGTCTTTAAATCCACATTAACATGAATTAAACACACTGTAGTAAACAGATAAATGGAGGCAGAAGATGTCTTTCAGTCATCAATGCACGCATTCAGAGACACACAGGAGCTCTTTCAATCTGGACACCGTTTCATTCACAACACCTGTCCCATCAACCAGGAATCAGAATCAGAAATACTTTAATAATCCCAGGGAGAAATGACTTTCATTACATTACTCCATCTGTAATAGAATGACTATAGGACCAGTTTGATAGAACACACTTTCATATAATATATATATAATTAGGGGGTCCCTGCGCCATCTCGCCATCGGTTTGGGGGTCCTTGGCCTGGAAAACGTTGAAGACCCCTGATCTAAGTTGTTGATGGCAGCAGCACAGAAATCATTCCCATTCTTTGTTTCCCAACTGACCGTTTCTCAATTCACAAGAACACAAGTACAGACTCGTGCTCTCACCATTTATGTTCTTGAGAAGAACAGAGGAAAGTGTGGAGTTAGGGAGAACAGGAGCACAATGACTCAATTTATTCTAAGTTGTTCTAAATTGTGTTTTATTTAGATTATTTACAAGGAAGCAAAAATGACCTACAGTTAATCTTTGAAATGTCTGAACTTTAACAGAGGGATGCACATCCTTTCTCATGTCTTAGAGATGAAATGAATGACAAATACTGATTTTATTATATATATATATATTGTTCCAGTGTTTTTATTGTCATCACAGTTTCACAAGTACAGAGCAATGAATTTAAGTCTCTGCATCTAATGATATTCTGAATTATTGCGATGCATTGCAATATTTTCCCTCCATGTTTTGTTTTGAATGACACAGCACAGTATCCCGCCGAAATGCTTGTGACACAAGGCAGCATGCGCCAACACACATTTGCAGCCATCTACTGACTGGAACTTGTATTGGCTAATTTGTTTTTGGCTGATGTTCGCCAACCATTCATGTAATCTTATTTATTCATTTTTTTAAATTAATAATGATACTTGGCGCCAAGAATCGCATGCAGATCAATGCAAAATTAGGAATCAATGCATGCATCAGCCATGACGCATTATTTGCACACCCCTAGTTATTGCCAGGGAAGCAAAAAGTTATTCATGAAGCACCTTTCAGTAACTGCTAAACAAAAAAATCACAATAAGTTAAAACATAGAATATACTCACAGGCTATGGGAGAATTTACTGGATTCAGTAAAAAATGAATAACTTGGAGGCATGAAATGAAACTCTTTCCTTTTACCTGCAGTAACCTAAACAGGATGACTCAAATATAAATAATATTCGCAAGATCAGCTCCAGAGACTGTTATTGTCATGAAACGGACAGATGGACCCAGTATTCAAGGTGAGACAGTCAGTAGGAAAGTTCAGCCAATGAGCTGCCAACCAGACGCGGCGTGCGTCGCCCAGAGTGTCCCTGATGCTGAAGCTCCAGAGGACTTGCAGGAAGCCGATCCAGCAAAGGGAAGATGGAGCAGAAAGGAACAGTTCAGGAATCCAGGAAACCTCCGCTCGATCAGAGGTTCTAACCCAAACAGAGGGATCCAAAGCCTTGATCCAAAGGGATCCAGGCTTCCAGGAATCCTTAGAGCGTGAAGGAAGGCTCCCCCTCGGATCTCATACGAGTCCAGAAGCGTACCCAGACGGACACACACAGACACACAGACAGGCAAGAATCCAGTAGGTGTCCAAGGATGGTTCAGGCTTAGTGGGTGAGAAAAGCTATACGATAGTCCTACCTCAATTCTAGTCAGAATATGAGTCTGATACTGCTCCATAGAGCTGCGTGATTATGGGTGTGTTTCATCGCTTTCAGGAAAATGCCTCTGCACTCTCAATTGGATAGACCTACAAACCAATAAGAGCAAAGCGCGAAGGAGCGCGTGACGTATGTTAAGCAAACCAAGGGAGCCAGCTGATAAATTAAACTTTTTGCCTAATCCCGTATTTTCGCCAAAAACATCTTTCTTTTCAACAAATGCCTTGATCGCTGCTTTCTTGGGTTCCCTTCCTCTTTTAAAATTAATAAACTGTCGAGTATCTTCTGTGAACGTAGACCTAATAGCAGAATCTATATACCTCAACTCTCCAGCAGCATTCCATTGTTGTTGCTGTTCAAGCGCGCGCTAGTGATGTGGTTGATTACGTCTCTGTTGATCATTCGTCCATCATCGCATAAAGTCCGCCTCGACACTTCGATTGGTCTCACCAGATATTAAGCCAGCATACTCACGCTACTGTTGAACAATGCCAGACCGAACTTCCCGACATCACACGTTGTGGGCGGGACTACGTTCAGAATGGCACCCAGGCTAGGGTGAGAGGGAACGGGATCAGGAAATCAGAATCACTCGGGGAACGCTGAAATGGTCTCACCACTGGTTAGAGCTCATGACCCGCGGCCATTTTCAAAGAACCGTGGTGTGAAAGGTAAGCTTCAATGACTGCCTGAAACCATAGCTCACCATAGATATACACCTGAAATTGCGCAGGCACAGAAAAACATAGCTAACTGTGGACAAGCATGTGCAGCAGAGTGTCTGCAAAAGGGGCGGGGACATCTCTGCATTCATCGTGACACCTACACAGGCAGCCTAATTTCGAAGTATAAATCAGCCTTACTGGAGCCAAGGCATCATTTTTAACCTGAAAACTCTTTCAATCCTTACATGCATGTCCCGGCTGTCACATTACCTAGATCTACCTCTGTAAATTTTCTTCTGCTCTGCGTGGTTCCACTGCATCATTTTTAAGTCGCCGTGGTTCCCTCCTCCTTCAGGACGAGCTGTAACTCCACTTTGCCCTTTTTAGAGCCCATCCTTTCTATGACTCCATCCAGCCACAGGGGGGCGACCTCTCGATACTCATTAAATCTGCCACAATAAGCAGATCGAGCTCTTGGTCTTCTGCTGGGGTCTGAGCTCCAGAACAATATTTCCATTCAGTTCAATAATGTTCTGACTGTGAGTCTCTCCAGGTTGAACTGAACATCATCCGCCTTATCAAGCCTCCACAAGCTTTGACCTCACTGTGGTTCTCTTTGCTGTCCCCTTAGGTTCTGCTGTTTCATGACCAGAGCTATGGAATCCACTATGAGTACACCATACCTCTGAACACAAGCCAGGACCGGGTCAATGAGAAACAGACGGAGCCACAGAGCCTCTATATCTGGGCTCACAGCAGCTGGCAGAACTGTACTGTCCATTGTGGAGGAGGTAAGAGATCCACATGCTAAACACAGACATGTAAAAATAACCACATCCTGTGAAATTATTTCCCACTTGATCATAAAACAAACCGAGATCATCAGAAGCCTGGAGTGATAAACATCTCTTGGTCTGCTCAAGCATTCAGGCTCCTTTGGTTGGAATTGAAGGGCCAAAAACATAATTAGACAATTATTGACTGGTCTACTTTATACCACTGCATACGATGCTCTGCATTACCCTCGGTGATGTATGGGTTGGATGCAACAGGTCTGCCATGGAAAGTTATTCCAAAAAGCTCTTTCAAGCTAATCAGAAAAAACATGAAGTTTGCAGGCCGTTAGCGATCGTTCCTTCAGAAAGCTGGCAAGCGCTCAAAATGTGCATTTCTATCCATCAGTTTTCTAAAACCTCCAGTTTGTTATAACACCATTAACAGATGATGTCAGGAGAGAGGAACATTTACGGCTCGACTTCCACAAGTTTCACAAGTAACATCCTCCCACACTTCCCTACTAGCATTAACTGAGTTCCTGAGGAGGTCAGTCAATTCAATTCAGTTTATTTCTATAGCACCAATTCACAACGCATGTCATCTCTGTAGGAACTTTACAGTTCACCAGACTCATCCAGATCAGATTGACTCAAAGTTTTCTCTTATCTAAGGAAAACCAGTTGATTGCATCAACTCACTGACTGGAAGCTGCAATCCCTCACACTAGGCATGTTTGTAGCGTATTAGTGGAGAGGAAAACTCCCTTTCAACAGGAACAAACCTCCAGCAGAACCAGGCTCAGTGTGAGCTGCCATCTGCTGAGGCCCACTGGGGTTCCAGGAGACAGAAGCAGAGATACAAAAAGCAACTGTAAAAGGCGCTGCGGCCCAGGGGAAACACACAGCCAGGCAGGCAAGCTCCCAGCCAGCTCCCCATGTCAGGAGGATGAAGAGAGCACATCTAGCCAGTCACAGTCAGAGAAACAGGACTACATTGAAAAACAGGCCATTCTTGAACCCTTTATAAAGCACCAATTCACAGGACACAATCAACTCTAACCCTTTCTTAGGAGGTTTATTTTATTGTATTTATTTTATTTAACTTTTTAAAACCTGTGGCCTTGGAAGTGATTGAACTCCATTTTAACTGTATTGATGAGCTAGTGCAGGGGTCCTTATCTCCAGATCTCAGGGTCCAGTCTCCTGCACCTTTTAGATGTTTCTCAGCTTTAACGCATCTGAGTCAAATGACCAGGATACCAGCCCTCAAGACCTGGACCTAAAGACTCCTGAGTTAGCAAGTAGTTTAGGTAATATATAGTGCATTTTTTCACCTAGCTGCTGGCACCCTAGATTTCCTCAATAAAAGCAATAAAGGTTAAATGTATTCTAGTCTGTTCTGATATTAATGTCTCTGGTTTTACTGTCAATTAATGGATAATTTTGATTGATACAAACAAGAGCAGGAATGAGCCTAAATGCTAAGATGGAGTCGATAGAATCACTGAATGTTTTCTAGATTTTAGGAGGAAAGGAGCCTCAAATGTTTGTGTTTGTGTGCACAGGTGAGAGGAGCACAGTGGTTTCCTGTATGCAGATAGTCAATGGCAGCATGGAAGTCGTCAGTAATGACTACTGTCGCTCCGAGACCCGGCCCCGGCCCAAGGTGCAGCGCTGCAACACTCTGCCCTGCCAATACAGGTAAGCCTCCCAGAGACACGCCCACTTTCAGAAACACGTTCATATTCAGACCTTCTGTTTCATAGACCTACTGAGGTCTACCCATGGACTTCCATTGACCGTCTATTGACTTCCATTGACTTTGGTTTGGTTTTCTATGGTGCCCAGAGAGAGAAGAATTAATATATGGGGCTGAAACAATTAATCTGATTAATTAGTTATTGACATAATCATCACCTAATTCAGTAATTGATTAATCGTTAAGTGGAGTAGACAGACATGCAATTAGTTGAACGAGACACCCATTATTAGTAGTAATTTTCCTTAAACCATAAAGTTATATACAACTGCTTTATTTAATCTAAAAAGATAATGTTGTTTGTGAATATTAGGTGGCATAGTTTTAGCTTCACATGGTTTAAGTTCTGCATACATCTCATTTAAAGCGTCTTTTGCTATCTAATTATTAATAGATTAATCTAAAAAAATTGACAGATCAGCACCAAAGCTGCTGCTTTACTAATATAAATCATTGGTAAATATTGGTTATTGGCATAAATGGATATCAGTTATTGGTATATTTATGTCATTTCATCAATACTAATATGTAACTTTATCCGCATGCTCTCTATAAAGTTATGTGTTCAATGGTTTTGCTGTCTTTGGCTTCTGCTCCTCCTTCTGTACCAACATTTCCTCCAGTTTCCTTTAAACTCTTTTCGTTTGCATAATCTCTGTGCAGCAAACAGCTCTGGTCATTTACAGGGTTGTGTTGCGTTAGTAAATCATATATTACACAGATCTGCTTTTGTAGTTTCAGAGTAAAATAAACATTTGTAAACGTTTATGTTTTATTCTCTGGTGTTGATTTCTAAATTGTCATGTTCCATTTTATTAGTTTTACTTGGAAAAACTCCATGATTTTGTGTTTTAATTGAGGAAGCTTACCCAGGAGCATAGGTGACAGACGGGTCTTGCATCGGATTATTAGCGGCAATGTTGAATGTTTTTGTCCCCATTAAAGGAACTTTATTTCACACTAAAACTGCTTGACCTGACATTTTCCACAGGTGGATGACAGGTGAGTGGGGACCCTGCTCTGTGTCCTGTGGTCGGGGTCTGCAGCAGAGAGAGGTGTCTTGTGTTTACCCCTCACTAAATGGCTCACTCATGCACACCAAGGACTCGTACTGCAATGGAGGAAAACCTAAGGGGTCCAACGGGGCTGTGAGGTCGACCCCTGCCCCTCGACGTGGGAGGCTTCCGAGTGGTCAGAGGTTAGGCTTAACCATTTTCTTTAAAGTCGTAGGAAGTCATATTTAAAAGTCAAATGTACTCTGGCCCTTATCAAATCATATATTATCCGTCATCTGCTTCAACCAAATGTTTTTGGTTGTTGCATCTTGATTCATACGTAGCAGGTGTATTATACGCAACGGGTGAAATGTATGAACAAAATTCTCTTCCCATTGAGTTCGGGCCCCACTGTTCGGGCATGGGATGACGCCTGTACTTTCAGCAGGCAAAGAGCCAACAGAACTGGCAGCGCTGCGAGGCCAGTGGCGTCAAACATGTACGGCTGGAAGCCTTCACACCAAACCAAGCCTCCAGAACATCTTTTTCCCCGCGAACCGCATGGACTAAATGTCAAAAAATGGATGATGGATGAGAGACTCATCCACCTCCACCTCCCACACCAAACTCTTTCTTGTGTATTACGTCTCCCGTCGGTTCATAGCAGCTCCTTGACAGCAGTCGCTTCTTAAGTCAATAATTTATAAAGCTACTTGGTCCCAATGGAATCGGCCATTGGGAACCTACTAGCACTAAGTTGTTGAAGCCTCTAATGGCCAAGCTTCTCCATCTGATATCAGCAGATCTCGATTGTTCCTTATGTTCCTAACAGAAAGCACTACTTTACTCCCAAATCTGCAGGTTTAAGAAGTGGTTCCTTCTGAATTTCTAAAAAGTAGAATGGGAGCCAGATCTTTTAGTTATCAGGCTCCTCCTGTGGAACCACAACTACCAGTTTTAGTCCTGCGGAGGCATCACTCCTGTCTACTTTTAAGGCTAGGCTTAAAACTTTCCTTTTAATAAAGCTTCTAGTTATTAAGTGGCTCAGGCTACCCTGAGCTATGGCTATAGTTATGCTGCTATAGGTTTATAGACCGTTGGATGATATAGGGACCCCCATTTCATCATTCTCCTGCTTCATTCTATCTCTATTCTTCCACTCTGCAGAATCTGTTGGTTCAATCTCTGCTTTTTCTGCTCTTCTGCTTTTTTCTGCAGTGGCTTTCGCTCCCCATCTGTTCCTCTCGCTTTGCTGCGACCTCGTCCCGAAAAATGTATCAGCCGTGCCGCTGCCATCAACACACCTTTGTTTATAGATGTTGGAGATCAGCCTGTTTCTTCCGCGAAAACCTGCCTTCTCTGACTGAGACTAAGTGATGTGCTCTCTTTATCCTTCCGACATCGGGAGCCGCCCTCGGTGCCTCGCCTGCCTGGCTGTTTGTTTCCTGGATGGTGCTGCCTTTACAGCTGCTTTTGCTTCTCTGTTGCTGTCTCCTTAAACTCCCAGTCGCCTCAGCAGATGGCATGCCACACTGAGCCTGGTTCTGCTGGAGGTTTCTTCCTGTCCTGTTAAAGGGAGTTTTTCCTCTCCCACTGTCGCTACAAGCATAGTGTGAGTGGATTGCCTTTGAGTCAATAATGAGTCGATGCAATCAACTGGTTTTTCCTTATAGATAGAAAACTTTGAATCAATTTAACTGGATGATCTGGTGAACTGTAAAGTGCCTTGAGATGACATGTGTTGTGAATTGTGGCTAGTAGAAATAAAACTAAATTGAATTGAAATTGAATTAAGTTGCTAACTGGTTAGCAAGATGCTTCCGACAAACCGGCCACAACCAAACTTGCTTGTAAACCTTCCGGCACAATTACCCCCTTTGATAAATGACCAATCACATTCACTTTATTCACTCGTGTAAAGTCGTGCACCACTCGGGAGAATTAGGAAATGCAACGGTTGGAACAGCTGCTTCCCTACGACTTTAACATTATTTGGATTTTCTTCTACACAAACCACCAAGAAAGAAATATGGCATGTAAATATACATTCTTGTAAACAAAATCTATTTTACATAACAGTAATGTTACATTCCTGAACATTACTCCCCTGATATTTTCCAGTGTTCATCAGAGTGCGGTCAGGGTGTTCGCAGAAGGACAGTGCGGTGCAAAAACCCAGAAGGGGGCTGTGATCCTTCCTCTGAGCCAAATCAGGAAGAGCCTTGTGAGAACGAGTCTGGATGCTACCAGTGGAGATATGGAGACTGGTCCAAGGTATGAATCAATGTAACACCTTGGTTACTAAAAACGCGTTAAAGCTGAGCTTAGCGATGGAACCCGTTTTAGTCCTCGCCAAGAATCGTTATTGAGGAAATTTTTTTTTTTAATTTATATAGTAACTTAATTTCCACTCTTAGAGGTTTTTCTTTATTGGAGCTCTGAGTTTCTGTAGATCAATTTATTTAATTAATATTGGTTGGTGTTTGAACACAATTAGCTTTATGAGGCATCGCTGCACGGTTGGGCTTTAATATTTTAGTGCCAGCAGATGGCGCCACTTCTGTTTATGTCTGCCCATTGTACCTGGTCCTGGAATTGTAGCTTAACACTATCAGGACAGCTGAGTGTATATAACCTTATTTTATCATAATCAAATGGTTTTTGGTCTTTTTTGTATAGTCGTATAAATTGACTATGTACATTTAATCCTGCTATTTATTAGCAATACTTGACCTTTTTTTGTTCTTTGTCTCCATGTCTCCCAGGATAATACTTCTTACCTTTAATTCAATGTTAAATCCTTGTTTAGTCTCTGAGGTGTTTTCCATTAAATTATGTTTATCATCTTCACAACAATTAAATGAAAATAGAGCAAATATACAAAATAAAATGTGTCACCTGAGGGAAACTCTGTTTTTCAGTATTTGTTCCATCTGTGGTGCAGTGGTTTGTTGCAGGTTGGTTTGTTGACCAACCTTTAGGGAGTTTTTCCTTCCTGCAACTTTTCTACAGATAGCCGTATGTCGGACATAATGAATAACTCTCTCCTGTTATTTCAGTGCTCATCTACATGCGGAAAAAGTCTGCAATCACGAGTGGTGCAGTGTATGCACAAGTACACCGGTCGTCATGGAGACAGCTGTCCGTTAATGTTGAGGCCGCCGATTTACCGATCCTGTTTCCGGGAATACTGCTTCAATAAAGGTGATTTGTATGGTGTCAGGATTCAGGCAAAAGTCCAAACATGCAATAAATACTAAATACTTCAAGCAGCTTTACTTCATACAGTCGCCCATAAACTGCTCATGCGCATGTTTAAGGTTTTAAATGCGCAAATAGAGAATCACAGGGCCCCAATATGGCAATTGACCCAGATTTATGCTGTGTGCTCCCGTTCTCCCAGAGTCCACACTCTCCTGTGTTCTTCTTAAGAACATACTGGGCGAGAACACGAGTCCGTACTCACGTTCTTGTGAATTGAGAAACAGCCAATGTTATATCTAATGAGGACTTTGCAGTTAGCCTGAAGTTGCTTTGCTAACAGGAAGAAGAGTACAAGAGTATTTATTAGAGGTGTGGATTTTTGGCAGAATTCTGGCGCCATAGATGTGATCCAGATTCCTCTGATCTGTAGCTTGAATGTTTCTGAGCTCGTTAGCTTCCTGTGGCTCAGTTAGCTTTGCTTTTCATTTTGGTGTTTCTAATCTAAAACCAACAGATGCCTGAAGGAAAGCTGATTGGATAAGCTGGTTTTGCCCCGAAGCCTCACAGCTGATTGAGGAGAAGAGAAGAACGTTTCTCAGCAGCTGCTTGTATGGAGTCAGCTTCTCTCTGTTTGAGAGTGAAAAGGACCAACAGGGGGCCAGTCCCTCCCCCTGTAACAGGACAGCGGCCCTCAGGATGAACCGCACATCATTTGTTTTATTTACTTCATAGGTTTTTATTTTTGGTTTCCTTATAGTAAGTGTTTAACATTAAAGCAGTTGTTCCCAAAAAGGAGGCGCCTCCTATGGGGGGCTTAGTGTAATTACAGGGGTTTGGGGAGGTCAAGGTAGACCTAAACTGGATGGAAATTTGAAAAAAGGAAAAGCAATATATCAATCTCAACTTGATATATTATATTTTATTCTTCAAATTTTTTTTTACAGATTTTATATTTTTTTATGTTTAACCCTTTATAGAGCACTCAGTGAAATACTTTGAAAATCTAAATTTCAAGTCAAAAGTATTGGAATCCAGGACAAGACCTTATTACATTTGGAACATTAAACAATATGGATATTTGGATGGCAAAAATTATGTCAATGTAATAACAAAAAACACCAACTTTCCTGAATATATTAAGAAAAAAAAACAAAAGTGCATCTATAAGAAATTCATGAAAAACACTCTGAGTAAAAAAAAATAAAAATGTTTTGGTGCAATATAACCTTAGAGGCATTAATTTTGATACTGGCACTTATATTTTTTAGTTTTAAACCTAAATATAATTGTTAACTAGGCTTATTAAGTCTTGAACTTTTCAATTAGCTTTTTACCTTTTTTTCTTGACCTGTTAACTTTTTTTTTCTTACTTAATTTACAGTAGGTAATATATCGTTCAAGGGCTCATTTAATTGGTCAAATGCCAAAATAAGATGTACAGCCATGTAGGTTCTTTACTGAATGGCTGGATATAGATCTAGTGCTTCTAGAACTTGCTGGGGGGGCACTCCATTTGTAATTGGTTGGCAAAAGATCAAAAATGCTAACTTGCCTTATAAAGGGTTAAAAGATTTTCTAATTAGAATGATTCTCTTTTTAATTTTAATTTCTGTTTTTCCTAGTGAGTTTTTCAGATCACAGAGCCCAAAACTGTTCCCTCTTGACCAATAAAAATTCTGTTACTAATGATCAGCAGACCAATCCAGATGCGTCTTTGCTCCTCCAGGGGAAAGCCCGCCCCCAGAAGTGAATAGAACGAGATCTGGAAAAATGCATTTATGAGGAATTCATGAAACTTGAACTGAAAAAAAGAAATTTAAAGAGAATTAAAATATTAAATCTTTAAATAAAATAAAAACAGAAAATACAAAATTTGAGAAAAATCAGTAAAAAAAAAAATTAGGATATAAAATATAAATAAATTTGAAAAGAAAAGAAGAAAAGGCTTTTACTACATATTACTGCAGTTGACGTTGACAGGTGTCCAAAGGGGGGTTATCAAAAATCTTCTTTAATTGGGGGGGCATCAAGAACAGTTTGGGAACCACTGCATTAAACCACAATGTGAAAAACGTTTCTATGGTTAAACTAATCAGAAATCTGGAATTTGAAGCGATTCTTCTGTTCCATGGATTCAATTTCCACTTAAACTGCTCTGTTATGGAGGACCAGTTCTACCATATGTAAAAATGAATACAGAAATAAATAAATGCTCAATAAATAAATGGGCAGAAGGTGACCCTCTAAGACACTCCCCCTCCTCATCTGCATAATGAGGCAGAAATGGAAACAGAAATGTAAAATCGACAGGCAGAAATAAATAGCATTGAAGAAATAATTAGAGTTAAAAAAAATACAAAGGAAGAATAAAACAGACACAATTATTATAATATGTACATAAATGAATACTTAAAAACATAGGTAATAAAAAAAAGGTTGAAGATTATATTACAAAGGTGAATAAATAAAGAAGTTAATTAAAAGAGATATATACATTTATGTCTCAATTCATAATTTAATTTCTACCTACATTTATTTTATTTTTGGGGGCAATTAATTATGCTTATTTATTTATTGAGCATTTATTTATTTCTGTTTTAAATTTTAAATATGGTAGAGGTGGTACTCCATTCTCTATAGATAAACAAAAACAACAAAAGAAGACTTGATCCACCTTTTTAAACTGTCTTAGTAGATTTTAGGTTTATTTTAATGCTGACGTTGTGTGGGAGTGTTTGTCTTTTTAAATACTGGTGCTATAATAATAATACATTTGACAGAGAACTGATACCTAAACTTTACCTTAATGAATATAAAGAAATATTGGTTTTATCTAAATGAAGATCAGAATCAATCTTCTGTGACAGTGAAGAACTTTATTTTCCAGCGCTGCTGTAATCTGCTAATATAACCATATAAGGAACATTTTAAGTGTAAAAAATACATGATATGAATATACTTAATCCATTTTGTTTAAATCTAAATAATGTGTAACCTAATCCGATATGTTTTGCTGTCGTTTTATATCAGTTTGCCATGTGTTCTAAATTAAAAGGATCTTATTGCTCATGGTGAACAAGAAAACAAAAGATCAATAAGAGTATTTTATAAATTAGCAGGCAGCTAACTATCCTAGGTCTGTCATTTAATTAAATACATCTAAAGGACTTTTTCTAATTTGCAGAAGTAACAAAAAAAAAAAATTGTGTATTTTTTTTTTTTTGCCAATACAAAAGTGAACTTTTATTTTTGTATATTATACAGATCTTTTAAAGGGATCCATGACTAGTTGAACATGTTGGCCTATTTACTTAAAATTAGCTGTTTGTGATACATAAAATATCTTCAAAAATCATAAATCCTTTGTTATATTCTTCACCTATGGAAGTCTCCATTTTTTCTCCCTGTGCAATGCATGCTGGGTAGCTGTTTAGGTCAGACAGGACTAGAACAGATTAAACACAGGAAGGCTAACATTACTAGAGCTGTTTTTTATCATATTGCATTTCATCAAAGTTTTATGAGTCGTCATACATGAGAAATCAGCTGAAACCAATAAATGTGATTGGTTTGTGATCTACTGTTTCCTATATTAGCTAGTGCTAGCACCATTAGCAGAAGCTAACATAAAATCAGAGTGGAAGAAAATGAAAGACTGTTTAAAGTGACAGTGAAGCATCTCTCAGTCGTTTTAACTCATCGTTCTGATTTATCTGAGAAAATGTTTGATCCTCATGCTAACCGCAAACAGCCTGAGTTAGAAACTGGAGCTCTGGGTTAGCATCTCCTAGCAGCAGCCAAACAAACACCAGCTTCTTCAGCCAAGTCTCCCCTCCCATTCCTTATCTTCATCTCCTCGTGATATCTACTTTAACGGGCTCTGGTTTAAAGTGAATTCAATTCAGTTTATTTCTATAGTGCCAATTCACAACAAAGGGAGTTTTTCCTCTCCACTATCGCTACATGCATGCTTAGTGTGACGGAAACTTTGAATGAATCTGACTGGATGATCTGGTGGAACTGTAAAGTGCCTTGAGATGACTTGTGCTGTGAATTGGTGCTATAGAAATAATCTGAAGTTAATCTGATAATACTGACAGGATAACCTGATTTAGTGTTTTTATAACTTTCTTTTCTGACTGTCCCTCACACTAAGCATGCTTGTAGCGACAGTGGAGAGGAAAACCTTTAACAGGAAGCTAAAAACCTTCAACAGTACCGGCCTTTCGTGCAGGCGCCATCTGCTGAGGCTGACTGGGGTTCAAGGAGACAGAAGCAGAGATACAAAATATATCACACCTAAGCATTGCATGCAATGTATTTCTCCATACATGAGGCATCTTAAAGCAGTCATTGCCAACAAAATCTTTTGTACAAAGTATTTCGATAAGTGTGTTCAATACTTTTTCCCTGTGCCATTATTATACATAATTTAATTTCTGGAACTCTATAGCTTCATTTCTTTGTATGTGTGGATTGCATGGATTGTTACTGACATCTGTTGAAAATGTCATGTCATTTTTAAAACAGTTTTACTAAAAAAATGGTGCTGTGTTCATTACTTATTTTGCCCCCTATGCATGTACAGTATGTACATGCGTGTATGTTTATATATATATATATATATATATATATGTATATATATATATATTTTTTTTTCACTCATCTGTTTTGTGAAACTAAATTACTAAATTAATAATTAATTCAGTTTATAATTTATCAATATATATAGTGAATTAATTTCCTAAATGGAAAGATAATTCATATGTATTTTCGTAAATATAGATATGCTATCTAAATAGCTGGGAGAGAAAAATATTCTCAGCTTGTGTTGCTGCCATCAACATCTTTTGTTTATAGATTTTGGGAGATCAGCCTGTTTTTCAGTGCCGTCCTGTTTCTCTGACTCCCCTGGCTGGATGTGCTCTCTTCATCCTCTGACATGGGAGCTGGCTCGGAGCTTCGCTCTGCTTGGCTGTGTGTTTCCTGATTTCAGCCCGCCTTTTTACATTTGCTTTTTTCTATGTCTGCTTCTGTCTCCTTGAACCCCAGCAGACGCCTCAGCAGATGGGCTGTCGGCCACTTAGGAGCCTGGTTCTGCTGGAGGATCTCTTCCTGTTAAACGGGAGTTTTTCCTCTCCACTGTCGCTACAAGCATGCTTAGTGTGAGGGGATTGCATTCAAGTCAATGAGTCAATGCATTCAACTGGTTTCTTCTTCTCTTTAGATAGAAAACCTTTGGGGTATCACTTCATTGTCATAGCAAATTCCACTGCTTCCCTTTGACGTGCTGGTGGAAAAGAAGCCTTCTCATTCCCAGTGTGCGGGGCTGTGGCTTTCAGACTCCATGTTAACATAATATTAAACATTTGCCCCTTTCATACAACAAATGCATATGGTCAAAACTATTTCAAAGAGGACCCTCAATTTTGGAATTAAGTTTTTCTCATGAACTAACATTTATTTTCTGTCAGTGTGACAAAGATGCAGAGATAAAAGCAGAATATACATTTGGAGGAACGCGTTTCACCGGGCCACCAGGTCACAGCCACACTCAAGCGCCACCTGCGCCGCCCGTACTGATGTCAGCCACTGTTTAAAAGGAAAGTCTGAGAACCTCAAACTTCTGAAAAAGTACTTTTAAATATAAAAATTATACTGTACTCTCTCAATAAATAAATATGTTTTTAATTAAGAGTAATTTTTATTTGAATGTGCTTTTTACTGAGGCATCCATGTTTGTCAAAGAACACTACTCTCCACCTTACTGGTTTGGTGACGCCACAGTGCGGTATCGGCTGCTGATCAAGTCCCAGTGCTGCATTCTGGTGTTTGTCACAACGCGCTATTATCCAAGGCTTCATCTAGAAACATTCTTCTTCCAAATGTTGCCAATACATTAGTCGACCGTTGTTTTCTCCGCCAGGAAGTCTCGATGGCAGTCTCCTTCAAGTTGGCGAATCCAACATCTGAACCCGGCTCCTCATGGGAGGATCAGGGAATCAGAAAGGTGGAAAAACTTCTTTTTTTTCCACTTTTACCCAATGTATTCCAGCATCCAGCTGCCATGCACGTGGGCATTGTCAGTTTCACTATAGCTCTGGTGAATTTCAAATGGTGAAGTCCTCTGGAAAATCTTCTCAATAATTGTTGTTGATTGCAGATGTGTCTAGTAGTTCCCATTGATTTTTGCTTGCAAAGCAGGAAGAATGGCGCTAGGCTTACTGCAACCGTGACGTCACTGCTGGAAGATGTCAGGAGTGAGGTGTTAATATATTTGGGCAAAAATGGCCGCTCCCAGACTCATCATGACGAAATTTTTTTTTATGTTTTTACCGATGAACACTAAATTCATTAAATCACCTTGAATGTTTTAGTTTTAGGTATAAATAATGACCCATTGATTATTCCTTGCTGAGCGGACTTTTCCTTTAATGGCGGGATCGTCCACTCGCCCTACCCACTACGTGGTTTGGAACCATCAGCTCGTAGAATCAAAGCATAAAAAACCTTGTTAGTTTCTGAAGGCATCAGGTGAAAAAACTAAGAACTTCCTACCATTCACCAAGATCTAAATCATTTTTTTTTATTAATGGTCAAAACACCAAAAAACAAAGTGAACAAGTGAATTTAAAAATTAAAACATATTAAACCCATTAGTAAAAAGCAGCATCAGGAGCCCAGAAGGACTAACCAGGATGAAACAATGTGTGCAAAGTCCAAACATTGGAGGACTGTTCTTTAAGAAGGTCAGACTCAATCAGTCGGAGTGAAGGTCAGTAGAAAAAGACGCCAAAGTCGCCCTTCCCATTACGTTTGAACTGGTTCCCCTGAACAGAAACAAAGATCTGGTGCTGCATCAGATCCTGGACCGGTCGGCTGCAGGACACCTCCTTGTTCCGGCTCAGCTGACGGCCAAACTGCCACTTCCTGCCGCTAGCAGACGCCACGTCGCCGTCTGTGCAGCCAATCCCTGCTGCCTCAACAGGAGAGGCTGCAGAGCTGCTGCTGGGATGAGCTTCTGGCTTTGATGATGATGATGCCTCCGGCTGCATGTCTTCGGTTTGTCCAGCTGGGTCGGCTAGAGTAAAAAAAATTAATAGATTATTAATTTACCGTATCGGTTCTGCATTGAGTTGTGTCACGGGATCGGGATCTGCTCACCTTCCGTCTCGTGGACGTTCTGCTCCTCTCCTGGTTTCACCAGAATCACCCCGTAACACTCGTTGTTGTGGATGACGTTTTTCTCCATGGTGATGGACGGCATCCCATCCAGCTCATTGGCAAAGTCCTTCAAGCACAAAGACAATCCTTTATCGCACTGCCGGCTAAAGCCGGGCCAACACTACGATTGATTTAATCTTTGCATGCAGCTACAGCTCAAACTGTACAACGAAAGGTTTGCAGGGTTTAAAAGTTCACAGCTCACGATGAAAGTTCTCACACTGCGGCCCGACGCTCTGATGCGATCTACCTGCTCACACTGTATGTCTAAAAACTACGTCTGACTCAGCTCCGCAGTGAGATGGCGCTACTCGGACTCGTCTATCCGGAAGCCAAACCAGCAAAAAAGGAAGGTCAGGAAGTGTTGATGCCTCTAGTTAAAGTTGTAGGGAAACTGTATTTCCAACCATAGAGATTCTGCGTTTCTCCCCAGCGGTTACTACGCGACTTTACGATAAGTGAATAAAGTGAGATGTGATTGATTCAATTATCAAGGGGCGGGATTTTTGTTCGCGGAAGGTTCACAAGCAAGTTTGGTTGTGGCGGGTTTCTCTGAAGCATCGTTGCTAACCAGTTAGCAACTTAGTGCTAATTAGGTTCCCCTATGGAAAATTCCATTGGGACCAAGTAGCGCTAAATTAGGTGACTAAACTTGACACTGTCAAGGAACGCATATGGACAGAGGAAACATGCAAGAGGAGGAGAGTTTAGTATGGGAGGTCGTGAATGATTCTCCTCCCCACATCCATTTTAACTTGAAGCGAAAGCAGGGGCGTAATGATGTTGTGGAAGAGGACGTAAGGGCGCAAGGAAGCTTGGTTTGGTGTAGAAGGCTTACAGCGGTACATGTTTGAGCATGTTGCCTGCGCCAACGCTGCCAGTTCTGTTAGCTCTCTACCCTGCCGAAGACACAGGCGTCCATCCCCGTGAACACTGGGGCCGGAACTCAATGGAAAAGGAAATGATTCTTATTTCTTGAACAATTTTTTGGACAATATGGTCTAATAAATAGCACATTTATATACATGTTTTAAGCCAGAATGATTTGACATTTAAATATGATTTCCCTAGAGCCTAGCTGACCATTGCTCTGCTGTTAGAACTTTAAATCTATTTATTTTAACAGTTTTAGATACTTTGTTAATATTAAGTGAACAAATGACACAATGTCCTGTTTTTAGAACATTGAGGGCCAGAAAAATAGCTATGATGGCCCTGATTAGGCCCCGGGCCTCGAGTTTGACCCTAGGTGGATGTTATGAGTTAATCCCATGGAGCAAATCGTTTTTCTTTCAGTGTGAATGAGCCACAGGCAGCGTCTCACCTTGATCAGGACTCCATCCTTACAGTGATGGATCTCGTTGTTGACCAGACTGCAAATGCTGCCGGGATAAATCTCCAAACCCGCTCCCTGCACAGAAACACAGCATAGAGATCAGCCATTCATGAAGAGGCTCAGTCTCTGAGGTCTCCAGTGCGATGGGTGCGGTGCAGTCCCCAACCTTGGAGCCGTACAGGTCGCACATGTTCATGGTGAGGCGGGCGGAAGTTCGCACAACCACGCCGGTGGTCTCACACTGCAGCACGCAGTTCTCCATGTTCAGGGTCCCCTGACGAACGCCTGGTAAACAACCAACCAGAAAAGGTTCAGCTCTCCCAACTGTGCAGCAAGTTGAAACGATGGATGGCAGAAACATTTTATAAAGTTTGCTCTACAGGAAAACATCAGGTAGGAAAACTGATAAACAGCGCCAACCGATCCTTGTGCTGAACACATCAAAATAGTTTAATACTTTAACGATCATTTTTCAGGTTTGAAGGCAAAAAAAAATAATTTTGCTACAACATTTAAGAACAATAATCATTAAAGCAATAAAGATACTAACTGTAACACTAAAATACATCAAACACTTCGCAGTTTTAAAGCAGCTCTGTGTAACTTTTAGCTGTAACTGCCTGGTTTGGCGCCCTCTAAAGGCCCCTGGTAACATCACACTGATACCAGAACACCAAGGGAGACCGGTGTTCTGTCAAATAAGCATACCCGGTCAGACCAGCATACCAATAATCAATACCCATTTATCAATTTAATTTATCCCTTTATTTTAGAATAAAAAATACACTTGTACAAAAAAAAAAACAACAACTATTTAATTACTTACTTTTAGGTGTTTTTTTGAAGTGTATGACGATCTGACCTTAAATAGTTTTTTTGTACTTGACTAAAAGGATACACGGCCGTTGAGGTAGTTTAAAGTCTATTTTTCATACAAAACTGAAGTGATAAATGCAAATCGGACATCTTGCGTATTGACTATAGCTATGCTCACCTGAAAGAAAAGAAATTAGCGAAAATGTCTTAGCGGGGAATGCAGTTTTTTTTTTTACATTGGGCCCTTGATTTTACATTATTACATCATGGTCTACTCACCCATATGAGTTTTGTGTCATTTGGAGCCGTTCTGAAGATATTCCGTTATAGGTTATATCCAAGTAACGCCTTCCTATGGGCAAACGACTTTGAAGGCACAAACCTGAACTGTTCATAATTTATTGCTTTATGGTACCAGCATTCATAGGAACATGTAGGCCAATCAATGTCTGTCCCCAGACATCCAAGTGCGGTTATATTTTTTTTATATTTATATTTATATAAAACAAAGCTGGCAAAGTAGGCAGAGGTGGGGACTCGAGTTTGTGACTCGTGCCTCGAGTCGCGAGACTTAAGTCGGATATTTAATGACTTCAGACTCGACTTAGACTTGCATTTAAAGCGACTTCAGACTCGACTGAGACTCGTGATTTCTGACTTGTGAACAATATTTTATTCCAGTGTAAAAACACTTATTCAAGTGTTTTTTTGTTTTACTAACTTGACTGATCGCCGCTCGCCTTACCCGCACACAGAAGAGGTAAAAAATAATAAAAAATAAAAACACCTCAAAGACCCAAACCGTGAAGCACTCAAGTTCAAGTGTTTTATTTATACAAAAAGCCACAGCAAAAGTGACATAATAAAACAGTCATTTTCTTTTCCTGATAAAACCTAAAATTCAAGAGTTTTCCTTAAAAAACAGAGGCTGGAAGTTGGGCTCCGCTTGTTATGCTGCTTCTGGTGCGAAAGTGATCAGCCTGCAGCACCCACTGGCTGATCCACAGCACTCTGCAGCGCTCCAGCACTGTTCCATTCCCTGGCGTGCCACACCCCTTTCCAGACCGATCCAGCTAAAAAGAGAAGCAAGGAGAACGCCAGCATCCACGCTACGTAAAACCCCGTCGGAAGATATATGCCTGTTTATGCTTTTGCTTAGGGGAGTTTACCAGGCAGCCCTAGGTTCCTTCCTCTAGCCCCACATCTTACTGGGCCATAAGGCGCGACGGATCCTGCATCTCCCTGGCAGCGCTGGGTCCGCCTCTGTCAGCCTGCAGATTCCGCTCTCCTTCTCCTTCCTTCAGACTCTTTTAGTGTCGTGCTTTGACCAGCTCCTTGTTCACACCTGAAACGCAGCATTACGCGAGCGCAATTAATGCACTGGGCCCTCAGACAACTACTTCAGGTCCAGTGCGCAGTGGATTGCCAAGCCAAGGGAAAACAACCAAAACAAACCCAACATGCAGGAAAAAATTCAAAAGTCTAAAATAAAGGAAAACAATCAAGAAATGAGTCAAATAAGCCAAGTAGCACCAGCCAACAAGGGAAATTGCTGAACCAGAAAACCTGCGCACCATATTTTTCCGTACGCATACCGCCCTACTAGCCATGGTTTTCCGCAAGCAGTGGAGTCAGCAGGTTTTTCCGCTGCCCCTGCTTTTCATGGCGAGCGCATATTTCTGCCGTTTCCAAACGAAAGCAAAATTCGCCAACCGAAAATACGCGCAGTGGCTCTTTGCAAAGCTTTTTTAACAAGTTTTCATTGTGTGCTCAAGTTATATTTTATAATACCCTATATAGCGAAGTACTTAGCTAAGTGCTCTTCAGCGCCTCCTTTCAGCATGAAATGAAAACAGCCCAAAACCTTAAACCCAACCGCTTACTAGAATTTTTGTGCTTATTAATTGATTATTGCGACAGGCCTTCTCAAGACTTGAGACTTTACTTGGACTTGAGCCTCAAGACTTGAGACTTGACTTGACTTTGCAAAAAATGACTTGTGAACATGTCTGGTATGAGGTCATCCATGCGCCGGACTAGAGTTGTGACAGACAGCCCGGGCCACAAGGCAGGCGGCTACGCTAGCTAAGTAATTTGCAGAAGGAGACGAGATAAAACTAGTAAATTATCCTTTAGGAAACAATAGATCGAGTTTGGGCAAGTAAGTAAAACTAGCTGCAGTTCAGGGGACAGGATGAAGGAATGGTAGCCGGCGCACGCGGATGACTTAATACACACTGCGCTTTGTTTTTTAAGTTCAACCAGATTGACCAAACGGCGAACAGGAATATGGAGAGTATGATCAACTCACACAGAATGCCTTCCACAGCGTCGTGTTGGATGAACTTGATGTTGGACACTTGGACGTCGGCCCCCGTCGACTCCACAAACGAGTCGCCTTTGTGACGGTTTTCAATCACCACCTCATCAGGAAACCCAAAGCCTGGTGAACACAAACAGAGAGGGATCTGCTCACACCAATCCAACTACGGTAAATCTCAGGAACCTTTGAACACAAACCAGTTTTTAATGGTTGGGAGTAAAATAGAAACCCCAAAGTAGAACATTATTGTGAAGTGGGAGCAAAAAGGTTCACTTCTGACCTCTGGGAGAAAAACTAGCATCTGAAAAACCATGTGAGAGCAGCAGAGAGATCAGGAAGGAGGTTGACAATAGGCTTAAAGACAGGATTTGGTTCTACAGCAACATCCTGAACTCCTCACAGAGCTTTGCTTGGACCCATTCATCTGGGCGACATGACTGCAGAGGCACCCGACTAAAGATAGATTCTTTAAGGCTGATTCTGATTGTTTTGACATCTGCTTTAAGTGATCCTCGATAAAGACTGCCAATTATAGGGGATCCAATTCTTTACCCGATAGTTTTTTATGCCTCAGCAAAAATGTTTAATTTCAACCAGAAAAAAACATTTGGTATTAACAAATCAAATCAAATGTCAAATCAAGCATTAACAGTGTAAAACTGAAACAGCACTGTATGCTTACTCATTTAATGTCAGGAGCAGCGTGCCTCACCTGCCCACAGCCACAGCTTGGCACAGGTAAGCCAATGTTAAGGCGTTTATACTCCAGAGAGCAGGTCATTTTAGTTATTTAAAAAAGAAATATAGCCTCAATGACACAGAATTTTTTAATTACTTAAAGATGCCAAAATTCATTCTGAAATCCTCACTATCGAAAGAAAACAGCCTGGGGGACAAAAAGGACCTTGAGGATAAATTAAAACATGCTGCTACGAATTTTTTCTCAAATTTTTATTTTCTTCATACTTAAATTTCAGCTGTAGAGATGTTTAAACCTCCTTGGTCCATATTTTTGTCAATGTTTTGTCAAACACAAACAAAAGAAAAAGTTGAGAAGATCTAAAGTTTTGGAGGAAACCTTAACTTAAAGGAGAAGTTCGCTTTTTTACACTTTAAGCCCATTTTCTGTAGTGTCCAGGATGAAATGGAATGATCGACACCAAAAGTTTTCTGCTGCTCCTTAAATTCTGCTTGTGCCTTATTCTCTAAATAAATGGGCTCAGTTCTTCACAGTCTTCTTCATTTTGTTCAGTGTGATGTGAAAGTATGTTTGAGCGCAGGAACAAAATGTATTTTTTTATTTTTTTTTAAGGCTCCATTAGTTTGAATAGTCGATTGATGGGCC
>JAGKQL010000004.1:30660842-30694928 GCA_018398635.1 Cyprinodon brontotheroides | reverse complement strand
TGTACAAGCATCAAAAATGAAGCAGCAAACGCGTTTTTGCTAGCGATGTGAACGTAGCATAAATCTGCGCGACCTACTTCACGCTGTCAGGCGGGTTCTAGTGTCGGATTTTTAAGATGTTGATCTCACGGTGTGATGTTGGCCATGACCTACAGCTTCTAATCAGCCAATAGGAACGCAGCTGCTGCTGGAGATCTGATGGGGAAGATAAACCTGAGGGAATCCTTTTCCAGGATTTTCTAAAGATCCACTGAGACGATTAATAACAGAAACTATCAGCCAGAAAAATTACTTATTAATTCAGAATTTATAGCAGTATCCATGGAAACCACAAACGAACATTTAGCCTAATTTTTACTGTACGTATTTATCCTTTAGGATAGAAAACACTGTTAGTTGGAGCAGGCAGACCAACACAGAGGTTTGATCGTTTCTCAGGAACTAAGAACTAAAGGTTCACTACAATTATTTTCACCAAGCTTTGTCAATTCCATTTATTTGGGTGCATTATTTATTTATTTTTTTTCCATTTGCATCTAATTAATGTAACGTTTCTACACTCTGTCTGTTGACCTACTGACATAAAGAAAATTATTTGCAAAATAGAACCAGAACAACTTTTATAAGGTAGAGAGTTTTGTTAACCTGACTCCGACTAACCTTTGCCTCGCATATCCATCTGGAAACCTTTCGCTGAAGTGTAATTTTGGGAAGGGGCTTAAATACTGGTTAAAGGCTGGGATTGGCCTATGTTGGTATAGACGGGCCAACAAAACCAATCAGACCAACTAAGCATATGACATACCAACAGAGCGACGACACGACGAAGTGGAGCCAATTGATAGATCAAACTCCTGCTGCTCTAAATTAGTCTGGAGTACAGCCAAAAACATCTTTTCCCTTCGTGGAGAAAGCCTCCGGGTGAGCAGTGTTTTGCTCTCTTTCTTTCAGTGAAGAAATTACTCAGTGTAATTCGTATAAAACTTGTGCTCGATGAGCACACGCCACCGCGCTTAAGTTTCATCGGGTTGAAGCCGCCATGTTCTTTTTAGACTGAACTGTCGGCGGCAAGCAAGGCTACACCCCCAACCCGCCTCAAAGTTAACGCTGATTGGACGCTCATTTGGTGGAACGGCTCCACAATTTTCTTTTTAACGGAGAGTCTCTTAGACTGATCTTCGGAGTGAAACTTGAAAGCCTCATGTAGATCAGGGTGGTCTCCCCACAATTTCCAGGCTAGAGTTTTGCTGGAGAGGGAGCAGGGATTCCACAGATCTTGGCATTCTTTGGTGTCAGCCTATGAAAATATATAAAAAAGCAATATATTTTGGATTCCTCGACTGTTCTCCCTGTCATGGAGAACATTTCCTGTTTAACAGACAGGGGATTGAGCAGGGATTAATCGATTAGCATCCATTTTCCTAGAAATCGTGGTTTCTCTTGTATCAAAAGGATCTTTCCATAACATGAAGGGCAACATATTTGTTTTATGATTTTCTGGATTAAAAAAAAAAGAAAATAGTAAATCACTAACAGCAACAGTTAAAGCCTGGGACCTAACTGTTGGAGCTATTAATTCTTATTTCTTTATCCATTTGAATTGTGTTAATTCCTAAACTTATATATTTTTTGTATTGTTTACAGACTTTATTTATAGGTTAATCGTTGAATTTTGTGTATTTATTTTTTGTTGTTTTATAATTTTTTCTTTCTTTATTATGTAAAACAGGAAGAAATGTGGGCGGGCCACTTTCTATAATTGTAGGAGCCTGGTAAGGACCAGCAGGCATTTAGGTTAGGGGCCTATGGGTTTTTACCAGTGCAAGAGAGGTGACGGAGCTAGGGAATGTTTGAACTCTGTAATGTTGCAAAAAATATAGGAAATAAATCAACTGAACATCTACAAGTTTGGACTTCAACTTCTTTTGCCTGCGTCAAGAAAGCGTGACCCCAGTGCCTATAGTGGCTGATTGGAACTTTACTGGATGTTTGGTTTGACAAACAATCGCCACTACACTAACCCTAACCTGTACGGAGCTAAAGACACATGGGGCCTGGAATGAAGACTGGCGGTTTGGGAGCCAGAACAGAACAAAAACGGAGAAAGCGAGACAGCCTGAGTGAGCCGAGCGCCTCCATTAAAACCATCTGGACTGAACTCCTGTTTTAGCTCCAGAATCTGACCGCCGTTCTGCTGTGAGCGCGCGGGAGCGACCCACCTGGATCTCTGTGTTCTCAGAGGCGCTGAGTGGAGTGAGCCGTGCGGTGAGCAGAGCCTGGAGCTGGATGCTGCTGCAGGCCCCCGTTACCACGTGAACCATCTTCATCCCCGACTCTCTGAGCCCCCGGCTCTCCACGCACTGCCGCCTGGAGCTTCCTTTGTAGGCGAGCACATACCTGGACAGGGGATGGAGGGGGGGTCAGGGGGTTCTGTGGCGTAGAATGACTGCTACCTGCAGAGGGACGCACCTTAGCAGGGGGTTCTCTATGATGTGTAATCTACGTTTAAACATCTCCAGCTGGTCGTAGAGCTTCAGACCCTCCACCATGGACACGTTGTCCAGCTCCGAGTCTGAGTCAGCGCTGAGGCCGCTACGCAACTCGGAGAACTGCTGGAAGCACTGGGAGCAGCTCTGCAGCAGAGACTGGTACTCTGCCACCAGCCCAGCAGGGAGTCTGTCCTCCAGGACGTCGTAGAAGCTGAAAGGAGGCATTCAGGAACGTGAACCGGCAGCAGGAAGCAAAGCTTTGGCGTTACAGAGATTGGAATGGTGCTCACAGTCTGAGACGAGGCTCCACACAGCGGACAAAGTAATCAAAGTCATCGTCCTCGTCTTCCTCGTCCCACTGCCTCCAGATGTGCTTGTAGAAAAATCTGCAGAAAGGAGGAGAGGAAGTGAATGTTGGTCCTTTACTGCTGCAGCAAAAAACACATTTTGGAAATTGAAATTTAACAAAAAATGCATTCCAGAAATGAAACTTTTTTGATTGTATCTGATTATATCAGCTGTGCTGCTGCCATCAACACCTTTGTTTATAGATGCTGGAGATCGGCCTGTTTTTCAGTGTAGTCCTGTTTCTCTGACTGTGACTAACTGGATGTGCTCTCTTCAACCTCTGGCATGGGAGCTGGCTCAGAGCTCGTCTGCCTGGCTGTGTGTTTCCTGGACGGGGCCGCCTTTTACAGCTGCTTTTTGTATCTCTGCTTCTGTCTCCTTGAACCCCAGTCGGTCTCAGCAGATGGCCGCTCACACTGAGCCTGGTTCTGCTGGAGGTTTCTTCCTCTTAAAAGGAGTTTTTCCTCTCTCATGTCGCTACAAGCATGCTTAGTGTGAGGGATTGTATTGTATTCAATGAGTCGATGCAATCAACTGGTTTTCCTTAGATAGAAAACCTTGACTGGATGATCTGGTGAACATTAAAGTGCCTTGAGATGACATGTGTTGTGAATTGTTGCTATACAAAGAAACTGAATAGAGTTTTCTAAGTTTTTGTTCCCCCCCTAAAAAATAAAAAATATACATCATCAACTTTTAATTGACTTAAACCGTGAAAGATATCAAAAAGCTGACCTAAATGGAAATAGCTGAAAGTTTGAAGAACATTTTCAACAGTGTTTCTAGTGTTTCTAGCTGAAAGTTTGCTGAAGTACTTCAAGTTCAAAGATGCTGAACTTTTAGCTGAATTTTGCTGAAATCTGGGAATTCTACATTAATTTCAATTGGGCCAAAAATCGTAGAATAAGCTGAATATTGCATAAACCTTGAAATAGTTATGTATTTTTTTTAGATGTCTCATTTTCAGATTGAGTTTTCCAGATCATACTCTCTTCCCTTCTGGGCCGGATTTCCTCTGAACTGAGGAGCAAAGACACATTTCATTTTTTTATAAAATCCGTTAAGCTGGGCATACACTGCAAGATATTTTCAATCGTTGCACGCAGCTAAAGCTCAAACTGTACGAAGAAACCGCAGGGTTTAAACGTTCACAGCTCACGATGTTCACTGTGCAGCCCGACGCTCTGATGCGATCTACCTTCACTGTGCGTCTAAAAAACACATCGGACTCAGCGCTGAGAGGAGGCTGGAGGTCGGACTCAATAATCTGGAAGAGATTCCACATACTTGCGCCAGCGCTTGAGGCTCTGGTAAATTGGCTAGTAGTTCTGCTTCAACAGCAGGATTTGTCCACATGTTTGATTTTCTCCCGACCTCGCGATTACTGATCAGGAGTTGGCGGTGAGAGGCTGATCGCCCCTTGTTACCTCCTGTATACTACACAATGCAGGATGGAGGAGGGGGCTGAAAAACTCAGCCCAATCGAAAAAGGGCAGAAAAAAAATCGTATACAGTCTCACATGGAGGTTAAAGTTGTAGGGAAGTCATATTTAAATGTCAAATCCCTCATTCTGCCTTAAACATGAATATAAATGTACTCTTTATCAGACCATATTGTCCCCAAAATTTAGAAAAAATTCTATTTAAAAAAAACATCTTTATTAAAATCTGTTGGTTTTTTTTTTGCAGGCCAGTTAGTTATACTGTCGGCCTGAACACCCAACGTTGGCCAATCATATATCAGCGATATATCTGTGTTATCATCTCTGTCAATCAAATGTTTCCAGTCATAGCATCTTGATTCATATGTGGCAGCTAATATACGCAGTGTTCATTTCACGGATGGACGTCTGTGTCTTCAGCAGGCGTAGAGCTAACAGAACTGGCAGCGCTATGCAGGCAAGGGCTCAAACATGTACGCTGGGAAGCCTCTACACCAAACCAAGCTTCCCTGCCGCCCTGGCGTCCTCTTCCACAACATCTTCATCCCCCGCTTTCCTCCCCTCTAAAAAAAATGGATGACGGAGGAGACTCATCCACCACCTCCCACACTAAACTCTCCTCCTCTTGCATGTTTCCTCTGTCCATAGCGCTCCTTGACAGCGTCGTTTCTAAGTCACCAATTTAGTGCTACTTGGTCACAATGGAATTTCCCATTGGGAACCTGCTAGCACTAAGTTGCTAACTGGTTAGCAAGATGCTTCCGACAAACCGACCACAACCAATTTGGTTTGCGAACCTTCCTCCACAACAATCCTGCCCCCTTGATAAACGACCAATCACGTTCACTTTATTCACTCATGTAAAGTCGTGCACCACTCTGGAGAATTTTGAAATGCAACGTTTGGAACGGCCGCTTTCCTACGACTTTAAAGAAAACCTTGAAAAAAGAAAATTTGGGAAAAAAATTATAACAACATTGAACAATAAAATGTAAAAAATTTGGGAAATCAGTTAAGTTTCTCTCAAATCTTTTTTTGATAAAAACTATATTTCCAAGTTTCATTTCTTGATTTAATTTTAACCCCATTTATAAAACGTTCTGTTTGCAACATTCCCCGCATACGGTCAGAGCTACTGATCAGCAGCTTCCTACCTAAGGTGCTCCAGAGCGAGAGCGGTCTGATCGAATTCCCCCGACTCCTTATAAACCACCTGCAGCTCCAGCAGGGGCACTTTATGCTGAGTCGCCTCCAGCAGGGAGTTAAAGGCGTCCTCTGTGATCTCACAGCCTCTGGTTTGGCTCTGCAGAGGCAGAGCCAGCTTCACACACGCCTTCAGCTCATTCAGGTCCAGATCTTCCACCTGAACTCGACCAAGAGAGTCTCGTTACGTTCCACCGCTTACATTAGAAGTCCTGCCACGTCCATAAGCTGCTCTTACCTCCACCACGACGTCGAAGATGTTGGTGCTCCACACGGCCGACCAGTCGCACGGCTCCAGCGCCTTTTCTAGGTAGTCGGCCGTGAACGCCTTCACCTCCGAGGGCTTACAGTCTCCTGAGAAAACAAACACGTCAGCGTTTTCCAGAAAGGCAGCAGCTATACAGCCAAATCTCAGCAGAGTTACCCAGCATGTAGTCCTGGTACGCCTTGAACCTCTCGTAGAACAGCAGGTTGCTGGTCTGGAAGGTGTCGGGTAGATTCCAGCCTTCACCTCCGAGCCGCTGGCATCTCTGCAGCCGAGTTCCTGAACTCTCACCGCTGCCGTGATCCGTTCCACTGTCATCATCGCTGTCCTCTCCGCTCTCATCGTCTTCATTCTCAAACAGGGCTGCAGGGGGGGAGGGGGGTAAAGACTTCACCTCTGAATCAAGTCTAGATCTGCAACCATCGATTCTTTTAGTAATCATTTATTCTATCAATTAATTTTTAATCACCTGAAAGGAGATGCTTTTGGTAATTTACCATATCTAAACAATTTGTGATAAAGAAAAGAAACCATTTATTTCAGCAAATGTCATGTTTTAGTCTCTGAGCCATGACTATGGGTAACAAATCCATTCCCTTACAAAATCAGCTGACAGTTATTTTAATTAGAGCTACAACTAAGGATTATTTTGTAAATTGATTAATCTGGGGATTATTTTTTCGATTAATCTGTTTATAATCAGATAGCCAAAGGTTCCTTAAAGACGATTTTTTACCAAATTAAACAGGTGAAACTAAAACTTTTCCTCTTGAGAAGTTCTGGATAGAGAATATAGACTGACAAAATTTATTTTAATCTTAAATTCAAGCTGTCTATATATTTCTTTACAATTTTAGTATAATTACTGCTCGAAAATGGGTTCTTCTGTCAGCTAAAGGCATGTTTTACAGTCTCTATACTCCAGTTAATGATTAATCATTTACTAAACTAGTCGATTATTTCAATAATCGATTAATCTGATTAATCGATTCAGCCCTAATTTTAATGATTGATTAAATCAGATGAATCATTCCAGATCTAATCACGTCACTATGATCATGGGAAGTTCTTCTAAAGCTCTTAGTTACAACTTTCAAATCAAAAAGATAATTTTTTCCAAAAAGAAAAAAACATCCACAGAACATCTAGAGTGGTACAAAACAAAACAATATTGCTTTTTAATGAAAAGAAGATAAATAATTGTTCTAGAAATGTTGACTGGTCCAAAATAGATCCTAGAAGCTCAATGGAAGACCTGAGAAATGTTTTCCTCTCTGTCAGACTGAGGAAAAAAAGAAAGAAGCTAATTTAATGGAAAAGGAGGCCAAATATATATATATATATATATATATATATATATATCTATATCTATCTATCTATCTATCTATCTAACACAGCAAAATCCTTCATCATCTTTACTGATGACAGGCTGCAGCCCGAAATCGTATTGGTCTTCTGGACGTTAACAACAATGTTTCTATTGGTCAATAATGAGCATCTGTATTGGTCTGGAAATGAAGACAACATGGTAGCTTAAGATTTATATTTATAAAAACTCAGTGTGAGAAAGGAAAAATTAGAACAAATAAAAATCTGTAATAATAAAAACAAAAGAATTAAGTTAAAGACAATAAATGTAACGTAAATAATATTAAAAGAAATTAAAAAACGTTAATTCAAGGAAAAATTAAAGCTGAGAAAACAGCAGTTACTCTCTTTTTCTGTTTAAGACATTTTTCCAAAGTTTTATTACTGGCTCGAATCTTTTTCTTCTAAAAATAGTTAAAAAATAAATTATCCATAAACAGGTTTGAAATAAAAGAGGGAATTAAATTAATGATTCATCATTAACCCTTTATAGGGCCCTCAGTGAAATCCTTTGAAAATCCAAATTTCAAGCCACATTCAAAATTATGGATATTTTGATGGCAGAAATGAATATCAATGTAATAACAAGAAACACCAACTTGCCCAAATATATTAAGAAAAAAAAAAAAAGCGCTTCTATGAGAAATACATGAAAAATACTCTGAGAAGGAAACAAATTTTTTTGGTCCAACATAACCTTAGAGGCATTAATGCTGATACTGGCACTGACATTTTTTTACTTTATAAAGCTAAATATAATTGTTAACTTATTATCTTTTTAACTTTACTTATTCACTTTTTATTTATTTTTTTACCATTTTTTATTATTATTAACTTTTCAATTAACTTTTTACAGGTTTTTTTATTATTAACTTTTCCATTAAGTTTTTACCTTTTTAACTTTACTTTTTAATTAACTTTTTACCTTTTTTCATGACATTTTAACTTTTTAAAATTTACTTTTTACCTTTTTAATTAGCTTTTTACCTTTTTTCTTGAATTGCTAACGTTTTTCCCCAACTTAATTTCCAGTAGGTAATATATGATCAAGGCCTCATCTAATTAGTCAAATACCTAAATAAGATGTACAGCCATGTAGCAGCATCTTTGCTGAATGACTGGATATAGATCTAGTGCTTCTAGACCTCACTAAGGGGTTGGAGGGGGGCTCCATTTGTAAGGCATGTGATCAAAAACACTAACTTGCCATATAAAGGGTTCAAATGAGCTGAAACTTTTCCAGGGCGGAAGCAGCTGTTATCCCAGCATCAGAAAAGTAAATACACATTTGAAGGAGTTTCCTCTACAGTGACTCGATAAACAATAGAGAAAATATTTAAGAGAAATAAGTTAAAACGCACAGACTCAGATGAACAGACAGAGGTTTAGCTACACTGGAAACGCGCAGCTAGCATAACTGAATCCATGTAGCTCTAGTTAGCTTAGCGATGGACCGTTTTGACAGCTGGGATTGTTTGGCCCTGTGCTTGTAGCTGTGTGGTTTTAGCCACTTTGGTGACTCTAAAGCAGAAGGTATAAAGTTTCCCACATACCCTGGTTTACATTCAGCAGGTTTCGCCCCGATCCTAGCAGCTCTTCCTCTGCTTCCTCGGCTTTAACGGCGGACTGTAAATCCACCACCACCATGTCCGACATGTCACTGATTACACACGCTACGTCCTGCTCCATTGGTGCGCTAAAAACAACAAGCAAACACCGGGGTCTGTGTGATAAACTGTTCGGACTGGTTCTGTTTCACTGTCAGACAGCAGCGCCCAGCGCCAGGCTGATTCTTTCAAAATATCCCGGTCAGCGCCTGGGCCAATCAGAACGCAGAACACTGGGCCAATCAGAACACAGGACACTGGGACACAGAACACTGGGCCAATCGGAACGCAGAACACTGAGACAATCAGAACACTGGGCATGCGCCAAACTCAAGCTGAAAGAAACCTCTCAGCCGATTGTTTTCATTACACCGAAAAACAGTATAAAACCTGCTGAGATCTATACTCTATGGAAGCCGTTTCCACCACATGAAAGTATAAAACTGACCAATAGAAAGACATAATTATGACATACAACGTCATAATTTCGACTTTCAAAGTCATAATTATGAGCTAGAAAGTCATAATTATGAGATTCAAAGTCATAATAATCCCAGGGAGAAATTACTTTCATTACATTACTCCATCTGTAGAGTGACTATAGGACCAGTTTGATATAACACAATTTCATACAATATATATATATAATCAGGGGTTTCAAAGTGTCTTGAGACGGGACTTCAGTTTAAACACTAAAGTCAAATTTGAGACCCCGAAAACATTGACTGGAAGAAATCTAAATCTAGATAAGTCATTTTTTCTTCAAATAAGTGCATTTGTTCTTGGATTGAGGAGGTAAAATACACATTTTGCCAATGGAACAAGACAATTTACATTTAAAATAAGAAAATACAATTGTATTGTCTTATTTAAAGTGCATTTTACCTAAATATTTTATTTTGAGAGCAAAAATACTCATTCCATTTGCATAATCTTATTTACCTGATCAATTTAAGGGTAAATAAACTTGATTTAAGAATTTTTTTTTACCTATTTCTAGATCGTTTTTCCAGGGTTGACTTACTCTCACCTCAACATCTAATTATTATTTTAATTTTTTTTGATTTAGAAATAAAAATAGACTCATTTAGGCAAAAAAGTTTTGTCTGAAAGAAAGAGAAAACAAAAAAATGGAGGAAGTAAATTATACTCAGAAGTAAATTAATTCTTTTTTACTCATATTCTTTTTACGATTTATGTTGAAAATATTGACTTTTCCTAATATTCAACAGCAAAATCTAACATTGCACAAATCAAACCTACTATATAGTGTCTTAGCAGCTTTTTCTATAGGGGTTTATTTTTTGATCATTTAGTTTTAATGTTAATGATTCCTGTCCAGGAACAAATCTTTAACTTCTTCTGCAAATTCTGTTTCAGATTCAAGTCTGCACTCTTATGACTAATTCTAGTCTAAGAAAAATGTGATAAACATGTTTAGATTACCTTAATCTTTAATCTGCTAGCAATGTTAGAGCCTTTGTGATTAATGGTGAAGTTCGAAAGCAACTGATTGGACTGTATTTTTATTTAGAGGTATCAAAAGATAAAAGGAAAGTTTAAAAACATTTCATTAAAAAACAAAACGAACATTGTTTTGGAACTGAAACATATATTTTGAATTTGGAAAAAAAGAAAACTGAAACAAAAAAATTCTTAAGACAGTTAGAAGAAAATAATTAAATCAGAAATATTTTTGAAACAAAAAGAAAACAGACAAAAAAGATTTCAAACAGCTTTTCAGGTAAATTTTTTTAAACTGCTGTCCTATTAGCGAGGGGTGGGGCTTAGATGACATGAGGTGTGGATGGATGACTGTCCGTTTAGGAGCCTTGGCATAATATTCCCAGGTGTGGCATTAAGTAAACATAGGAAATAGAAAAGTCTTTAAAGAATAATTTATTAACTATATGTATGTGACTAGATTTTATCAGTTAAACTGTTTCTTTTCAATCTGAGGTGTTTTAATCATTCATTTTCAGTTTCAAATCATTTTAATTTTGGTTTAAAAAATGTCTTTTAGTTTCTTTTTTTTTTAGTTTCCAAATAATGTTTTGGTTTCTTCTTTTTCAATTTTTATTTTTATATAGTTTTTATATTTATTTTTCTTTTTTTTCTTTTTTTTTTAGATGGCTCTACTTTAGCTCCATACACCAGCATATAAGGATTCATTCAAGATGAGAACAGGAATAAAACCCAATAATAGGTGAAACGACTGCCAGGTTAAGAGAGACCGCAGCCAGGCAACCCATATTATTGATTTGCCTTTTGAGCAGGCAAACAAAGCTAAACACACAGTCAGGGAGTGGGACATCACTCAGACTGATTTCTAACAGGGACAACTCAACCTAAAGGGGATAAGAATAAAGCTTTAATAAGTCATTAATGCAACATATGTAACACATACAGTGCTCCATACATAGTTATAGGTTATTCAGCTGGTGCAACATAGTGAAGCTTCATTCAGTTAAGCTTCATGGTATTAATAGGTCTACAATAAATGCAGCTCGTCTTACTGATCAGACATCATTTCTTGTTGGAACCCCACCCGCTATAAATGAGACCAATCAGGGAGCAATAATTCAACCGTATCATGCAGGTGTGCTACAGGGACACTTTTAGGACAGCGTTGCAACATGAGAGGGCCTCCTGTCAGGTGTGATTTCAGCTCTGATCTCAAATACTTAGATCCTGTTTGTCTCATATAAACAGGATCTTATTCATTTCAAATGAAAAGCTTTTTAAAGATAGTATCAGAACAAACTTCTCTAACAAAAGTTACTCCCCCCCTCCCCATCTGCACTCCAGAAACAGGTTTCTACAACCAGCATACTGTAGATCCTTTACGCCAAAAACTTCAATAAATAATACATTTCAGATGTAAATCTCCACATCAAGGTCAAAGTAAAGCTGAGACTTACCCTTCCACTAACGGCCATCAGACACCTAGGCTAAGGGCAGCTGTTTCCACTCCAGCCGGCTGTTTATGTTTGCCGTGGGAAAGGAGGGCAGGCAGAGCAGTCCTCTATGCCAACCCCCCACCCATTACCAGCAGCTACTCTCTTTATATAACATTCTTCAGGTAACGCCCAGTTCAGCTACAATTACCTGGGAAGGACTTTTTTTTTCTCCCCTCCAGGAAGTAAAGGCAGGCTGACAAACTGCATCTATAAACACACAGGTTACTCTGCCCTGAAGAGATGTAATAACGCTCTCTGTGATTAAGAACCACAGGCAAAGTACGGAGTGCGTTTTGCTCCAGTATTGTAGCAGCAAAAAAACCCAAAAAACTTTTTTTCAAATTGATATTTGGAAAAACAACCAACAAACAAAAATGAATCCAGAAATGAAACTTTGAAAAATCTTCATAATGAAAACAAAAGATTTGAAGGGTAATTTGAATTATTTCTGTTATTATTATTATTATTATTATTATTATTATTATTATTATTATTATTATTATTATTATTATTATTATTATTATTATTTTTATTATTATGTTATATTTTATTTGTGCTACATAAAAGTGGGACATGTAGCATCAAAGGTTTGACACCATTTCTGTTGGATTTAAAGGGAGGGTGGCTCCCTCAGGTCTTGACCCCCACACATGCATCCTGAAACCTGCATTTTCCAGGCATTTTACACCACTTTTTTCACTAATTTACCGGCGAGAAGATGCATGTTCTCTTACGCACATGTTGGTTACGAACAGGAAACGAAGAATCTAGGACCTCACAGAGAAAGAACAGGGACACTGTCAGCGGAGAGCAAATGTGGGAAATTTAAAACTTCAATCAAGACTTCAAGGTTGGATGTCTTTTTATGTAAGCTTTCACAAACTTTCTACACCTTGAACTCTTTTTCTTCAATTAAAAAAACTTTCCTGGATTTCAAGGACCTGTAGGAATTCTCTAAATAAGACAGTACAAATGAAGCAGAGAATTACTGACCATATTTCTGGCCATAAACTCCCCTCCCTCACTGAGCACCTTCTTCTTCCCATACTCCTCTCTCTTTATCCAGGTACTTTGACTCAGCCCTTGAAAAATGCAATTGAATATACTATCTGACATCCTTGCCTTTCAGATACTTACACCACAAAAACAAATCAATACACTCCTCTTTTGCTAAGTAGAGCATATACATAAAAAATGTAGTAGTATTATCTTTAAAGTTGTCTATAATTAGTCTAAATGATGTACATATCACTAATATGAGGCATGTTCACCCAGTCACAGGAAGCTTGATGTCAGGGTGAGCATTAGCAATATTACTTTTTTATAAAATAGTTTACAGTGGACAATAAACGCATGTAAATTTTTATTAAAATAATTTCATTTAAACACTTTTTACACATGCATCTTGACAAAAGTATCTACATCCAATGAAAGGAAACAGTGCGAAATTAAACAAAAATACCTTAAATGACTTATTTTTGTATTTTTATGATGACTGAGTGATTCTAAGACTTAATGGACTCAATTACCTAAATATAAACCAGAACTGGTCCACTTACAGCAAACGCTTAGTGTGAGGGATTGCCTTCGAGTCAATGACTCGAAGGCAATCAGCTGGTTTTCCTTAGATAGAAAACGGAATTAATCTGACTGGATGATCTGGTTGAACTGTAAAGTGCCTTGAGATGGCATGTGTTGTGAATTGGTTCCATAGAAATAAACTTGAATTGAATTAAATTAAAGGACAACTGCAGGATAAGGTCACTTAGCAGAATAAGGGGCATTTTTAGAAAACCGTTTCCAAAATTTCTTTAGTTCCTTTTTTAAACCACCATGAGTCAAACAATCTGTTAAATGAAGCTTAAGCAAAAATTCAATCTGGAATAATCTGATTATCCTCTCCTGCATCACCTACTGAAGCTCCAGCCTGTCATCGAAGGAGAGCTCCTCTTCATGAAGCCAATCATCTTCCAAGACGTTCTTCATTAAGTTTCCATCAAGCTTCTCCCCAGCTCACCAGCCGAACTTCACCCACTGCCTCTACTGTTGCCACATCTATGCTCAGGTCGTCCCTCCTCTCATTCCTATGGAGCTATGGCACAGCTTCCCAACCTGGGTTGTTGGATCTCCAAACCTATTGGGTAATACCTCATATAGGGATCCTGTGAGATCCACCTGGCCGGGCAAATAGAATACGTAGACGTGCTCGCTGTCTTCTCACACGAACAGCCTTTGCAGTGTCACTACAGAGTTTTAATAGCGGTTTTGCTCAACCTTTGGGAAGTTTGGACGTATTAAAGCTGGATGAACAGTAGCAGTAGAGTCACCCAATAACTTTTATAATCCGCACTTTGGCGGCAGTCTCTCCAGGTTACGGTACTACCCGGACACCGGCAGACAGAGTGAGGCTCGAGCTCTGATGATTTGAAAACCAGCCAAAATAAGTTTGGTCGTTAGGAGTCCCAGGGCATCACTCCCCCTGATGGCATGATTTATATAGGAAGAAGCTGAAATTTGACTTGCCCATAGTGAATCTAGATTCTAAACTTATTCATTCTGGAGAGGTGCGCGAAAGCGATCTTCAAATCTTGGGAACCAAGTCCAGTGGATATTTTTTGGAATTTTTTATGGCATGGATGATAATACTCACTTTTACTACGTATTTTAAAGGAAATTTTGAGTCCATCACTTTTTCCTCCACTAGACGTTAGGACACGCGTCTAAAAATTGCCTTACCACTTTATAGTGTTCGATTACTGGCAATGGATTTGGGGCATGTACTGCCTTCAAGAAAATCATGTGGCCGATACAAGAGCTGTTCTGAACTGACTCTGATGCGCCCAAATGCATTTATAAAGGAAAGTATCTGTCAATGAGATGGTCTGACACAAAACTAATCTAAAATTAATCAAGAATTATGAAGCAGTTTTTAGATTTCAGATGCGATTTTGATCTCAAATCAGAAAGTGCAAGAGGTAGGAAACAAACACGAAGCTGGTGCAGAACTGGACAGCTCTGCTTCACTGACAGACTGCTGCCCCCTAAATGCACCAGGGAGCGTTATCACAGATCCTTCCTCCCAGCAGCAGGAAGACTAAGACACCACTTGTTGTTCCCATTGTACCTCAATAAGTTGTTACATTCATGCCGATTTTTCAGTTTCCATCTTAGTCAGTTAAAATAAGATGCTGCTACCATTTTGCACATCTCTGATGGTGCTGCTATTTTCAAATATCAATTACTGTAAAATGTCCATAGCTATATTGGTTATTTATTCTCCAGTTGCATAGTTTTATATAGTTTTATTGTTTATCTTTTAACTCTTCACTATTATATTATTCTTATACATTTTTCTAAGGTCCACCTTTGTGTGACAGTTTTTTCTGTAATCGTTTTGCTGCTGTAAATGACAGAATTTTCCCATTGTGAGACAATAAAGGGATTTTCTATTCTATTCTAAAAAGAGGTATTTGTTTTAATTTCCTTGTTGTGTCATCCTGTTCCTATCAATTTTCACATGTTTTATCTGAATTTAAATTCAGTCAAATTTACTCTGATCTTAATTATCTTAATGTGCTTATTTATTTATTTAATTTTTTAAATAAAAATTGGCATTTTTAAAAAATCCTAGTCGACAAGCATCCTCATTCACATGTTCATTTAAATTTTTTTGTTATGATTCATTTTCACATTAGTTATTGACTGAATCTAAAAATATCAAAGATATTTTGAATTTAAACAAAAATATTAAATTATACAATATGACATAAAATCAATTATATTATATGTAAAACGTCAGTGAAATAGTCTGCCTGTCGAGATTTCAAAGATCCAGCAGGTGTCAGTATTCAGTAACAGTGAAAAAAATTCTTCTCGAAGCCTCATCTAATCGAAACATTTGACACAATGGCGCCATCTGCTGGATAACTATGAGAACTACCTTTGAGTTCGTATACCCTGATGTCCACAATACTGTAAGTAGTTTGTTCCATCAGTGCCGGCTCGAGCCTCCTTGACATCATTGACAGAATGTCACACTTTATAATATGCACTATAACACTATAATGTTATAGCGAATATTATGTGGGAATACAGTGAGGCTGTGTGTTAATACAAAATATATAAATGATACTTAAGATACTTAATTATTTTATTAAAACTTCTGAGTACAAACGGTCACAAAACATATTTAATAAATTATTTGAAAATGTGTATTAAATGTGCAATTAGTTAAATGAAACAGGCTATCCTGAGAGCCAACCGAGGATTGGGGTAAAGCTCACACATCTCATGTTGTGATAGATTTTTGAGATGCTCAAAGGCAGTCTTCATACTTTGGTCAATAGCTTTGGTCGATAGTTTTTGGGCCCCGCCTGCTTGGGGCCCCCGGGTCACCAGGGGGCCCAATCAGTTAGTTCCCTGTTAATAGTAGTTCCACATCAACTGTAATAAAACTGATAATATAAAGAATTTATTAAAAAATGTCTGACTTTGAGGTACCTTTATATCCTCTATACTAATTTTTTTTTTTTAGATTTTTTTCTTATTTTGTTTGGGGGCTTGTGAGATGTTGGTGATCAAATGCTTCTATAATCTAATGGTCAAAAATGACCTTAAATACAATCTTTGTGCCCTAGTGGTGTACAGGCCACATCAAGCCCATCATTTTTTCTATGATGTACACTCTTTAGGAAATTCAAAGAATCTCAAGTTGGAAAAAAGATAATTTAATGTCCTTTTTTTTCTATAACTGAACATGATATTGGGTCACTTTTGACCGGGAAGACAACACAAGCTGGCCCAGAGTAGCTAATCAGCAGGACCTGGACAATTCCTGGTGGGGTGCTCTTATTTTTGGGCCACAAGGACTATAGAGTTTTTTGTTTTTATGCCAGTGTTCAGCCATGACTGGATCACTTGTGCTGCTACCACAATCCCTGGGCTGCGTCGGCCTACACTGGCTGCTTTTTAAAAATTTTTATGTGCACCCTGAAGTAAACCGTCGGTGCACTTAGTATTAAAATGCTGTCTGAAAAATGAAAATAGGAAAGCTCTGGAAACAGACGCCACTTAATGTACAAAAACTGGCAGCTTGTTTAATAAAAAATAAGAAAAATAAGGCAGTGCCCTAAGGAAGCCGCCTCATGGCAGGGCGCCTGGCAGCCAAAATAATGTGCCTAATGGCAGTGTTCTTTGGCCTCAGTCAGTCATTTCCCTGTACATCCATGAAACCATGGGGCTGAAAATGAGACCAGATGCATTCAAAGCACGACAGCTGAATTGTTCATGAATCACTGTCAGCGTCTTGATTTGTTTGCGATTCCACATTGCGTGCAGCAGCCACCACAGCCTCCTAGACACTGTTCAGAGAGCTGGACTGTTTTCCCTCCCTGTAGATCTCATATTTAATGAAGGACCACAGGTTCTCAATGTGGTTCAGATCAGGTGAACAAGGGGCCCATGTCATTATTTTTTTCTCCTTTTAGACTTTTCTTGGCCAGCCAGAAAGCTATGTTGTATTTTTGATCAGTGTGGCCGGGCATTTGTCCTGCATGAATATAATGTTTTTTCGTTGAATGATGGCGACTTCTTCTTGTACCACTGTTTGAAGAAAGGTGTCTTCAAGAAACTGGCAGTGGGTCTGGGAGTTGATCTTGACTCCATCATCAATCCCAAAAAGGTCCCACAAGCTCATCTTTGATGATACAAGCCCATACCCATTACTCCCACCTCCACCTTGCTGGGCGTCTTGGAGTGGATAACGAACTTGCTTGCCCTTTACTGATCCAGCCTGGTGCCCATCCATCCATCTGGCCCATCAAGACTCAATTCACTCTCATTTCATGAGAATCAAAACACCTTGGAGAAAATCTCAGTCTTCAGATATTTCTTGGCCTAATCTTGAGGCTTTTGTCTTTTGTGTCTTGTTCAAAGGTGGCTCTTTTTTCGGCTTTCAAGTACCTTGGCTGTGGTCCTTCTGAATATTATTGAGTAATTCCGTGCTTCTCGCAGCACCTGAGACATGTTGCAGTTCTGGAAATATTGCACAACTGGTGGCTAATGGCTTCCTGGCAGCTTCATGATTGATCCTTCTTAATTGATGGGGAGTTATTTTGCATCTTCTTTTTTCAATACGCTTCCTGCACCCCTGTTGGCTATTTGCCAAGAACCACTTGATTGTGCGATGATCCCGCTTCAAGAGCTTGGCAATTTCAAAACTGCTGCACCCCTCTTAAAAAACATCTGATAATTTTTTACTTTTCAGAGTCTGTCAAATCTCTTTTCTGACCCTTTTTGCCAAAGGAGAGGTAGTTGCCTAAGATTTAAGTACACCTTATAGAGGGTGTAGATGTCATTAGGCCACACCCCTTCTCATTACAGAGATGCACACTACCTGATTTACCTAATTGGTAGTCTGTTTTCAAGCCTATACAGCTTGGAGTAGGACAACATGTATGAAAAGGATGATGCGGTCGAAATACTCATTTGACTAATAATTCTGCACACAGTGTATGGATGGAAGGCTTTTGAGCATCACGGTGATGAAAGGTGGCTATATTGGTCACTGATTTTTTTGTGTTTTGTTTTGTTTTTGATTGTCGCAAAGGTTTTTTTTCTGAATTTTGAGTTGTTATATTGGTTTACTTGGTAAAAATAAACAAGTGATATGGGTATGTGAGTATATTCGTATATTTTTTTTATTACGTTGCCTAATAATTCTGCACAGTAATATTTACCTGCACACACAGACATCCTCATCAAATGACCAAATCTAGAGAAAACCCCATCAAGCAGCAGAAACAATTTGCTTCTTATTTTAAAATGATGCTCAGTTAGATTTAATAATGTGATAAACTCCGGACACTTTGTTTCATTGTGTTTAATCAGCCTCATAAAACCCAAAAAACTATCAAGTAATTCTCCAAAATGGGCTTCATTTAAATCTCACTACAGTCTGTAATTCTCAGATTTGTCCTCAAGAGGTCAGCATGACACTGAAGGGCCGATTTTCTTTGAAACCTGATGAGTGTTGGGTCAGCATGACCCACCCTGTTAGACCGTGAAGCTTCTCCTGGATTCTAATCACACTATTTGCTTGAAATTTTGATTTCCAAAATGCTTCACTTAGTGCCCTATAAAGAGTTAACTTCAGAACCAACAGAGACAAGAATTATTAGAGGAAACCTTACTCTGAGTAAACAAGGCATGGAGAAACAGAAATGTATTTTCCTTTGGAATTCCAATGACTTAAAAAGAAAGTTTTAAAAAAGCTTAAAAAGGAAACACATAAGACCTCCCTCATCCTTGGCCCTATCTCATTTTTTTCCTGAAATAGTCGAAAAATTGAGTTTTCAATTTATATAGTGGCCTCTGGCTGTTTTTTTAAAGGTTACTTTTTACTTTTATACTAAGTAGTTTTTGGAGCACGTACTTTTTCACTTTTACTTTAATAAAGAGGTCAAGTTGATACTTCAACTTTTACCAGAGTGTTTTTAAACTGCAGTATCTATACTTCTACTTAAGTAACAAATGTGGGTACTTCTGACACCACTGTCCAGGTCATAGTCATTCCAAAAAAATTGAAACAATTCACTGGACTTGGTTTTCGAGTTTGAATCAGGAAGCTTTTTCAAATAGAGTAATAAAGTAGCCCAACAAAGACTTGTTTTTGAGCATCCCTGTTTGGAGAAAATCCAATTTTCTCCAAACACCAAATACCAGTACATTTCAAACCTAACAAGACCCTTAGACAGAGGCTGAAAGTGCATCCCTGGGGCATGAGCAAAACCCCAAACCAAACATGAGCAGGTAGTGTATGCAGTACAGTGCAGTGAGGAATGCTCTGATCTTTATAGTGGAGAAACCAAATATCCTCTCCACAGATGCATGGCTCAACTCAGAAGAGCTACCTCCTCTGGACAAGACTACATCTACACCTTGTGGACAAAGGACATTCTTTTGAGGACCAGAATGTTCACGTTCTGGACAAAGAAAATAGGTGGTTTGAGAGAGGCATGAAGGAAGCCATCTATGTTAAGAAAGAAAAAAACAACCTTAAACAGAGGGGGTGGACTCAGGTTCCAGCTTCCTAAAACTTACAATACAGCGATTGAGTTAATCCGTTCCCGTTATCATGGCAGCCCCAATCCCTGCACAGGAGAGTGGAGGACCTCGTCTATTCAGGCAGTCCAACAATCCTCTATAGCACTCTATAACACCTCAAACTCAACGCTATTCCTGTCATTTTGAATTGAAAAAACTTCCTGGATGGGAAGTGAAACGTCTTCAAACTCGGAAACCTATTCCAGTGGATTGCTTTTAATCTTTTTGGTATGTCTATTCATCTTTATATGTTAGATAAAAACTAAATATTGAACATTATTTCACTTTTGTCTTTACAACAATGGGAATACTGTTTTGTTTGTATTATATTTCACTGTAACAATACTTATAGACAGGAAAAAAACACAAAGAAGAGAAACAATCTTCTCAAACATAGATGACTGACTCCTATATTTCAGCTAGGTTTATACTTATAATTTATATGTATAATAGGTCCCAAATATGCTTTGCTTTAGATATTAATCAGCCTTTCTGGTATTAGGTAGGATAACAAGTTAGTGTGAAGTTGAGGAGGAAGCTGAGACTCTTGCAAGAGAATGTTAAAATTTATTTAACGTCCTCAGACGGAGAGATAGAGCTCCGATTGAGGTAACCTCAGTACATACATTTATACCTTACAAAATCCCAACACACATAGTCTCCCTTGGAACTATCCCACCCCTACACAAAGAACTTTCTCACATTTGGTTATTTACAAGTAAAAAACACTTCAATTAATCAAGGACAAAAATTATAGCTTGATAAACACTCAGAATAGGTCTCCCATGAAGGAGGCTGTGTGACCTCATTCTTATCTCTCTTGACTTCACAACTTAACTCCAGCACACAGACTGGTACAAAACTTCTAAACAATCACCCTTATTTAGGCAGAGGAAAGACACACTCAAAATATTCTATTTCACAAATAGGCCAAGGAAAAATATGCTTCCACATTTGCTAAAGATTTTTTTCCCCCCGAATCTGTTTATTGTCTTTTACATATCAGAGACATACAGACAGATAACTCACAAGTGCACAAAACACCTAACAAAACCAAAAGAAAACACATTAACAAATTAAACATTCAAGGCGACAAGCATTTGAAGATTACAGTGAGACAAAATATTTTAAGTTTGTTATCTTAGGGGTGTATTTTGAGACTTAGTCCAAGAGATTTAACCACAGTCCACAAGCTAGGTATGAAGTGATGGCATCGTCCTCCCTGGTTCTAGGCATCCCGACATCAGTGTTTTAGTTTCATAAATTTTTTAAACAAGTGAGTACATTTGGAATTAACATGAAGATAACAGACTTACAGCCACTATAAGAATAAAGACATAAGCAAAATTAGCCAGAGTACATTCAGTCAATCCTCATGAGTATTCAACTTTTCCAAGAATAGCAAAAACTTTTACCATATCTTTTTGAACACATAGTATTTATCCTTATTCATAAAGGTGAGTTTCTCCAGGGCTAGAGAGCTTGATAGTGTAGACATCCAAGTCTGGTTACAGATTTCCAGGACCTGGCTATACTATATTTAGCCTGCACCAAACAATAAATTATGGACTTTTGATCAACCTTGCTTATTTAAGTTTGAGTGGGAAAAATTCCTAAGACACACAACCTAGGACAGAGATTAGCTAAAGATTTTTTGGTTGTAAAATTCAGTCTGATTTATTGTCAGAAAATAAGGAAGTACACATTGACCTGCCAAACAATTCAATAAAAACTATTTTGTATTATTTCCATAAAATATTTAGCAAATTTGGTTTTTAAGCAAAGGTAGAATAAGATGTTAAAGGTGGTCTACAGTGAGAATGTCTGATTGAGGTAAGTAGTTTTATCGCAGTTGAATTCAGCCAGACAAATTATATACAGCAATAAAATGAACTACCGATACATCCAATGTGATTCAATTTGCCTGTTAGCATATCAATTATGTTATCGCCTGGGATCTGAGAAGTAGACCTTGTCCACTTATTTAAAATGCACAGCTTTATGATTGAATACCTAGAAATTTTTCTCTTAATTACACATTTTAAAAACATTCAGCTTAGCTGTGCATTTCCAGCACAGCTAAGCTGGCATTCTTTTTTTAACAGAGTTCTGATTCTGCTCAGAGTCATCCGCTCAGAAATCTTAATGATGTATAGTAAATTAAATATGTTTATGTGTTATTTCAGCTGATTGCATGTGCAGCAAAAGTTTTAGGTAGGACGTCATTTGCCTTTTCTAGCTTTGTACTGAGGGAATATTATCCTTTCTTGGAGTGCCCTGTCATATGATTCTGGCTACAGCAATGAGTGACAGGCTGTGAAAGCACAAGTATTATTGATATATAAAGTTTGTTTTCCCTAACCTATGTACTCAGAGTTTAATGATTAAAATAACAAAGAATAAAATGAAAATTGCAGAAATTTTAGCAAAATATGTTCACATATATATATATATATATATATATATATATATATATATATATATATATATATATATGGTTATATATATATATATATACACACACACACACACACACTATATCAATGTTATATCAATTCTAAGCTGGACAGAAAGTTGCATATGTGGATTTGTCCCAGATATAGAAACCTGGGTAAAGTGGTACAGAGAATCGTTTCTCAAAGGTGTGCAGATGGGTCAAAGAGTTAGAAGACACTTGGTAGAAGGACAGCGTGCCGCCTGGCCAGTCTAGATAAACCCCAATTCTGTTGCATCCAGAAGGACGAGTAGAGGACCACATCTTTTTACTATTGTGCCATACACAATAACTATTGCTGTAAACACCAAAATACCAGGAGATATCATTATATCCAAACCCAGTGTGCAGGCCATTTCCGTTTCTTGGAACGCCTTCATATGCAAGACCAACCCCAATACCTTTAGTAGTTTCATTGCTCCACATAACTTCAAAGTAATGACAGCCTTTAAGACCCTCTCTGCAGAGAACCTGGGGGTATCTATTAAACCTCTTCTCTGTTTTAGGATATTGCTGCCAGGGTCCACATGTTGCTTTCTTGTCTCCTTCAGACAGAACGAGGTTCCCATTCACAGTTTCTGGGTCCAATGTGAGATCACAGTAGTCTGTTAGATAAAAATAACACATAAATAAATAACAAACTTATTTCCAAAATCAAAACTGGAAAATTCTTATACAATTGAAACTTATCTTTATGAGTCTTTGGCAAAAAATCAACTGCTCCTGTCTGAGTTCAGGTAGGATTACACAAATGATTAATGTTTGATAAACTGCATGACTATACAATGGGGGCTATTGCTTTTAAAACTGCTGCAGTTTATAATGTCTTGAGTGCTGTACTGAATGAAATTTATTTTTTCATACAGTCTGTGTGTACAAAATGAGAATAAAGTCTGTCTAGGTTTAAGTCTAAAAGTCTCATCGTCAAGTTTTGATTACATTACCTAACATTGAAGTTTAGTCTTTAAACTTCAATTTAAAAACAAAACGCCTTCAAATCAGAACTTCCTGGGTTTGACTTTCTAAATAACCTTCAGAGTGGCTGGGACTGTAATTTTAATCTACCAGCAACTTGTATCACACCAACTGCTAACTAGCAGTTGGATAGAATATTTGTGTAAAGCGTGAAAAAGATGCATGTAAATATGGACTTACACCACATTAAGTCTTTTTTCTCCATAACATTTTTCACTCTATGAATAACAGGCTTTGAGAAGTCTTCGGTTTGCTTGACACCTTCCCTGTAATGGTAGATGGTCGCTCCCTTGAACTCCTTGTTTGGCAGCGCTGCTACGAGGAAGCAATATCTGCTGTTGCTTTTCAAGTTTTTAGCAGTTTCTGAGATCATGTTGGCCTTCTGTTTCATGTTTTCCAAGACCTTATCTGAGAAGAACCACTGGTCCTTGGATGGTGGAGTCACACTGGATGGAGTTTCTTTAAAGTAGTTGACCATCTGGTCCATGTAGGAATCATGAGTTTCAATGGAGGTGAAGACAAAGCAAAGGGCATCTTCTACACCAAGAACATTTCTATCCAAGTCAGACTTCTCTGGGATCATCTTAATTCCCTTCATAATGTCTAAACAGGATGCAATGACATTGATCTCTCTGTCTAAATAATCGAGCCACTTGTCTAAGTTCTTCTGGCTGAATGGAGACCTCTCCTGCTCATCAAGGAAGCTTTGTAGGGATTCTTCTTCTTCCTCACCCTCCCGAATGAGGGGAATTTTCTCCTGCATGGTCTGTTGGACTTTTTTCTTGTAGTCTTCAGTGAGATGTTGGAAACATTTCAGCTTTTTGTGCATCTGTGGAAAAGTCTTCACCAGACCTTTTTCCAGTGTCTCATTGCATCTCAGCTGAATTTCTCTGATACTTTTTAGAACATTATCAACTTTTCTGATCAAACCATCAGAAAGGTTTCCCTTTAGCTCAGCTGCAGCTGGATCCAGATTCTTCAGGGGAGTCAGCCAGGCTTTAACAGGAACTGATTTCTCTCCATTGTTTCCAAGAAGCTCTGGGAGCTTTCTGTAGGTATCTACCGCCTCCTCAAAGGTTGTAGGATTCTTCTCCAGAATGAAATCTCCAAAAAATTTGCAGGTGAAATTTCCAATAATTTTTTTATCTGCTTCTCTCAAATGTCTGTCCAGTTTTAGTTGAGGACACAATTTTGGGATCTTCTTTATTGAACTTCGCATGCTTGTCTCCATGCTGTGCACAGTGCTGCTGTCTAACTTCTCGCTGTCAAACACAAAGAAAGCATTGGCCCCATAAAGGATGCCTGTGACAACATGTGTTGCATTGCTGTTCCGGATGACCTCTTCTATTTGCAGTTTCTTGGCATCCTGATGATTTAGTTCAAGTCGTTCATAAGACGTTGTGGCTCTGTACTGATGTATAACTCTGCTCTGGTTCTTGAACTCCTTATCATCAAGCAAGTAGTTGGCAGCTCCTCCAACTTCAACCAGACCACTAAGAAAACTGACTATGAGAGACGCATCAGCCTTCAGCAGAGAAGCCTTTTCATCAATGGAGTCTGAGACAGTAGTTTCACAGAAAGTGCCATTTTGAGTTTTTTTTATCTTGTACTTTTGAATAGTTTCTCTGTCCCATAGAGAAAAATCTGTATGAAATGAAATAAATGAGTTAATTTCCAAAAAATATTTCTTATATTTCTACTTTTATGAATGAGAAGTAAGTGAACAGATTTAGTTTGTTTAACGAAGTTGTTGCCAATACGGATTTATTCTCAGCAATATCTAGAATATTAAATACAATCTACTCCTAAAATGAAAAATCTCCACCAAAATGAAAATATATTGCAGTATAATATTCACAAGTCAAAGTTTTTGAACCTTCACTTTTCACTTTGGGACACTTCAATTTAAAAAAAAGCAGTTATGGGAATAAAATAAACAACTTCATAATGCCTTTTTTTGGTAAGAACTAACAAAGCAATTAATTTGTCCATTGTTACAAAATCATTACTAGCTCCTGTTTCTACCCTCCTTAGGTTGTGGTCAGACCATGGGATAAGGTGGCTTAAACCAATGCAGAAGGGCTGCTGAGTGGCTGGGGAAGAGTAAAGTAGCAGTTATAAAATATATAGAGAAGGACTTGGATAGGTGTTCACAAATAAGCACATCTGTACAGTACGCACAGTTATTGGGACCACAGATAACCAAAGGTTTTATTTTAGTAGGCAGGGGTAAAGATTAGGGGTGGAACGGTTCACCAAAATCCACGGTTCGGTTAACGGTTTCGTGGTCACGGTTCTCCGGTTTGAGTATATATATGTTGATTGTTAGCCTGACATGTTGGTCATGTTGCTGTTAGCATAGCTCACAAAGCGTGTTGCATAATGCTTGCACACTGTGTTTTATCCACAACTTTCCTACCCTGTGTTTCCTCTTGCCAGAATAACCTGCCTCAGACTCCCTAGCCGCTGCTGCTGCAGATCCGCAAACCATTAGCCGTAGCTTTAATAAATGCTTTTAAGTTATCCCACTGTTATCAGAAGACAAGTCTACAACAATTAAGTTCCTGTGTGCATGTGCAGAGTTTATGCTCCTTTGATCTAGAATTGATTATTTTAACAGTGTCTTCACATGTCTGCTAAAAAAAGATTAATCAAACCACTGCAGTTAAACCAAAATGCTGCTGCTTGAGTTGTCACTTGGAACAAAAAGAGCACATTACCCTGGTTTTAAATTCTTTCCATCGGCTCTTTGTAGCTCAGAGAATAGACTTTGAAATTCTTCTATTAGTTTATAAATCCCTGAATGCTTTTGCACCACAATACATTGATGATTAACTATCTTGGTAGCAACCTTCCATACCATTCAGGTCTTCTGGTTCTGCTCTGGTCTACTCTGAATCCCCAGAACCAAACATGGAGAAGCAGCTTTCATTATGTATGCTCCATCAATTGGAACAAATTCCCAGAAACTCAAGCTCGAAATTCCTTAAGTCAAGGCTGAAGAAGTTATTTGAAAAATTCAGTATTGAGTTTGACCACCTAAAAAATGTATACTTTTGGATGATTTAAATGTTTTTATTTCATATTTGTTTGTTGTTTTTATGAAGTAAAGCACTTTTAATTTTCTTGCCGCTGAAATGTATACATTTTGATTTATTTACTTAGCTAATATGTCCCAATTAAACAGGGTTAGGTCCTTTATAATAACAAACCAAAAGGAATCCTCCTTACATCTGAAATGTTGGTTAACTGAATATATAAACTGATTTATTCTCATCTTACCAGTTATTAGCTTATCTCTGTAAGCATCATATAGCATCCCCAATGCGAAAGGTCTACCAAGGGCGGCCACCTCCATTTGATCTGAGGCCATGTCTTCAACCTGAAAGGACACATTCATGAATCAAAAGTGAAGATGTCATATACAAAAATAATAATAATAAAATATATATATATATATATATATATATATATATATATATATATATATATATATATATATATATAAATATATATATATATATATATATATATATATGACAGACAGAAAAGGAATTAAGCATTTTTTCTTTTATTACCTGAGGATAGTTTCTTTAGTTGGGCTTATTTAAGTCTTGACTTCTGTGATTTTCAGATTTCACAGCTGTCTTGTTTATATACGTAGACGCTCTTCCCACTTACATACCTGTAACTCAGAGGTGGGATCAAGTTGAACACGTTGAAGGCATGCAGGTTCTAATATAGGTTGAATACCTGATACTAGACCATTCACTCCATGAGACTGTTATACAACATAAATTAAAGGTTTTTCTCAGGATCACTGTAATACCGATTGCTAAACAAGATGCATTCAGATTGTAGCCATTAGACTACACAACTCTTTTGGAAACAATTAAGAATTTTTTATTGAATTTGACTGACTAAAGAATAGTAAAGTAGTCATCTTAGACCAACCAGAGACTGACAGTGGTGTACCTAGTGACAAGAAAAACAATGACACCTGGAATGTGAACTGACCTGTCAAAAGTACTAAAAGCAGCACATAGCAGGAAATGATAAGGATCAAGGCACATTCCACCTTCTAACAGACCTTGTAGGCAGTAGATGTTTGGAGATATCCTCTCAAAATTTAACCTGCTGTAGACGTGACATACAGTAACACTGAAAACATAACCAGGACTGCATTTGAATGGTTACAATACCCGAAGTTTCCACAGTTCAAAAAGACACGATCGAATCCTTCTGTTTCATGATTCGATTTCTAAACTAATAAGAAATAATTAACACAAAATCTATATCTAAATGGGTATTGCTATTGCTGCTTATGATGATTGCTGTTGGGATGATAAAAAAGTTTTAGATGATTCCTCATCTTTGTTGCTCTGTCTATAGTGCATTGCAGAAGTATTGCTACACCCAGAACTTTGTTTATAAAATTAGAGAAATGAGTGGACATTGACACTCAGACAATAGTTATTGTGGAGTGTGTGTTGTGTACACAATAATGTGGTCTAAACCCATTAATGTTGTCAGGATCACAGCCCTGGTTGCTGATGTAATAACTCATTGCATTCACCAGCCATTCCCTCTCTATGTTCTAATTATAATTCATCTTATCAACCTGTTTGGTCTGCTTTATTTAGCCCAGGTATCTTGGCCAGATCATTATGTGTGTTTTGTATTTGTGTTAGTTGTTCATGTTTGTTTGGTTTAGAGTTTAGTTAAGTCCCTGGTTATGTCTTGACTCTTAGGGGCCTGTGTGTTGAGAGGGTGTTAGTGTTTGTCCCCTGTATCCTCCTCTCCGTGGAGGCTTCAGGGTTTTAGCTCGGAGTGTGGGGGAGGCCAGTTTTAATTACCATAATCCTGGCTCCTTAGAGGAGTACTTTAAAGTTCTGCAGTTATCCTGGTACCATGTCTTGTCTCTGTACCTCTCAACCACTGAGCCTGCCTGTCTCCATCTGAACGTGTCTGTCTGAGCCTGCTGCTGGACTCATAGAACTCTGAACCTGCCTGAATGCTCAGTGGATTCCTGGAACCTGTGATCTGTCTGTTCCTGTATGGTTTAGAACCCCTTGGTCAGGCTACGGACTCACTTAAATACTGGGTCCATCTGTCCATATGTGTTGTATTGTTAAAACTAAGAATGGTCTCCCTTATGAAAAGTAAGTAACTTTTATCAACAGGTAATGACCAGAAGCAAGGACCCTGCAACAAAATATAGGCTCATTGCTCTAAGCACTTGCTTGGAGACTCGGGGAGTCTTGTTAAGTCAGGGTTTTTTTTCCACGTTATGGTATGATAATAGCCCAATCTAGTGATATTTTTGTTCAATTTGATTTCAATACTTTGCAAAAAAAATACAAAATAAAAATACAAACAACTTTAAGTAAATTCAGTTTTGCGGCATCTCTGAGATCAAAATGTTCAAATTATTAGTGTATCTTTCTCTAATTGTTAAATCCAACAACTGAATCACCAGTGGAATTCAATAGACCAAAATAGGAAAAATAATTAACTAGAGTAAATTCAGTAAAACGTTATATTTTTAGTTTTGATTTAGTCCTAAGAACAGACTTAAAAGTGTTGATCACTTTTAAGTCATAAAAATTTATAGCAAGGAAGGAAGCAGGAAAAGTTGGACTAGATCCGAAACTGTGCTGCGCTCAAGGCTAAGATGGTGCCGGCAATATGGAAAGGAGAGTCAATGGTTGTGCTGCTAATTTTTGCAAAGAATCCCCAAGAGTTAAATACTTCCACTGTGTGAGTCTCCAATTAAACTTTTCATTATTAAAGTCATATGCTGTTCTAGAAGTAAAATGTAGGCTTAGGTAGGTATTTTCTTCAAGTATTCACAGAAGAAGCAGCAAAAGTATGAATCTTCAATGTCAGAGATTAACCAGGAGAGGCTTGCAGAACAACTATTGGCAAAGAATAAGATAAAACTAATGTGTGAGACTTGTTAGGTTGAGCGCAACACAAGCCTTGAAGACTTTCATAAACTTTATGAGGCTCTTCTCCATTGTCTTATTGTGATCTCAGAGAATGCAGATTCTGTGTGGCATGCCAAAGCAGTAGTTGAAGCAAATGGACTCCTAAAAACAGTAACCTCTGCCAACTTCATTGCTGCTTTGCAGTGTAATAGGTACTTCTTTGGAAATCCTCAGGATATCTTTAATGCATATGAAGAGGTCAAACCGGTAACAGACAATGTCCTTCAGCCAACATACAGGCTTCTGTTAAAACAACAAGTTCAGGAGTCTGGGCTGAAAAGGGTTTTGGCAAAGACCCAGAAACAAGAATTCCATGAAGAGAACAAACAGCAAACGCAACCTGATAAACACCAGTTTCAAAGTTGTGAGAATCTGACCTTCAACAGACAACAACAACTCAGGATTTTTCGAAGGTACACCAGACAAGGCAGGCCTAGGTGTGCAAACTTCATCTATCACACCTACACAATTGTGAGCTCCTCCATCCTCCATAGCAGGAAGAGGGGTGGCTAATTTAGCACAGTACACCTTTTCACTGTAATATTCAACATCTTATGAAGAGTTTTGCAGCCATCGAGCCACAGACAATTTACAAGTTAATTTACAAATTACAAGTTACAAATTACAAGTTACAAATTACAAGTTCTACAAGATTTCCTGATTGCAGGACAAGATTTGCCCTAGCTATCTGACTCCAAAACTCTTTGAAGAACCAGGATAAAATGAGTTATAATGAGGTTTTATTTCTCTTATGTTCAATTAAGAATTTTAAATTGAACTTGACTGCCTATAGAACAGTAAAATATTCGTCTTAGACTAATCAGAGGCTGAGATGGGTAGGTGTTAACACACAGGCACATACCCACAGCGCTTTAACTAAGGAATGTGAACTTACATGTCAAAAAGATAAGGATCGAGACACATTCCACTTTTCAACAGACCATGCAGAAAGTAGTCTTTTGGAGACATCTCAAAATTTCCATGCTTCAAAATGACACAACTGAATTACTCTGTTTACTGATGTGATTTTTAAAAATAGTAAGAAGTAATCAACTTACACACGCATCAATATTTAACTAGGCATTGCTGTTGCTGCTTATGATAAATGCTGTTGTGATGATAAAATGATTAAGATGATTCCTCATCTTTGTTGCTCTGTGTATAGTGCATTACAGAAGTATTGCTACACCCAGAACTTTTCAACACCTTGTCATGTTACAACCACAGTCTTAAAATGACAAATCAGATGAAGTAATTTTCTCCCCAAAATGTGATGAAAGATATCTTGAATTGTTATTTTTCCCTGGACACAATATAAATATATAAAACATCATTAAGGGCAGTCAAAATTTAGTAAATAATGTTTGTCTATTTTATCATAATTTCTGTACTTCTATAATGAGTCTGTTTAATGAATTGTCTTCTCAATTCAGAGGGCACTAAGCCTGTCTTTGCCTAGGGCCCCAAATTTCCTAAATATGCCCCTGCTTCGATTAACTCCTCCGGGTTTCATCTGATGTGCCGAGAATTACCTACCCAGTCTCTGGAGCGCATCGCCTTAAAATAAGAAAACGGATTGAAATATGATTGAAAAGGGACATTTAAAACATGTTCTTAATGTTTTCACATTTCTTATACACTGATGCCTTAAAATTGATAGTTTTGGTGGACAGATAATTTCAAATTAATAGGATTTTACTACAGTCAGTGTGCGATGAATAAATTCTCTACTCAGTTGATGCTAATTCCCATTTTACTATCAACACTATTCTAGATCATTTCTGACACTTTATCTGTTAAACTTAGAACCTGGAATCTGCCGAAGATTCCCTCCTTATTTTCGCATTTATTTTCCTAGACTTATTAAATTCGTACCACAATCACAGAGAGCAGGTATGATTATGTGGATAAACTTGAATAATTGTAAACACATTATGTCTCAAACTAAGCAGGGGAGGGAGATCTTGGCAACTTAGAACTTGGAACCTGCGGAAGATTCCCTCCCCTCCTTATTTTCACATTCCCTCAAATTGTCTTTGCCGCTCAGCCGCGATGCTATTCAGAACAGAGCAGGCTGTGCGCTAATCATACATGTAAGCGCACACCCTGCTGATATCAAATGTTGATAGGGCAATATTATTGCCATAACTGTTAAAATATAATAGAAATGTACACATTCAGTGATAAAATGTAACAGGAAATGGTATGGGGGGATGGTCAGTTAAGAAGGGGATCATTTTTAACCTAGCTTCTCTTCAATGGCTTCCTGTTAAATCCAGAGAAGAATTAAAAATCCTCCTTCTCACATATAAAGTCTTAAATGGCCAAGCTCCATCTGATATCAGAGATCTGATTGTTCCTTATGTTCCTAACAGAGCACTTCACTCTCAATCTGCAGGTTTACTAGTGGTTCCTAGAATTTATAAAGGTAGAATGGGAGGCAGATATTTTAGTTATCAGGCTCCTCTCCTGTGAAACCAATTACCAGTTTTAGTCCGTGAGGCAGACACCCTGTCTACTTGTAAGGCTAGGCTTAAAACTTTCTTTTTTGATAAAGCTTATAGTTAGTAAAGTTATGCTGCTATAGGCTTAGACTTCTGGAGGACATAGGGACCCCTATTTCATTCTATCTCTATTCTCCTACTCTGCAGAATCTGTTAGTTCAATCCTTACGTTCTGCTCTCTCTGCTTTTTCTCATAGTAGCTTCATCTAGTCTTTTCCTGTTTGGCTGTGACTGCTGCCATCAACACCTTTGTTTATAGATGCTGGAGATCAGCCTGTTTTTCAGTGTAGTCCTGTTTCTCTTACTGTGACTGGCTGGATGTGCTCTCTTCATCCTCTGACATGGGAGCTGGCTCGGAGCTCATCTGTCTGGCTTTATTTAATGGAATCCTCATGTCTGTTCGCTGCTAGCTATTTCAAAGAGGGTAAAGAATAATTGTTTAATTACAGGTTAATGTTTCATGATTGTAATCATTGAATAGAACATTATTTGGTCAAATAATGTTTTATTATTCGTTCACATATATATATATATATCAGTGATATGTATATATATACATGTGTATACGTATGTATATATATGTGTGTTATGTCTGTGTATATATATGATAAGTGGGAGGGGTTTGTGGGCATAATATGATTTCAACATTCTAAACATTCTAAAACACTCCTGTGATGTCATCCCTTTAGAATCCTTTTGCTAATTCCTATTGTTTGCTACACCTACTGACCAAATGATTTTATGCAAAAGCTTTCCTGCCGGGACATTCGTAACCTTCAGAGATTAATCTAAACCTTGAACAAACCGCTTTTGAGTAAAATGCTACACTAAAAGCAGCCATCTAGAGCATCAGCCAGCATGGACGGCAACCGACGGGCATTTGCGACGCATTAAATACGAAGCAGCTTGATAATCATGATAAATGGATTGAGGAGAACATAAAGGTAAACACCCTGAAGGAAGCATTAGAAAACCAAAACAGAGCCGGAAATGCAGAAAAACAGCAATTCTGAATCTGAAGATGTGATGAAGATTCGGCGACACTGCATTACAGTGCTGCAGCGTTGATGGCACTCCCAGCATGAACTAAAGGCCTCAGCTGTCTTTTGGAAAACGGTGAAAGCCAAATGTTTGTGCTTAATCCAAAAGGTAGCCGCCTCGGCGAGGAAGAGCCCTACCGAGTACAAAATTGAAAGCGAAAGACAGAGAAATTCAAAGACATTTGATTGGCGCAAAGAAACTGGCAGCCAAAACGCAGAAAATTCAGCCCCACCGCCCCAGCGTTAACAATGAAACGAATGGAGGCGACGGAGTTGGAGCGCAAACAGCGGTCACCAAGAATCCAAAAGTCCAGAGGAACAGACATTTTTGCACTAAAGCAGAAAGCAGAAAAATGTCAACAGGAGAACGAGAAAAGAGCAAAGTCTATCTGCAGCTCATTAATGAACTCAGAGCTGAGAAGAACAACCATCAGAAAAGGGCTCAAAACTTTGAATCCACTGCATCAAAAATCCCAACAGAGATGGTGAAAAACCTGCAAGGTGAACTGGAGAAGGTTCAAGTTTAGTTCCAGGAACTGAAAACTAAGTATGATACCAAAATCTTTGCTCTAAAACGGCAAAAAGACACATTCGAGCAGCACAATTTGATAAAGGGACAGAAATGAGGAACAGCCTTAGAGCTGAGAAGGACGCTCTCCAACAGCAAGTCAATTCCCTTCAACAATTGAACTCTGAGTGTGAGGGCAGTTATAAAAGACAGCTGGAGTATCTGACACCTTGGTCCTCCAAAACGAAAAATGGCCAGGCGCCAAGAAGCAAGATCCCAAAAAGACTCCATCCCTGCGAAAACCACTTCAGACCCTGCGTCCATGGATCTTGACGACCTGTCAGAAGAAATTCAACATACTGATGTAACCCAGATGGAGCTAGATGAGTTTGTAGAGGAGATGCTGAGAGAAGACACATTCCTGGATTCTGAATCGCATGGAAGGAAGGAAGCCGGCTCTTAGGAGACCCTGCCAGAGCAGAGGGACAGTCCAGATCCTGAACCAACAGAAAAGGGAAGCTCGTCTCACATAAAATTAAAAGTAAAATACATAAAACAAAAACAAAAAATAGATTTTAAAATAAAAAGTAAAAATAAATAAAAAAGCAAAAAAAATCTGTGTGCAAATAAATGCACATAGGTGAGTGTGAAGCGTCTCCTGCAGTAGTGTCGAGGTCCTGCTTCGTGCTTGCAGCTCTCTGCATTCAGCTACTGCAGCTGGCATGTCCCTACATTTGGGCTGAAAAGAGGAGCCAGTGTGCGATTCTCCTCCTGCCGGTACATAGCCTCT
>JAGKQL010000004.1:30507267-30655094 GCA_018398635.1 Cyprinodon brontotheroides | reverse complement strand
CGCCATCCAACGCAGATCATTGGCGCCATCCAACGCAGATCATTGGCACCATCCAACGCAGATCATTGGCGCCATCCAATTTAGATCATTGGCGCCATCCAACACAGATCATTGGTGCCATCCACATCTAGTGAAAAATTGTGTTATTGGATGAGTCATATAACGCAAACACTCATTGGTTAGCTAAAGGAAATCATCAGAAGCAAGCAGGTGTTCTTCAAACTGTAAACGTGAATTGTCTATGCCATGCCACAATGTTGGATTGAGAAAAAGATGTTGATATGTCTCAAAGGTCGGACAGAGGTGGGAGATGGAGTCTGCATGTGTGCGTGCGTGGAGCACGAAAAAAATAAATAAAATGATGCTAGAATATGACGGTTACCAAAATGAATATTAGGCTACGAAACTAGTCCCAATTAAAAAACTAAATATTATCTAGGCTAAAAGAAGCAGGAGAGAGTTTTGTTGTGGAACTTGAGAAATGTAAGTAACCAATGTTAGGATTTCTTTTCTAAAACTAAATATATATGGGGAGCAGGTCCCTAATGTATATGTATATATATATGCTACGTATATATATGTATATATATATATATATGTAAAGAGAGCAGATATATATATATATAGTTATTGTACTGGTGAATAAAACATTATTTGACCAAATAATGTTCTATTCCAATGATTTGTTTAATCAGGAAAACAGTAACCCGTAATTAAATTATTATTTTATCCTTCTTTGAAATAGCGCCAGCGTTTCTAACAGACATGAGTATTCCATTAAATAACAGATCATTGGCGCCATCCAACGCAGATCATTGGTGCCATCCAAATTTAGGTCATTGGCGCCATCCAATGCAGAAAGTGAAAATCAGTGTGATTGGATGAGGTCATATAACGCAAACACTCACATTGGTTAGCTAAAGGAAATCATCCGAAGCAAGCAGGTGTAAACGTGAATTGTCTTTGCCATGCTACAATGTTAGATTCAGAAAAAGATGTTTGAAATGTCTGAAAGGTGGGACACAGGCGAGAGCGTATCTAGAGAATTTCAACAAGACCTCCCTCATCCTTATGTATATATATATATATACATATATAGTATATAACTATATATATACATATATATGTATATATATATATATATCTCTTCTATCTTAGCGTCTTGTGGCACTATCATAGCCTTACGTAAAAACAGCGTGAGCGGCGCAAATACTCAGGAAAACATGGCGTTTTTTTAGGGTTAATTTCAATCTGCCTTGTGATAATTCAATGCGAAGAATTAGCCTTCTTGGCCGCACGCTTGATAGCGCCTTGGCGTGTCGGCTGCGTTTAAGCATCTGGCGTGCCACCTGTGGCGCTGCTGCTGCTGGATTCAAAGAAAGGCTGCAAGCGGTGAAGGGCGGTTTTATGGATGACGGACGGACCACGAGTGTGCTCAATGGTAAAAGTGGAAGGCAGCGCTAGGCAAGTTACGCCACCTTTAGCGGATGGATTGTAGATGGTTCCCCCTTTAATTTTTGCAAATAAAAGTGAATATGACCAAATGCACAGGATTTGTTGTTCTATGATTGATATGTGTGATGTGGTATACTATAAATGTGTCCTCAATCCAGTAATCTGTCATATTTACAACATTAGAAGGTGATTAACCAGAAATTCTACTCTCATCTTCACAGGACGTCTTAATTTGTGTGCGCTGCTATCGGCCAGTTTCCATCCTCTTATATCAGCAATGAAAAATTAAAAATTACACTCACGTGTTGTTGTGTTCGGTGACTGACGTTTATTTCTGGGTCAGGCTGAAGGGACAAAAGTTAGAGAAATACCGATTCTCTTGGCGTTTAAAAAACAACACAAAACAGCGTAAGAGGGCCAAACGTCTGCCATTTATTTTACAAAATTTTTAAAATGAGCAACCGATTAAAATGAATGTTACAAAGTTGAGATGATTATATGAGCTGTTTTTACCGAAAAATGATCAGGAGCCGCCCTGAAAAAAGGTCAGATCCGCCTCTCACAGCTGCAATATAGCTGCTCCCAAACACTAGGGGAACAGATTTTCGCGAGGAAACAGAATTTTTGCACAAGACGGCATTATCTCTGAGGAGCCGTGCGGCCGCAGGAAAGTGACTATGACAGCGATGTAAGAAGGAAATTGGCATATCTTGAGCCTGCGCGCACAGCTGTTTAATTCAGAAACAGAGATGATGACTTTGATGGGTTTGATTAATACTCTGTAATAAATACTTTTGAATAAAGCACAATCATACAGTTTTGCTCCCGCTCTATTTTCTACCTGAAAACTTAATTAACCCAGCAGCCTCATGGGCCGGGTAGCCTGCCTCAGGTTCCACGGCAAGCGGCTGCAGGGTGTTTTCATCTAAATAATCTAAATCTTGCAGCTATATTTGCTGTGATCAGTGGGAATAAAATAGCTTTAATATGTTTTTATGAGTGAGAAAGCCCACCTGAAAACTTAATAATTGCAGTCAGTTCATCCAGATTATCATCCTGCCTTCTAATATATTTCTGTCGGAGAGCGGCTCAGACCCCGACATACCAGCGGTGCACCGACAGTAGAAATCCCTTCAACAGCAGCCTCCTGGCCTGGTCTCCTCCTCGTTCGTTCACCGCGCGCTGGCTGGTGTTTTTCATCTAAATAATTTAAACTGCAGGCACCGGGATACCGGTAATAAAAAGCGAACATATTCTGTCGGAAGGTTTCAGGATTTTAGGATTAATTTATGCTTCAATAAGCGCTGACTTCAGAGGAGCTGATCACAAGCGCTCTGTCATCAAGCTTATGTGTCTGTGTGAATTTATTGAATTAGTAAGTAAAACATGTCATACGAGCACAATCATACTCAGTTTTGCTCTCGCTCTATTTTTAAATGCAGTAGAGGTATTTAAAGGTAGTAGAGGACATGTACTTCTCTGCTATATAATTCCATCTTCTTTCTATCCGTTTTCTGATCGTCTTCCTTTCCTTTTCTATCAATCTTACACTAATGTAAAACAGAAACAAACAATAATCAAAATCATTTCCAAACACATTAGTACGTACAATATAAAAACTTACAATTTAATAGTTAAAATAAGACCCTTGTTTCACACACCTGTTGAAAGCTGGTAATTTTTAGATGAGATACTGGGGTTATTCAGGTGGAGGAAGAAAATCTGTGACCCTTCATACATTGTGACCCAAGGATGTGCTACATCTATATCACTATAGACTTCTTTAGGTGTAGCTATGAATGCAGGGAAGTTAGGGTTAGTAGATAGCAGAGTTGTGAAGAGACTCTCACCAGACGCTTTGGTCTCACTATATGACGGGTCACAGATTTTGTTGTAACACCGGTATAATCCTCATCTATACGTTAACAGCTGCCAACCAGCTAGCTGACAAATTTTACTGCGTGCAGCATGCTCATGCCCTCATTCCACCGTAATAACAGTCTACACACAACATTTCCCCCTCATTCATAAAACGGTAAAATCTGGGACATTTTCTGGGACAGCTTTAGTCGGGGACAGGTGTTCCAAAACAGGAATTGGGGACTAGTTATTTTCTTGAACTATAGTGCTTAACACTGCTTACAAGGTAGTAAGGCTATTTACCCATAGCTGGGACAGTGGTTGACGGATGCCAAGACACGTCCTCATGGTGGTGGGATTCGTCTCGTCTCGTCTCTGGGGCCCACTGTTGCTCCGAGATCCCCTGCAGTTTGGCCTGGGACAGTAAAGTACCCAGTTGACGTGTGTGGCCACGTGGAGGCACTGCTTGGAGTTCTGTGGTGGAGAGGCTATGTACCGGCAGGAGAATCGCACCCTGGCTCCTCTTTTCAGCCCAAATGTAGGGACATGCCAGCTGCAGTAGCTGAATGCAGAGAGCTGCAAGCACGAAGCAGGACCTCGACACTACTGCAGGAGACGCTTCACACTCACCTATGTGCATTCATTTGCACACAGACACACACTTAATTTATTTATTTATTTATTTTTTGTATAATTTAATCTTTTTTATTAATTTTTTTTTACTTTTTTAATTTATGTGTATAATTTAATCTTTTTTTTTTTTTTTTCCCAGCTTTGAATTTCTGTTGGTTCAGGATCTGGACTGTCCCTCTGCTCTGGCAGGGTTTCCTAAGAGAGGGCTTCCTCTTCCATGGATTCAGAATCCAGAATATCTGTCTCTCTCAGCATCTCCTCTACAAACTCATCTAGCTCCATCTGGGTTACATCAGTAAGTTGAATTTTTTCTGATAGGTTGTCAAGATCCATGGAAGCAGCAAATTGACCAAGTCATCTGGGTCAAGAGACGGTTTTTTCAGCAGAGGTTTAATTACAGCAACCTTAAAGGCCTTTGGTGCATATCCCTGTTACAGAGATAGATTAATCACATCTAAAATGGAGGAGGAGATCAAAGGGAATACCTCCTTAAATAACCTGGTTATGTCAGCGCCTTATTAAACTCAGTGATTGTCATGGCAGAAAAGTACAGCAACACTGTCATCTGAATACACCTCAATGGGCCCCCCTCAACTTGCAACTGTCTAATCAGCTGGCGGTGTAGGGTCAAGGGCAGGCTCCATCTCAATATGAGTCCACTTTGATTCTGTGGAATCTCTATATAGTTGGCAGGGCTGTGGGCAGATATTAATGGGGAATGGTCTTTGACAACGCACCTACAAACATGAAGTGGAATTATCCACCGGGGAGCCAAACAAGAAAGGGAAAAAAAACATGAGGAGCAATGTAGTCTACACTGTATCAAAAACAAAACAAAAAAACTGTTGTGTGGTATTTGTACATATGGTTCAATGTAGCAGCAGCAAGGCTAGCACTGAAACAACTTTCTAACTAAGAGCGGCAGATAGATAAACAAGCATATAATATGGCTACACACATAGCCGTAAGCTTTTTTATTTGCTTTTAATGAAGGCGGCAAACCTTTTTCTACCTGTCAGTTATCCACCGTGATAATCCATCTACAAAATGACTGGTATTGTGGCCGTTTGTTTGCCTGCCTGGCTTGCGTCCCTATATCTGGCAGGGAAAGACTGAAATATCCATGTCTACACTCCATGTATGCCTGCTGCTCACTTTCTTGAAAGTATAACCCACTTCTAATTCTCAAACATTAAACTTATGTAAACCAGTTGCTGCTAATATAGCTGTTATGTAGCTAAATACTGTATACAGGTAAAAGCCAGTAAATTAGAATATTTTGAAAAACTTGATTTATTTCAGTAATTGCATTCAAAAAGGTGTAACTTGTACATTATATTTATTCATTGCACTCAGACCAAATGCATTCAAATGTTTTATTATATTTAATTTTTTGATGATTTGAAGTGGCAACAAATGAAAATCAAAATTCCGTGTGCCACAAAAATTTGAATAATATTGTGTAAGGGTTAAATTTTTGAAGACACCTGGTGCCACAAACTATTATCAGCTGAGAAGTTAAGTCAAAACACCTGCAAAAGGCTTTTAATGGTCTCTCAGTCCAGTTCTGAAGCCTACACAAACATGGGGAAGACTTCTCAGATTTGACAGCTGTTCAAAAGGCGACCATCGACACATTGCACAAGGAGGAAAAGACACAAAAGGTTATTACTGAAGAGGCTGGCTGTTCTCAGGCTCTGTGTCCAAACACATTAATAGAGGGGCAAAGGGAAGGAAAAAAAACTGTGGTCAGAAAAAGTGATAGGGATCACAGCGCCCTAGTCAAGATTGGCGAAAAACCCATTCAAAAAATGTGGGGAGATTCACAAGGGGTGGACAGCTGCTGGAGTCAGTGCTTCACGATCCACCACCAAGAGGCGGCTTGAAAGACATGTGGGTTTCAACTGCCGCGCTACCTCCGTGTCAAAGCCACTTTGTTGACCAAGAAACAGCCTTGAAAAGCATCTCACCTGGGCTAAGGAAAAAAAAAGAGCTGGACTGCTGCTCCAGTGGTCCAAAGTCCAGTCATTTTTCTGACTGAAAGCAAATTTTGCATTTCCTTTGGAAATCAGGGTCCCAGAGTCTGGAGGGAAGACAGGAGAGGCACAGGATCCACGCGTTGCCTGAAGTCTACTATAAAAGTTTCCACCATCAGTGATGGTTTGGGGTGCCATGTCATCTGCTGGTGTCGGTCCACTCTGTTTCCTGAGATCCCAGGGTCAGCGTTTGCCGTCTACCAGCAAAGTTTTAGAGCACTTCATGCTTCCTGCTGCTGACCTGCTCTATGGAGCTGGAGATTTCAGGTTCCAACAGGACTTAGGGCCTGCACACAGCACAAAATCTACCGTGCCTGGTTTTACGGACCATGGTATTTCTGTTCTAAATTGGCCAGCCAACTCCCTGACATTAGCCCCATAGAAAATCTGTTGGGTATTGTGAAAGGAAGATGCAGAATGCCAGACCCAAAAGCAGAAGGTTGAAGGCCACTATCAAGGCAACCTGGGCTCTCACTTAACACCTGAGCAGTGCCGAAACTCATCGACTCCATGCCACTTGCCCGCGTAATGCAGTAAGTGAGGCAAAAGGAGCTCCAAACAAGTATTGAGTATTGTACATGCTCATATTTTTTTTCATTTTCATACTTTTCAGTTGGCCAAAAACATTTGTAAAATCCCTTTTTTGTATTAGCCTTAAGTAATATTCTAATTTTTTGTGACACACGGAATTTTGGATTTTCATTTGTTGCCACTTCAAATTATCAAAATTAAATGAAATAAACATTTGAATGCATCAGTCTGTGTGCAATGAATAAATATAATGTACAAGTTACACCTTTTAAATGCAATTACTGAAATAAATCAAGTTTTTCAAAATATTCTAATTTACTGGCTTTTACCTGTATATGTATATTGTCATGATGGGTATCTGAATAAAGCCCAAAATGCAGAACACACACGGAAACAGGGTAAAGGTTCAACAGAGTTTATTGTGATTCACAAGCACACGATAAAGAACTTAATCTGGAACAGGTTCAGGGCTGGTTCACTAAAGTCTTGACTGAGGGGACGGAGACTGTTGGTTAGCAGAGTTTATGAGAAGCTAAGCATCTAGCTTCAGGCTGCTTAGCATGGCAGACCTTGATCTGAGCTTCCAGCTCACTGCAGAGAACAACAGGGGAAAATCCACGTAGGATTCTTCAGGCTGATTCCACATAGGAATCATCAGGTTGGCTCACCAGGGCAGATTAGCAGGTTGAGCTCTCCTAGAGCTTCAGGCTAGAGACAGGTTTCCTGAGATGCAGCTCTCCCAGAGCTTCAGACCAGGGACAGGGTTCCTGTGAGGCAGCTCTTCCTGAGCTTCAGACCAGAGACAGGTTTCCTGTGAGGCACAGACATAAGGAGAGAATTAGAGTCTGATCTCACACTAGAGACAACTAAGATTCAATCTATAACAGAGGCTCAGGGAAGCTAACCAACTAAAATCAACACTGCTTGGCGTGGAGCAAGGTCACTGCAGGAGCTTATATAAAGGGGAGGTCTCCTGATGAGTAGATGCAAATCAGGTGTGCTGGAAGGTTCCAGCTCCAGAAGACCACGGCGCACTCTGCTGGAGACAGAGGGTAATCTCCAGATCCCAACAGTAACTCCAGCCCTGTAAAGGGAAAATAAAGAGCAGAAGGGGATCCTCGAAGCCCTCTGGTGGAGCAATGCCTGAGGATCAACATCTATATATGTCATGTTTTAAATCAGCAATTACATTTCAAAATCATGGTAATTAAAGGTACACTATACAACCCGGTGTTGATTTTCCAGTGAGGCTCCCTCCAGAGGGGGAGAAATAAAGAGTGCACTGTGCGTAAATATGCTCAGCTGTTCTCCCTGGTTTCTCCGTCAAGCCGAAGCGGCGGTTGTTTTGAGCTTAGCAGCGAATGACTAACGCTTGCGTTCACACTGGATGTAGCTGGCTTAGCGACAGAAGCAGTGAGTTTACATGCAAAAGGTCCAGCGGGCGTTTTGAGCTACAGGCGCCTTGCGTCTGGCGGCTGCAGCAGCGCGTCGGGTCGCGTTTAACGCAGGGAGAGAGACACAGCGCTGATGATCACTGCTCTTAAACAGTTTATTGGCGCCTAAATTAACTTAAAATGCAGAAATCTGCCGGCAGAATATGCAGGTTTGGATTATTTAGATGAAAAACACCTACCAGCTGCACGCGGTGAACCGCTGCTGATGAAGGGATCCCAACTGTCGTGTTTTAACTGGGGGGTGTAGCAGTTCTGCGCCGTAAAAGCAAGACTATGACTCTCCGCGAGACTTCTGAGCCTGTGGGTGCTGGTGGTCGGTGCTCCTGCAATTACAAGTGCAGTATTTCCCCCACAGACCACCAGGGCGCCGAGAATACCTTTGTTCAACCTGGAAATGACTCATTTAGTCATCCCATAGCGTTATGGAACACATTAATTAACTGAAAAAATGTTGCATAGTGTCCCTTTAATTGCAGATGCTTTATAATTCACTGTGATTATCACTGTGAAATTGTTGTTTGAATGCATGTCTAAAATACTGTTATTTCACATATTAACGCAGCAAGGTAATACAATGTATAATAATACATTCATAATGTAGAATATTTAACTATAGTCTTCAATGGTAATCAAATGAACACAGAGAATTTCCTTTTTGACATTTTAAGGTTATCTCAGACTAACTTCCAAATATTAAAAGGAATTAAAGTAACACTGTGCTTACTTTGAGAGATTAAAGACCACTTTCTTAACCTACTTCAAAAATGAACAATAACGCTATTAGAAAATTTAGATGATAGCTATTTTTTTCTAATTATTATTATTTTTCTTTTATTTATTTATTTTTTTATGCCTGCAACTTTGGTCTTGTTCGGGTTGGTATAATTATATATTTGTGGCATGAATTACCTTGTCAGTTCTCAGTATCTTAGCCAGATCAAGTTAATTATGCTTGTGCCCCCCCCAAAACGACCCTGCATATCAGAGCCTACCACTCCATAGTAGACCAATTATTGTGCTACAATAATATTGGCATAAATTAGCACAAAAATAGATTTGTTGAAGGCAGCAACATGTGAGGAGGCCTTCTCCAATGCTGGAAAATAAAATGTAATAAGTCAGGCATTTTTCAAATAATTTCTTTATATTATAATTTTTATTACTATTAATAAAAACAAACTGCTAGTAGTACGGACATTTGGATACCCGTTCAAAGGTAGTTATCATTGTCATCCAGCAGATTTAGCTTTTTAAACTGTTTCAAATTTATCGGGTAGATGAGGCAATTGCTGAGTTCGAATTCAGCGGATGCGGCCGACAAATGCAGCCTTTTTTTTGCCCGTTTTGAAGGACGGGTCGAACGTGTCCTACATATCCTTGGATATCCATTCAGATTCATTGCAAGTCCAAGAAAGCCGGCTACTTCATGCTCAGAGGAAAAATGTTAATGGCAACAACCAGTGGTGAATATTGTACAAGCAGTTTAATATAATACAAGTATGTGAATAGTTCCGTCTGAAATTAATCAAAATAGTTTTTAAAATGGTCAGATATGTGGTGGATAATGTTTGGTTTATTGAAAGGTTTTATCTGTTCATGTACAAATGGTTTGGCTGACATTTTAGCTCTGATTCTAATATCTGTGCAGAATGGGAACTATAAATATGATATTTTTGATGACGGTACAGCTGCTGAAGCTCATTGAAAATGTTATTAGCATCAAGAACAGTAATCAGAAGTTCAGTATCCATTATTTGCCTGCTTTGTGTGTGAAGTGTAATGGTTGCTAGGTAACAGAGTGTACGGGCGGTGAAAGCTGGATTTAACATAAATGTTATGGTCATGTGCAGCCCTGGCAACCTATTGATCCACCATTTTTAAAACCTTGTTAGAAGCATTGAATACTTCCCTTTCACCCAACATAGCAATGCCCATATTTGGTACCATAAATAGAAGACATGCAACATTAAGGAAAGGCTATAAATAATAATAATAATAATAATTGCTTTAATGATGCTGCTTGCACATAGAAGAATATTATTGCATTGGAAATCAAAAAATCCAACTAAAGTGTCTTTTTGATTTAGCAACATCACGCAATTCATTCAATTAGAGAAATTAATATTATTATTATTATTATTAATAATATATCTCTGTTAAACTTAGTGATCTTTTAGCAGTCATCTTGCATTTGTGATGGTGATTAAATCCATGTGAACCATGTCTTGATAAGTGCACATCTTCACAGTATTTCTTTTTTGTTGTTCTTATTTGTTTTTGTATTAGCTTCAATTATTTGCTCTTTCTGGATTGGTTTCCAACATGTGGTTGGGGTGTGGCGGGGTTAAAATGTAAATATCAGTATTGTGTCTCTTGTATTTCATACAATATAATGTATCACTGATGTTCAATAAAAAATCCAAAAAAATGTATATAGCATCTTTTAGTAATTTCTGCAAACATGCACACAGAAATTTGAAAAACTTGTTCTGCTTTTGTTTTGTTTTTTGTTGTTTCAGAGCCTCATGCGATGAGAGAAAGGGCCAAATAGCCAAAAAATCACAGAATGATGTAAGAAAAGTAAAAAAGCCAATTCAATAAAGGGTCTATGGCAACATACTAACAGTGTCCTCTATGTATATAAACCAGAAGAGATCTAGGGAAAGACAGGTTTTTGAACAAATGCCGACCCTGCTATGTTCAAGCATTAAATTAAAATCACCAGAGAGCCTCCAGTCTGACTGTTGCCATAACAATCAATCCGTAAAATAGGGAGATTTTACAGTAAATAATTGATGGAAAAAAAAGATCTGGTTAATATTTTAACTTTTAACAGCTATGGTTACAGCTGCCTACTTCCTAATCATTTCTTAATGAGGTAATAATATCTCATATTCAGGAAGATAAAATACTGTAATCCTATTTTGAGGTATATACATCGTGACATACATCCCCCTGTAACTTATCAATGATTCCTTTTATCTTAACTTAAACTGAATTTAGGCTCCTACAAGAATGATTAATAGTAGGTTTGGGCCACCCCAAACTCGTATATATAATAATATAACTGAAGTCATTGTATGTCATATTGTATCACCTTGCCATTAAGCCTCCTGTGACTGGGTGAACATGCCTCATATTAGGAAGGACATTTACATTATTGAGACTAATTCCAGATGCTTTACATTTTTTATGTACCGTACATGTTTTAGCAAAGGAGGGTTGTATAGCTTTTTTATTGTGGTATCTGAAAGGCAAGTATGTCAGAAACTGTTTTCATTTGAATTTTTCAAGGACAGAGTCAAAGTATCATAATAGTTACTGTAGTATAATTTCTAGATATGAGTCGAAACAAACACCAGTTTGTGCCTAAATTAGAGGAAGGACAAGCATTAAGATATAGATATTAAAAACTCACAACACTATAAACATACTGTACTTCTCTTAGTACTTTATGTTTCATTTTCCAATAATTCCAAATTTGATTCTCTGTTTATGTAGTTTTATGTCTTTTTTTGCTGTTAGCATCTCATGTCCATTCCACCAACCAGGACGCGTCAGGATAGGTGGGTCTATGGAATGAGAAGAACAGAAAACAGAGAGCATAAAAACAACAAAAAGATGACAACAGACAACCAAAGTAAACATCCAAAAAAGCTTCAAGAGCCTTTAGATGTTTACTGTATTTTCTCTCAACCTCCAAATGACACAGTAGTTGACTCGGCAGATGACTCAGACTCAGCAGAGAAAAAATCAAATTTAACCAATAAGATTTTTGAGTACAAAAAAGAAAGTGTCTATCTCACGGTGATGCAGAGTAGCTTGGTACGTTGAAAGTAGCTTGGCGTTACTAGCGCCGCTACTTTTTAGTAACCAGTAATCCAAAATGATTACTCTTGCTGTAACTATAACGCAGGTTACAATTTAGCACGACCTGCTGCGCGTTACTCAGGTAGCACAATTAACCTTTTTTTCATGATAGGACTGATGCTTGTCATGAGAGGGGAGGAGGATGGAGTGAGGGGGGAGGACTCCAGCGGCAAAACAGCGGCTTTCAAGATGTGGAATATACTGGTGTTACGTAGGGCTGCGTTTCCCCATCGAATCACGGAACACCATCTCTCTCTCTCCTCACAGCGGCCCGATTCCACCGCACGAGGCGACAGGAAACACGCATATGTAGTAAGCTAAAGAAGCGCCAGTAACAAAACCGCTCTGTGCTCGTGCCACAGGGGAACTATGGAGGGCGTGAAAGCGATCATTAGCCTATATGGTGAAAAGGGAGAAATATGGATGGGATGGATGGATGGATGGATGGATGGATGGATGGATGGATGGATGGATGGATGGATGGATGGATGGATGGATGGATGGATGGTATAGATAGATAGATATAGCTACATGTTGCAGCAACTATAACAACCCAAACACAGGATTTCTGAATTAGACATCCCCAGTTATTAATTTCATACACTCGTAAAAACAACACAATAGTTACTTTTACTAGTAACTAGTTACTTTTATTGTGGGAGTAACTCAGGTTACTAACTCAATTACTTTTTGGGAGAAGTAACTAGTAACTATAACTACTACTTTTTCAAAAGTAACATGCCCAACACTGCTATCTCAATGATGCATATGTTTTTAATACCCTCACTTAAGTGCTACTCACAACGGAAGGGTTATTCAGAACTTTTAATCAAGTAAGGGTACTGATACTTTACAACATTTCTACTCAATCAAAAGTAAAAAGCACAATGCTGTCAAACTCAATTAGGAGTACATTTCACTTGCAAGGACCACACGAAGACTGAATATGAGTTCAAAGGTTACTGACTAGATTAAGGATAAGAGAAAGAGAGAGGGTGTCATAGTTCTGGGGTCCGTTTTATCAAGCAACAGAAACTTCTGTTTCAGTCTCAGTAGTACTCTCGGCTAGTAAATATCAAGCGTACCCCTGTGTCTGGTTGAATTTTGGGTCCTTAGTCTGATACCTAGAAAGGAATGAGGGGATGAATGAAAACATTCAGCCTTCAGTGGGTTTCCTGAGTTCCTTCAGTTCTATCAATTTAGCTTTTGACAAAATTCCACAAATAATTTGTTCTGATACAGTTTAGACCTTTGTTTATCTTATATGATTTGTGAATTATGTATTATGTTCCATATGAGTTTTAAAGCTTTGAAAGTGCTTTTTGCCCACCTGTTGAGGAGGAAATTCAGTGCATCATCTTACTCCACCTGATGTCGCCTCCTCCTGTTGATGATGGAGGACAAGTAAAGAAGTAAAGCAGTTTGGATTTTTTCACAGTTTTATATTATTGGATTTTTCTTGAAGGGGATGTTAGCATGTTGGAAATGTGTGAACATCTTATGGACATCCACTGACCCTCGAACATCAAGTAAGTGTCCAACAGTGTGAATACCAGCTCTTCTCCAGGTTTGAAACCTACCACCCTTCCCTTATAGGCCACTTCAGAATTGCCAAAATTGGTTAATTACTTGCTGAACACAAAGAATGTGACAAAAACAAGGAAGGTGTGATATTTTTCCACAACTGTATTTCATATTTTATTGCATCAGAATATCCCTCTGCAGGATTGCTTTTATTATAAAAGAATAAGTCTGTCCATCAAAGAGACTAAACCAGCAGCCAGATTTAGTCTTTACACAATGACACTGTTAGAAAATAGTCTATAAAATTGTTCTCCAACTGATTGAGGGATGAAAAACTTCAACTTTATTGCCTCCTGCCCTATCTCTCTGGCCTGCTCCATAGGGAGCAATTATTATTAATCATCACAGAGGCAAAGTGAAAGGTAAAAATAAATATTTATTAGTTAAATATTATTAATAAATAATAATATTTAATTTTCAATGTGCAGAGTTGCCCAAATAAGTGCAGAAAACATTTAAAATACAATCAAAAACAACCACAACCTGCATCAAAATGAAGCAAATATTCAGCATCAAAACTTGAATTAGAATTAAGCTTTATTTCAGATTTCTGGGTTGTAGGCTGAAACTGAATAAAACACAAAAAATATACACTTTACACTTTGATCAAATTCAGATCAAACCTAAATGGAGCTTGGTTTAAATTTCATTAAACGCTGAGTTAAACCTCTGTGGATCATCAGGACGCAGATCAGCTTCTCTCTAGGACTAGGATAACCAGCTCCACAGCCTACAAAGAGAAGAAGGATCAACAGAGGAGATCAATAAGTGATTCCATCCTATCCATTAAATGTCAATAATTGATACAGGACATCCAGGATGAAGCACTGAACGGACTTCAGTCCTATTCAGAGCAGCTGTGGAGCAGCTGGACTCAATCCAACCATCTACTTACAGAGTCTTCAGTTTGTAGTCTGGATTCTCTACCAGTTTCTGCAGCTGCTGAACATCTGATTGCTTCAGGTTGTTCTGTCTTAGGTCAATGTATTTTAGATGTGAAGGGTTTGACTTCAGAGCTGAGACCAGAGAAGCACAGCTGATTTCTGAAAAACCGCAGCTCCTCAATCTAGATAAAGTATATAAAGATGTGAGCTGATTCAGCATGATGCAGGCTGGAACAGTTCAACAGAACTAGTCAAAGAGCTCTCAATAACATCAATGCCAAAATACCTGCTTACTTCCACAGTGAGAAGGATAAATCACAAAGAGATGACCCCTAGAGCAATGTGGTTCTCTGTAACTGTGTTTTACTCACAGCAGACAGAAACCCAAGGAGGACTCCAGCAGAACCAAAACCCAGACCAGTAGTGATTTTGTCTGTCGGCCTTTATTTTTTACAGATGATTTCCCAGTAGCTTTCAAAGCCCAAAACACATCACGGCAAAGACTGATTCCCCCAAAAGATCTTCCCCCGGTACTAAAAGAGGGATATTGGATATTCTGTTAAGGTCCTGGGACCAATTCTACATCAGGGGAAATAAAGCAGCTACAGGCCAAAAATATGGCCCAGCACAGAAGAGCAACATTATCAGGTCAGGATACAACAAAAATCAAATTAATAACTAATATCCCACAATAACTAATATCCAACAGCCCTACCTCTGATTCATCCACACACATTTTGGAGGCAGAGGAAACCAGAGACAAGATAATCAGGTGGGGAATTAAAGCCATATTGCTTCACAATTCCTCTGAAATGTACAATATATCTTAGATGAAACTGTAAGGGTAGATGGACTTTATTGGATCAGAATCTTATAGAAATAGACCACATCTTACTTCATTATCTGTAGTTTGCAGAGGGAAGACTGGAGAAACCCACTGAGCTCTTTTAGTTCAATGTTCAGGTTGGTTCCGTTTAGGTCCAGTTCTGTCAGATTGGATGGATTAGACTGCAGAGCTGCAGCCAGAGAAGACCAGTTGATCTCTGATAAACTGCAGAACCTTAATCTGAATTAAAAATATAATATTTTAGGTGCATTTAACAGAACACGGATGAAAAACAAAATATAAACAAACAAATAATCAAAATGTAAAAGAAGGAATTTGACTTAATTTAAAAATCCCAGAAACATAATGAAGTGATGTCTAATATTGGATCTAGTAAAACTCATTGAAAGAGTTGAAGCAAGCAGAACCAGAACAACGCTGCTCCCGGGGGCCACACAGTGGCAGCCCACTGCTCCGCAAAGGGGTGTTAAAGGGGGTTAAATGCAGAGTTGCATTTCTTCAGTGTTAGATTAATAAAGTATGCTATATTTCTGTCCTATGCAATATAAATATTGGTTGTATTTTTTCTGTTTGCTCTATAAATATATTCACAAACATTCATGAAATGACAGAGCTTCTCTGTCCTCCTTCTGAGAGTCATAATCCTGCTCAAAAAGCCTATTGATACTTTAGTAGCTCACTGAAGGGACTTTTCCACTTGACTGCTGCTGCTGCTATCTTTGCTTTTTTTAATTAACAGAAGCTTTTGCAAGATATCTATGGGGAATAGCAAGCATTTAGAGTTATACTGAAAATTACATTTTATAAAACAAACTTATTGATATATAGTCTTAAAGACATACCATACAAGGAAGATGAATTTTGATTTTTAACACCAAAAGAAATCAACGAAACCAAATATAACAAACTTCACTACTTCTATCAAGGTACATAAGTGAAGAAGTTATATAAGAGGAACCTGGAAAGGGCTATTTTGAAGCCGGTCCAGAAAGGCTTACTCCACCATCGACAGCTGGGTCCAGAGAGGGGAGAATGTCTATGAAGGGGCCCCAGATTTTTTTCAAAGAGGCATGTTTTCCTCTAACATTATATAGTATCTTTTGGGGTGTGCAGTAAGACACAAGCTCATTGATCCAGTGTCTAACTTATGGGGAATTTTCAGATTTCCAGTTAACCAGGATACATTTCTTCACTGCAGTATAATAGGGCCTGTGTCCCCGAGAATCCATAGCTTTGGGTCTTGTTCAATTTGCATTCCTATTACCATTGAAGTTGTCATAATGACACATTTCCAAAGGTCTTTTTTATCATTGGGCAACTCCATACCATGTGTATAAGATCCCCATCAGTCACTTTACATCTCTGGCATCTAGAGAAAATTTTACTGTCAATTCTATGCAGCCTTTAAGGAGTGTAATATGGCCAGTCAAGTAAATTAAACTGAATTTGTCTGTGTTTTGTGGAGGTTAGCACAGTCTATGCCTGTTCCAATATATTATGCCACTCTGCCTCCTCATTAGTGAGTTTTTTCCCATTACCCTAATGTACCTTTCTTTGGATTTTCATTTTTGATTGCAGAAAGCTCCAGCTCCTAGAGCCAGAAACCAGTGATACATTAGCACCACCTTTTTGTTGTGTCTATCTAAAGTTTGACTACCGCATAGTCCGTTAGGCAGAAAGGGTGAAGTTCACCACAGCACATGAGGAGCCCTCTCTGTAAATGTTTGTGCAGCAACGTTGAATTAGGATGCTAAATGCTTTTAGAGCAAGGAGCATCTGTGTTGTTAGAACTTCCATCTTGGTTTGCCTTGTTTGTTTTACTGTCATCTTCATTTGCTGCTTCTATTTCTGGTGGACTTTCATCAACATTTGAATGCATTTCTGACCCACACCTTGGCTATAAGTTGGTTCCGAGCTCATTCCTTGTATGTAAAACTGACCCCGTTCATTGAAAGCACCATTTTAAGCCCCGGGTCTTGTTCCAGCTCTAAGTAAGCTTCAGCTCTTGAGAGGTCTAGGTCTTGAGTATGACTAACTTTCACACTGATATTTGCAGTTTATTGTTATTAGAATAAACAAATATACTATATCTCACCTCAACGTCTGTAGTTTGCAGAGAGGAGACTGGAGAAATTCACTCAGCTCCTTTATTCCAGGGTCCAGGTTGATTCCTCTCAGGTCCAGCTCTGTCAGGGGGGATGGATTAGATTTCAGAGCTGACCCCAGAGAAGCCCAACTGCTCTCTGAGAATTGGCAGTCAAACAATCTGAATAAAGAATAAAATATTTTAGTTGAATTCAATGGGTGCAGATTAAAACTTAATTATGAAAGAATAAATAACCAATGTGTAAAAAATGTGTTAGATTGACGAAAGAGTTGAACCAAGCAGAACCAGAACATGTTCTGATGACCTGTGAAGGTCCAGATCAAGTGTGTTTCTTAGACTCCTCTAGGAGAAATCTGTGTTAGACAAAGCGCAGAGATGCAACACAATCCAGAACCAGAACAACTCAAGCAACTAAAACAGAAGCTCAGTTTTACTGAATGCCCCTAAACCCACCACTCCCCCCCCTCACTCTGAGTCTTCAGAAACAGAGGTGATGGATTAACAAAACTAGCCAGACAGCTTGTTTGTTATAAAAAAAAAAAAAAGCTCTGGATCAAGGAGAGATGATTAGGAACAGAAGTTAACCTACAGAACTTTTAGAGTCATCCTGGAAAACAGATTCCAGATCCGATGCACTGAAGTGGGTGCATCGGATCGGAAGGAGCTGTTGTGCTGGACCCGGTCCAACTTCAAGACAAAGATTTTATGTCTTTGTCTTTTCTTCTTAAACATTATATTTTAGATCATTTTATTTTATTCTAGTTATCTTAAGGTATTTATGGTTCTGGTTCTACCCTAGAGGTATAAAATGTAATTCTTAATGTGAAGATGTGATTCAGAAAAAAGGAATAAAACAATCATAGCTTGTCTCATTATCTGAATCTTTCCCAAACCTCTACATCAACACTTAAAATCAATACTTAAAACGTTTCAAAGTTTGAACAATTTGGAAACGAAGTTTGAACTTAAGAAAATCTAAAACAGGAAAAACATTCATTTTCAAGGTAAAACTGCAGAGAAAATATATAAAATAAGTACACTGCGTGTAGAACTATTAGGCAAATTAGGATTTCAACCACATCATCCTTTTCATACATGTTGCCCTACTCCAAGCTGTATAGGCTTGAAAGCCAACTACCAATTAAGTAAATCAGGTGGTGTGCATCTCTGTAATGAGAACAGGTGTGGCCTAATGACATCAACACCCTATATTGTCATGATCTGGCCTGTTTGTTGGTTATTTCTTTCACCTGTATTTTTCCCTCCCTGCCTCAATTATCATTTATTCCTCTCACCCGTTTCCTTTGGTTTATATTCGGTTCAGCCTGAGCATTCGGGGCCAGATCATTATTTGTTTTTCTGCTAGTCTGTCCGTTCTGTTTATTTCATGGTTCATGTTTTGGAACCTGGCAGCCAGTAGAAAGAGTGTTTTGTGTTTGTCTCGTCTCCTAATCGTCCACTGTTCCTCCCCTCCTGAGTCCTCAGGGTTTTTGGCTCAATACGCAGTTATGAAAGGTGGCTATATTGTTCACTGATTTGTTTGATTTTTTGTTTTTGAATGTCTCAAATGTTTATTTCTGAATTTTGAGTTGTTATATTTTGTTTTACCTGGTGAAAATAAAAAAGTGAGATGGGTATATATTTGTTTTTTTTTATTACGTTGCCTTACAATTAGCAATTGGCCAAATCTAAAAGAAAAACACATCAACTTCCAAAAATAGGAAACTTTGAAATTAAGGAGTCTTTTGGGTTGGTTGAGAACACAATTGTGGCCCTATAATAAAAATAATCCTCAAAAATACAACTTGCCTAATAATTCTGCACACAGTGTATTTAAGTATCAGTGAATGATTTGGTTTGAAAAAACATAAACTCACTGCAGACTCTTCACTTTGCAAATTGGATTCTCCAGTATCTCACACAGATACTTCATTTCAGAGTCTCCAAAGGATACACCTCCATGGATCTTTTGTATTTCCACTTCAGTCAGATGAAGGTTGGACTTCAGAGCTGAGGCCACAACTTCACATTCAGCCTCATAGAGTTTACAGCCACCAAGTCTGTGATTAGAGGGGAAATAAAGACACTTCTAATGTAATCAGACAATCTGGATGATAAACACAGACTAAAACATGACGAGCAAACAATGATGTCATCATCTCATGAAGGTCTGCTATCCACATCAATGTCCTGTGTTTTACACCACATAATCTCTTCATTCTCTTCAGGTCCTGGTTCAGCTGCAGGCCTGGTGTGTTTCTGCTTTGGTCAGAACCAAAGCAGAAAAACCATTGAACCACAGTGATGGACACAAACAGAGAACCTCAGCAACAGGTTTAAACAGCTCAGGCTTCATATTCACAGAACAACACTGAAGGTTTTAACAGCAGCCATTTTGGCTGCCTCTTAGCAAACCTCCCTCTTTCTTCATGCTAAGTTCATACTGCTGTCTGCTGCAGAAACAATATGGATCCACAGAAGATCTTCGTCAATACCAACATTAATTTTATAGAAAAGGAAGGAATGGATTTAATCCACGGAGCTAATATCCAAACAGTTAGAGCATTTCGGATGGTGATGATCAAAAATAAACTAAGCAGCATCAAATATTTTCTATTTACCTATTTTGTATCTAAGGTTCAGCTTCTTTAGGGTCATGGCTCCACTCTCTCTAAAAGCCAATGGCTGAAAGGCAGGATCCACTTTGGACCGAGGAAAATAAATCCTTGCAGGAAATTATTTGATAATGCCACATTCTGAAACCCATCCAGTGAAACAAAAGAAGTGAATAATCTATTCAGATGTCCATGGCAGGATCTGTTTATCTAATTGATATCAAAGCAGAATCATTTGGATCCACCCCCCAACATCCAGATGACCTCCTGACACTAAACAGTCATCAGACTCTCCTTCCTAAGAAAACCTTGGACCTTCAGCTGCAGTCAGATGCTGCAGATCTACCAGTATGTGAAGGAAAGTTCAGTTTTCTCTGCAGCATCTAATGGAGCTGCATCATTAGATGTTCAAAGGAACTGAAGCCACTAATGAAGAGGCTGCTTTTTTGCAGAAATTTCATAATCTCAGACATCAGATTTTCTTTCTGCAGAGGACAATCTGCCAGTAAAAATCCCAATGGTGTAAGTTTTTGTCTAGGCCAGCAGGCTGGGACATCACGGCTCCAACCCCAGTGACTGAAGCATCAATCCCCATCAGGAACTGTTTGGAGGGATCAGACCGGATCAAAATGGAGGCTTGGGGCAAACTTCTCTTTTAAAGCTGTGAATTCTGATGTTGCTTAAGTGATCCAAGTAAACTGCAGTTTAGTGGATGTTAAGGCAGATAATTGGGTGACTAATTGGCTGTAGTTCTTGATGAAACATTGGTATAAACTAGCGAAGCCAAGAAATCTTTGTTGCTGCTTACACAATTCTGAAATTGATTCCAGTACAGCCCTATCTTTTTGAGGTCTGACTGATTCTGTCAACTAAAAAATTTAACACAGAAAGGTGATGGAGAATTTATGAAATTCACTTTTTTCAGCCTTGACAAAAAGTCAATGACTGTCCATCACTTTGAGTGCAAGGTGGATGGGGGCTAGGAGGAGCTGACAATCATTTCATGCTTCAATGGACAAATGATTAATTGATTTTGAAAATATTTTTGACTAAAGGTATGGTAGTATAGTATCAATTATCTCTGTAGCTATGTAGAAAGAGGAGAAACGTAACATCTGATAACTTTTCTTTTCTCTGACACACTTGAAACTGACGGTGGTGTTGGATGTAGGAGTTTGCCCTGAGATCGAAGAAGGATTGACGGTTCAAGCCGCTGCTCTGACTTTCATTGTTGTTGTGTCCTTGGGCAAGACACTTCACCTGCATTGTCTACTGATGGTGGTCAGAAGGCCGGTGGCTTGGCGCCAGTGTACGGCAGCCCTGATTCTGTCAGTGAGCCCCTGGGCAGCTATGACTACAATGTAGCTCACCACCATCAGTGTGTGAGTGTGTATGTCGTGAATGGGTGAATGAATGTAGTGTAAAAGCGCTTTGGTCAAGTTACCTGACTTGAAAAAAGTACATGCCATTTACCTTTTACCAAAAACTGCAGACCAAGAAGAAAAGTCTTGTTGGCACAATAAATAAGAGCATTATAGTTCCCTGTGTCAAAGAAAAAAAGGCGGCCTACAGCACTAATTTGCTAAAAAAAACAATGCCATGACACTTATGGTATATTAATTCAAAGTGCAAAAATAATGCATGCATTCTTGGCGCTACCCACAACTCAGCCAGTACGTACATTCAGCACCCAAAAGCAAAACCAGAGCCTGTGGTCTACTACAATCACACAAAGGTTAGCATGGATGTGTTTGATCAGAGGATTAGTAAGTATTCTTTGAAAGCGCTAAAGTGAAGGTGACCTGTGGCTGTATTTTACAATCTCCTGGAAATAGCTGCTAAAAACAAATTGGTTTTGTTAAGGAGCTTTTTGAATGTCACCATCATACAAAGGGACTTTATACTTGAACAGGCAAAACAGAGAGCCTCAGGTTACCAACAACTTCGCCAGAGAATTTTGTGAGGTGAGCTTTGGTGAGGTAAAAGAATCAGTGTCAGCCCTGCACACACACAAAAAAACTGAAATTATGTTTGTCTCAAATGTGAAAAGGTGCTGTGTAGGAAATGTGTGGGGGCAATGCTTGTCACATTCAAAATAATTTATTTGATCTGTTTTCTTATCTTGTAAATATTTTTTTTTCCATTTTTTAATATTTAGATTCTTAAAATGTTGATTATTATTGTTTTAAACTATTTATTGTTTTTGAGGGGAAATAATAATTTAATTTATTTTCAAAGCTCTTGCATTCCCATGGGCAAAGTGTCACCCATCATATTGACTGCCAGTGGGAGTTCTAGTAGTGTCGTATTTCTGGGAATCCAAATTTTAAAGGTTTTAATGTCTCTGGCTGATAGGATCTTTGTGGAGAACAGAGATTTTCAACATTCTGAAGGTCTGCTTTTCATGTCAGTGGAAGGTGAGAAATTATGAAAAGCAAAATATTTGGAAAAATTATCCAAATCTCTAAATACCAAAACCTCTGGCAGAGCTGTCCTTAAGAAGCTGAGTATTTGGATGTTTGAATAGCTTAATCGGCCCAGGGATGAAGGAAGAAGTTAAAGAGATTTTTAATCTCAATGGGAATTACCTGGTTAAATAAAGGATAAATAAAAAATAAAAAAAGAGCAAAAACATCCAGAAGCAACTAGAACAATGAAAAACAACCAGGAGGACAATAGATGTGAATCAGCATCACACCATGAGGACATCTGGACTCACCGAGCCTTTCTGCAGTTCCTCACAGCTGGGACCAGTCTATGTCGTCCATTCTCTGATGTTTTGTACTTCTGCAGATCTAACTCCTCCAGAATTTCCTCTGACATCTGCAGCATGTAGGCCAGAGCTGAGCACTGAATCCCTGTGAGCTCCTTCTCTGATCTGTTTCCTAATTTCAGGAACTGTTGGATCTCTTGATAAACTGAAAGGTCTTTCATCTCCATCAGACAATGGAAGATGTTGATGCTTCTATCAGGAGAGATTCTACGAGTGCTCATCTCCTTCAGATTGCTGATGGCTTTTTTGATGGTCCCTGGACTGTTCTCTATCTTACCCAGCAGCCCTCCTAAGAGGCTGTGGCTGGACTTCACAAAGAGACCATGAAGGAAGCGAGCAAACAGGTCCAGGTGGCCATTTGGACTCCCGAGGGATGTTTTCATGACTTTGTGCAGAATATGAGGTAGAGAGGAAAAACGATGCTTTAAGATATCAGAGGGATGTTCTTCTTCATCACTGTCATCTTCATAACTGGCCTCATTCTTCTCCTCAACTACCTGAAGGTTCTCCTCCCCTTCTGTGTTCCTGCCTATCAAACAGTGGAGCATGTAGACTGCAGCCAGAAACTCCTGGATGCTCAGGTGGATAAAGCAGTAGACAGATTTCTGGAAGATCACGCGCTCTCTTTTGAAGATCTCTGTACAAACCCCCGAGAAGACTGAGGCCTCTGTGACATCCACACCACACTGCTCCAGGTCTTCTTGGTAGAACATGATGTTTCCTTTCTCCAGGTGTTCCAAGGCCAGCCTCCCCAGCTTTAGAATAACTTCCCTGTCAGCCTCTATTAGCTCCTGTGGATTTGTCTCATGCCCTTCATGGTACTTGTTCCTCTTCCGCTTAGTCTGCACCAGCAGGAAATGTGAGTACATGTCAGTCATGGTCTTGGGCAGCTCTCCTCTCTGCTCTGTGGTCAACAAGTTCTCCAGAACTGTGGCAGTGATCCAGCAGAACACTGGGATCCCACACATGATGAAGAGGCTCTTGGAGGTCTTGATGTGGGAAATAATCCTGCTGGCCTTCTCCTCTTCATTCCTGAACCTTATCCTGAAGTACTTCTCCTTCTGGACGTCAGTGAAGCCTCGTACTTCTGTTACCCTGGAAACACAGGACGGAGGGATCTGATTGGCTGCTGCAGGTCGGGAAGTTATCCAGACAAGAGCAGAGGGGAGCAGGTTCCCCTTGATTAGGTTAATCAGCAGAACGTTGATTGATGACTTCTGTGTGATGTCAGAAACAAGCCGACTGTTGCTGAAGTCCAGAAAAGGTCTGCTTTCATCCAGGCCATCAAAGATGAAGAAGAAGCTTCAGACAGCCAGCTTCTCTGCTGGGAAGTTCTGGAGGTTTGGATGGAAAACATGGAGCAGCGTGAGAAGACTGTGCTGCTGATCTCTGATCAGGTTCAGTTCCCTGAAAGAAAACAGAACCACAGCACTGACATCTTGGTTCTCCAAGCCCTCTGCCCAGTCCAGAGTGAACTTCTGCACTGAGAAGGTTTTACCAACACCAGCAACGCCGTTGGTCCAAAACCACTCTGATGGCTGCATGTTGATCAGGTAAGGCTTTGAAGATGTCATGGCACCTTATTGGAGAACCATGGAGGTTCTGGATCTTGGAAGCTGTCTCCAGCTTCTTCACCTCATGTTGGGTATTAACCTCTTCACTCTGCCCCTCTATGATGTAGAGATCGGTGTAAATATTGTTGAATAGGGTTCTACTTCTTGCATCACTTCCTTCAGCCACACATTCACATCTTCTCTTTAGACTGATCTTATGTTCCTCTAGAACCTCCTGCAGACCAAAATCTGCTGAAACACAGAATAAAATGTGACTGAAAATAAAGATTGGAAGATGAAATTGGAACCAAACCATCTTAAACATTAGGTGTTATCATTAAAAGGTCTCTTCCTTCACGTCTGAATGCTTACACACACATATATGAAACTTTGGAGGTAGCTCGCTTTTGACAGGCTGAGACAGTTAAATGAGAATAATATGGATTTTTGTTTTGCAGTTTAGATTTTTTTAATAACTGTGTTTTTTGTTGGCGTTTGTGGGTTTGTTTTATCTTATTAGTTCTGCTACCAGCTCTGTGCTTCAGCACCGACAGAAAACTTTGATAGCTCTGTTGGTGGTGCTGCTTACTCTGCCTTGGCCCTGCCATCTTCTGAACCTTTCTTTCCTCTCCTACTTCTGTTTGTTCACTCATTTTCACCACTTCTTCTTCCAGACCAGCTATGCTTATTCTTCTTCTTTTTATTTCTTTTCCTCACTCATGGGGCAGGCGCCGCAGACTATTTCAATCATGGCTTTGGTTTTGAGATAAAAGCATAAACGTGACACAGCAGTCACATTTGGAAAACCACGCCTGGCTGGAATTTTCAGCCAGTGGTGTTTTTTTTTTTTTTTCGAATCCTGATAATGATGCATTAAGGGTTCACAAAAAACTCAGACACAAAGTTCTGACATGCTGATGACATCCGACTACAACTTGGCATTCATGGTCAAAATATCGCATTTCGCACAGAGGGCATAATTGTCATAAAAATAAGATAATTATCATACATCTGACATACACACTCTTTAGTCACCACATGCATAAAACAGCTCTACAGAGGCAATCAGTCCAATATTAGTATGAACAAAAACAACAATAATAATAACCGAGAACTCAAATTATAAAGTATAATACATGTGAAATAAAAGTGTAATATTATTTTTTAAATTTTTATGTTTCCCTCTTATCTTTCTTTGGGATCATAGCTAACATTTTTAAAACCATAAAATCCAGAGGATAGTGTTGTCCCTACCAACACTGATGATGATCAATATTCAATTTTAATTAGTAAAATGTTACGCCCTTAAAATATTCTTCATGAGGTCTACTGTTCAGAGAATGTTACCATGGTAACCAGCATAACTAAGAATGAATCCAGTCTTGTGGCAACAGAAAGTCAGGGAAAAACCAGAAGTCGTCACACTAATCCACTAATCCTGCTTCATGGTACAGACCTCGACTTAAGGAACTGTCCAGTTTTAATTGATTCAGTTCAAAGGGCTGAAACAAAACCAATTTAGAAAACCCAATAGATTTTCTAAAAAAAGAGACTTGGTTGGAATAATTGATCCCAGAAAGACTTCAAAAAAACTTAAATCTTAAAATCCAACTAAAGAAATGGAATTTGTTCAACAGAGTGGGTAGAAGGAAGCTCTGATTTGAGATGTTCAGTCTTACCTGCTGCACAACTGCTCTGACTGGCTGTCAGCGGTCCAGCTCTGGCTCTGGATTTCTCTCCACACTGGGGTGTGCTCTTCCTCTCTCTGTGAAAACATTTCTTGAGATGTGCCTTGAGATGACTTGTGTTGTGAATTTGGCGCTATATAAATAAACTGAATTGAATTGAATTGAATTTCTTCATCACTAAAATGGTTAACTACCAACAGTGTGGGGCTGTCCTACTGAAGCTGAAGATGGTCAGGAAAGTCAACCACAAACAGAGGACAGCTTGGTGAGGACCGTTTCTTTGCTTTCTATTTTCTTTCTATTCTTGATCCAAACTGGAATATGGGGCTCCCCAGTTAGAAGGAACTGATTTAACTCAACAGCTGTTATATATAGATCTCTAACCTGATTGATCATTCCAGCCTTGTTCTGAGATCATCCTATTAACTTGAAGATTAAGCTCATTCTAGATGAGATTGACTGTGGAAGGAGGAGGAGTTCAGCCTGTGAGCTGGAGCACAGTCAGTCTTTACCACTGAAACCAGTTCAAACTGGGAACTGCAAATTAGCTTTTAGTGTGTCTCTACCATCACTGCTGTGTTCTATCTTCCAGCAGCTCAGCTCTGACACGACCTTGAATCTGACAGGTATGAGGGTGGAAAGAACAGGAAGGATTTAGCTAATGGAGCTACAACAGGAAGCAAGCCCAAGACAATTTGATCAGGGAAAATAGCCTTGGCAAATGGGGCAATTACTCTACCAACACATTCTAACTCCCAGCTATCCAAATACTGATGCCCGGTGAAAGGCCACTGTGTGTCATACTGACCGGACGGGAACACCCTTCTTATCATTGCTGATTTAGATTCAGAACTGAACAACTTCTGGGATTTATCAAGCAGGAAGGAGAGAAAATGACTTTGGACCTTTTATTGTTCGGTTGGATGTTGATAAGAGAGCACCAGAACAAAGTCCAAACCAGAGAGAGACTTAAGATCAACCATTTTAGATTATAGAGGTTCTATCTCTGCAGAGTCACATCAATCAGTTAGAGACTGGTTCTTTACCTTGGATCTGAGGGTCCAGATTCTGCACTGAAGTCTAAAATGTTTTCTTTGGATCTGTCGCTCCTCATAGACGGACCCGTGGATCTCGAAGTTTCTGCTCTGTCGTCCTTTAGATCCCAGTCTTCCATCTTCTGGACTTCAGTCAGTCTAAGAGAGAAACCAGAACCAGTCAGTTCCCAGTGGTTCAGATCCAAATGTCCCTATTTTGGAGGACCTGTGGCAGCAAAAGTTGTCACCATGATTTGCAGGTAGAGAGAGAAGTTGAGAAATCTTAATAGGCCTACCATCATTTAAACCGAAAAGCTTGTAAATTTTCAATAAGGGTTTATCTTATGATTGATGTTTTATAATTGACTAATAATCTTTAGTCTATATATATCAGAGCTAATTAGGAATTGTTTTGCTAATGTATTATACTGATCTGGTTGAGTTATGTTTGTCATCTTCAGCATGAGGAAAAGCTAAGATGAAATGAGAGGCAAACTGCAAGAGGAAAGAACCCATGGACGGAAACAAGAGGAGCAGTGTATTCTCATTATGAGTTCATATGAAATGCGTACGAAAAGTTATGCACCCTAATTTCGTGCGTTTTGGACGTTTTTTTTGTCGTATGCACATGCGCATTTTACGCACCATTCAAGAACATAGAATTTAAAATACAATTAACCCTGACCCTATAAAACAGCAAGCAGCGTAGTTAGAGACATGAAGAAGTGATTATTGCACTGTTTTCCCAGTTTTCCGTCGTCATGTGTGCACTAATCTGGTTTTGAGGAAAAACGTCCAAAGCGTCAAATAGTGTGCATAACTTTTAATACGAATTTCATCGAACTTGATAATGAGAGAATATGTTGAAGAAGGAGGGATCGATGGTCCCTGATGAAATTGAAATGTCCATTTTATTGGTTAAGCTTGTAGCTCCAAATATAAATAATTGTGTTAGTTATTTTTTTTTAGGCTTTCCCATGTCAATATCAGAATTGTATCATATCCGCCAAATTTGATAAATATATGGTGATCTAGGTTTTGTCATCCAGCTCTAATTCCAGCAGTTATTGATAGCTGACTGACCTTAGATCTGCTGGTCCAGGATCATCACTGAAGAATGGAATGGAGATGATCTTTGGTCTTTGTCACTATTTATAGAAACACAGCTGGGAGCTGGAGGTGCTGCTCTGCTCTCCTGTTTTCCAATAAATGTTCCTCTGTCTCTTCTTGTATGAAACCTGTCTGAAAGGGAAACGGAGACACTCAGTTAACAACATCATTGTTGAATCGTGACCTCTGACCTTAAGTTCTGGAGTGAGGGCTGAAGAACCAGAACAAATAGGTCTGTTCCGATAACAAGAAGTTCACAGTGAGAGCAAATGTTATAAAAGAAACCACCACAGCAACCTTTGTTTTAACAGATATCAGAGAAGCTTTGTTCCTCCATAGATCCAATCATCATCAACACATTTATTGGTGTTGATGCCAAACAGAGCGGCAGACCCAGAGATAAAGTAACCCTCTCTGTGAGCAGATAACCAGTCAGAGTTCACGTCTCTCTCTCCTCACAGAGAGAAAAACTCACTAAAAGTAAAGTTACGATATATGAGTTTACCTTCAATTTCAGACTGTTTTAATCCACCTGTTCTTCAGAGACCAAATAAAACCTGAGCTTGTGTCTTCTTCTTTACCTGCTTCAGGTAAACATGAGAACCAGGAAACACTCAGCCCCTCCCATCCTCATTTACAGGAAGTCAGGCGAGTTTATCTCTGACTGTTACTAAACATAATGGGTTATAGGACATTCAGTAATCATATTAATTATTTAACCAAGATATTTATCATGAAAGAGACATAAAGATGGCCTTTGTGTCATGATGGGTTCTCTTAGAGTAAAGCCCAAGATGCAGAACACACACAGAGGCACTGGTAAAAAGTCCAAAGAGTTTATTTAAGGGCACAAGCACATGAATAACAGTTCAGGCTGGGGGCTGATTCACTGGGGTCTGTGCAGGGAAAGGGAGATGGCTGGATTTGAGCTTCCAGCTCACAGCAGGGAACAACAGGGGATTACTCAGAGGATTCTTCTGGTTGAGCTTCCAGCTCACTGCAGGAAACAACGGGGAAAAGTCTACATGGGAACCTCTAGGGAAACTCCACAGAGAAGTCGTCAGGTTTCAACCATGTAGGAATCTTGGGTTGGCTCACCAGGGCAGATTAGCTGGTTAGGCTTATCAAGAGCTTGCTTCAGGCTTGAGGAACTGGTTTTCTGAGATGCAGCTCCTCCAGAGCTGCAGACCAGAGACTGGGTTCCAGTGAGGGTGCTCTTCCTGGGCTTCGCGAGGAGACAGGAGGTTAAGCTCATCCAGAGCTTCGCGAGGAGACAGGAGGTTAAGCTCATCCAGAGCTTCGCGAGGAGACAGGAGGTTGGGCTAATCCAGAAGAGCTTTCACGGGGAGACAGGATTCCTGTGAGGCACAGATAAAGAGAAGTTAGAATCTGGTCTCAACCTGGGAACAACCAAGACTCAGTCAAATAGCAAAAGGTTCAGGAAGCTAACCAGCTAAGATCAACACTGCACTACTTGGCTGATGGGATCAAGGTCAGGCAGGAGCCTATAAAGGAGGTCTTCTAATGAGGAGGATTAGGAACAGGTGTGCAGGAAAGTTCCAGCTCCAGAAGACCCATGGCGCATCCTGCTGGAGACAGAGGGTAATCTCCAGATCCCCACAGTAACTCCCAAACCTAAGAGAAAAAAAAAACAAAGAGCAAGAAGAGGATCCTGCGCCCTCTGGTCAAGCCTGAGGATCCCAACACTTTGTTCATAAGCTAATATTTTCTATTGCGTTATTGTACATCTATACGACACATCAGAAGCTCAGTTGCATAAAAATATTTTTTATCAAAAGTCAGATCATATATTTTTTTTATCTCTAAGTAAATGTATGCTCAGCTACTCTCTTGTAAATTTTAATACATCTAGTTAAAAATCTCTAAGTTATATATTGCCTTTACATTTATCAACAAAAACAAACATTGACATTTTTTTTTATAAATTTGAGTTATTAAATAACTACATCTCTGTAAGTGTGAGTTAACTGGCACCATTCTATCAGCAAATCCAATTTTTCTCATGACAATGTTTTCAAATTTGTGGTCAACAATCGTGAGCATTGGGTGGCACTCTCCTTTGTTCATATAGTGACAGCAAAGATACCACTCTTGGAAGTTGTTGTGACTGGATTTGATGAAACCTTTAAGCCTTTCTGTATAAAATCAATATTTCGATCAAGATGACAAAGCTTGTTGCTATATATACGAATTATACTCTGAATTGTAGTTACTGACATTTGGTTACCATGTTTTATTCTGACAAACCAGATCTTCTTGATGTTCTTTTTCCTTATTAGTGTGATTGCAATTCGCGGATCTTGAGCTGGCAGGCTTCCTACGGATCGGAGCGAGGAGAAAAAACTTGCCCCAGCACCCTTAACCCCTATAAAGACCCTTAAAGGGATAGTTAAAGGTATTTTTGACATGAACTCTGTAATGGCATCCCCATGTAACCACATAAGTATTGGCCACGCAATCACACTGACTTACCCTGGCAGCATCCTGTGAGCAGAGTTCTCGACCAGCTTTGGTCAAGCGAGCGATCCGGCAGGTTTACTAGACTACCAGAGAAATAAAACGTTTCTCTTCCCAAAAACATTATGTGTTCAAAGAGTGATATTTTGCATCCCAAAAACATTGTAGTGGAAAAAAGTCACTACGTCGTTATCACTTGGTCGGTAGCATGCTGTCTGTTCATATCGCGTGCGACACCATGACCTGACAGCTAGGGCTCTACTAACACTGCGCAACGCGCCAGATACGCCATGTCTGCATCGCCTAGCTCCCTGGCGCTGTAGGAGGGGCCGGTATCTATCCCAACTATTATCCAGATGGAACTACTGTTTGAGGCCCCGGGCACGTTCGCGTTGTTTTACTGCTGGGGAGAAGATGTCTGACTACGAGAGCGGCGAGGAAAACATCGACTTCCACTTAGAGCCAAAGGGATATCTTTGCAGAACCGGATTACACTGGCGATCGAACTTCGACATAAATGGAGTTAGATGTCCAGGGCTTTAGAAGAGAGGGTGGGCGGGAAGTGATGGAAATGAACTGGCGGGCGCGGGAGGAGCTGTGGAACCGCGATACGATAGGGTGGCCGACAAAATCATGGTGCACTTGTTTCAGAGGTGCGCGAGATTAATACAGAGCAGAGGTGGATGCTACTGTTGCTTACGAGTGGGATTTAAGTAATGCCGAGATACAGAACCTTTTCCATTGATAAGGGATGTCGGGGTTGCAGCAGGTGCACAATGCATCACAAACAACAGCGACTTTAACCCCACACTGCTCCTGGAGTGCCATGGCAGCCCACTGCTCCCAAGGAGATGGGTTAAATGCAAAGAGTGAGTTTGTTACACTGTAATTGTGACAGTGTAATAACTAGAAAAAAATACTGTAAAAAATATTGTGATGCTAAAGCAAGGAGAAGATGTACGTGGATGTGGAACAGTTATCATTGATTAACATGACTGCACATGTGCTCAGCACAACATACGTGAGCGGGGTGGAGTATTGACAGAGGATGTGGAATCTGGTGGTTAGATGCCCTTACTGTTCACTGAAGATCTGTGTCTAATAAAAGTTTTGAGGAATCTGTCTGTCTGCCTCGATACTGGATCCTATTGTTCTGCACATGACACAATGCTTTCATGAATTGATGGACCTCAGACTTTGAAACTGCAAAAACTTTAGATCTTATATCATTTTTACTTTTGAAATTATAGAATAAGTGTGGGGGACATTTAAGGACTTTTTTTTTATATAAATAAACTTTATTATCATTCAGGAGGCCTTAATAGTGTCCGTAACCAGGGGAAAAATTGCAGTGACCACATCTTGAAATAATGACCTAAAATATGGAAAAAAATTATCTTTCAATTGGGTCTCTTGTCTTCAATTGGTAACTGTGTCCTTAACACTGAGGGTTACACATTCTCAAAATAAATTATATTTACACTAAAAAAGTCCAATTTAATCATTTTATCCACGTAAAATGCAGAGTGGGAACTCAGTTTTATGTTGAATGTTAGATATACAAGCACTGCTGTGCTGATTACCCTCAGACCTTGCATACTCAACTCAAAATAAACTTGACTGCAGTGAGATTGTATTGCTGCTGTCTGAGAGATATAAATAGATAAAAAAGGTGAAGCTTTGGCTTTGCAGAGATGATTTAGAGCTGCATATACTTTTGTTCTTATTTTGGACATTAGCTAAGCTCCACATTTGAAATCTTGAAAATCGGATGAAAAAGAAAGAAAAAAAAACTTATTGTTGTACTTTTCAGTGAACTGTGCTGAATGAGAGGAAGAAATCACCATTCTGACAAGAGAAAGGAGAATGCGCTGTTGCACATTATAAAATGTGCAGACATCAGTGATGCAGAATGCTCATTTCTATGCACCAGATGCGATTATAGGCTTCGATTGGTCTGCTGGCAGCATAGCTGTTTAAAACCGTTTTTGTAACAGAGATGGCAAATCTGATATTAACACCGTACATTTAATTACAAAATTATTACTAGTATATTAGTTGTAAAATTGGTCAGTTAGTCCTCCAGTAACCTAAGCCATGGCAGCATAGCTACACAAATACTTCATGATAATCTAAGCCAGTCTAACTATCAGTTTTATCATAAAGGGAAGGTTTAAGCCTGGTCTAGAAAGTAGACGGGGTGTCTGCATCAGTTAAGTCGGGGCTGTTTTCACAGGAGAGGAGCTTGATAATTAAATCATCAGCCTCCGAATCCACTTTTCTACAAATCACCAATAAACCTCTAATCTGACAGCAAAGTCCTCCATTAGGTTAATCTGGAACAATCAGATCTCTGATTTATAATTGAGTTTGATTGTTAATGGCTTCACATGTAGGAGGCTGAAATTATAATCTGGATTTTACAGGGACTCGGTGAAGGAACACTAAAATAGGATAAATTGACACTCTATTGTCAGGTGAACCCGATATTCAGCCAGACACAGAGTTATGTTTAAAGGGTTTATTGTAGGGGTGAATAATTGGCAGATGAAGAAGGCAAACAGCCACAGTCTTGGCAGAAGAATTTTGTTTGAAATTGCTGGTTTGCTAGCCTGACGTAGTCCGACTTCAATTCTGGAGGCAGAATTATGAGTCTGATACTGCTCCATAGAGCTGGAGATTATGGGGCGTGTTTCGAGCGAACCAGGGAAAAAATGCCTCTGCACTCAATTGGATAGACCTACAACCAATAAGAGCAGCGAAGGCGGACGTATGTTAAGCGATGCATAGTTGTTGTTCACAAAAATCAAAAGCGTGCAGTTGCACTATAATAAGAAGATGAGACTTGATCAAGGCGTTTCTCTGTTCCTCTTTTAAAATTAAATTGCTGTCGATATCTTCTAGAACAGACTTAATAGCAGAATCTACTCACCTAAACTCTCCAGCCGCAGCCATTATTGTTGTCACCACAAGCGCGCATTGGTCACGTGGTTGATTACGCTACTGTTGGTCATCTGTCCATCATCATCGTATAAAGCCCGCCCTGACAATTTGATTGGATAAGCCTGACAGTGGGCGTTAATACTGGCTACTATGGAGCAGAGCCAGACCGAACTTCCCGACCTCAAACTTTGTGGGCGGGACTAAGTTCGGAATGGCACCCAGGCTACTGGTTTGCAGGGATGAGCAGAGAACCAGGATATGTAGGTGTTGACAGAACCAACAGGCCTTGTGGAGCAGAAAACCCCACAGAACGGGCAAGCAAGCACCTGAGACTCACAGAGGAACAGGACTTAGGCAACCTCAACTCGGACAGTTTACCTGGCAGGGCCCACAGGATCCGGTATAGAAGGAAACAGGGTGAACTGGAGTATGCAGGCACAGGCTACCTTAGCAGGAGAGTCTAGCTTGCATAGCACACATGTGCTAGTGAAGCAAAGGCAAATAACATGTGAAGACAGTGAGACGTTCTGGCAGAGATGAGTAGGCAGAGGCAGGTATAGGTAGGCGAATCGGTGAGCAGGTAATATTCAAATTGTTTTATTTCTATAGCGCCAATTCACAACACATGTCATCTCAAGGGCACTTTACAATTCAACTAGATCATACACTGAGATTGATTCAAAGTTTTCTATCTAAGGAAAACCAGTTGATTGCATCGACTCATTGACTGGAATGCAATCCACTCACACTAAGCATGCTTGTGAGCGACAGTAGAGAGGAAAAAAATACCTTTTAGCAGCTAAACCAGGCTTAGTGTGAGGCGGCGATCTGGCGAGGCCGAATGGGGTTCAAGGAGACAGAAGCAGAGATACATAAAGGCAACTCTTAACCAGCTCCACAGGGTTCAGGAAACATCCAGCACATCCAGATAGTCACAATTAGAGAAACAGGACTAGAAATAGGCAGAGCTCGAACATCAATAAACAAAGGTGTTGATGGCAGCAGTACAGCTGATATTTCTCTCTAGGATGGAGTCACAGCCAAACAGAAACAGACCATATAAAGCTACTATGAGAAAAAGCAGAGAGCTTAACGTTATAGATTTAACTAACAAATTCTGCAGACTGGGAGAATAGAGATAGAATGAAGCAGAATGATAAAAAAAAGGGATACCCATGTCCTCCAGCAGTCTAATCCTATAGCAGCATAACTATAGAGATAGCTCAGGATAAACTGAGCCACTCTAACTATAAGCTTTATCAAAAGGGAAAGTTTTAAGCCTAGCCTTAAAAGTAGACAGGGTGTCTGCCTCACAGACTAAAAACTGGTAGTGGTTCCACAGGAGAGAGCCTGATAACTAAAATATCTGCCTCCCATTCTACTTTTAGAAATTCTAGGAACCACTAGTAAACCTGCAGATTGAGAGTGAAGTGCTCTGTTAGGAAAATAAGAAACAATCAGATCTCTGATATCAGATGGAGCTTGGCCATTTAAGGCTTTTATATGTGAGAAGGAGGATTTTTAATTCTTCTCTGGATTTAACAGGAAGCCATTGAAGAGAAGCTAAGATTCTTGAGATATGATCTCTGTTTTTAGTTTTCATCAGAACTCTGGCTGCAGCATTTTGCATCTGCTGAAGGCTTCAAAACTACATTCTATGGACTTCTCACCAGTATCGAATTACAGTATTACCAGTACTCGAATTGAGGAAGGATGGCGTCAACCTTTTTAAAAAATAGGTTAAAAATTATCCCCTTCTTAACTGACCATCCCCCCATACCATTTCCTGTTACATTTTATCACTGAATGTGTACATTTCTATTATATTTTACCAGTTATGGCAATAATATTGCCCTATCAACATTTGGCAGGGTGTGCGCTTATGATTAGCGCACAGCCTGCTCTGTTCTGAATAGCATCGCGGCTGAGCGGCAAAGACAATTTGAGGGAATGTGAAAATAAGGAGGGGAGGGAATCTTCCGCAAGTTCCAGGTTCTAAGTTGCCAAGATCTCCCTCCCCTGCTTAGTTTGAGACATAATGTGTTTACAATTATTCAAGTTTATCCACATAATCATACCTGCTCTCTGTGATTGTGGTACAAATTTAATAAGTCTAGGAAAATAAATGCAAAAATAAGGAGGGAATCTTCGGCAGATTCCAGGTTCTAAGTTTAACAGATAAAGTGTCAGAAATGATCTAGAATAGTGTTGATAGTAAAATGGGGAATCGGCATCCACTGAGCAGAGAATTTATTCATTGCACACTGACTGTAGCACTAAGTAAAATCCTATTAATTTGAAATTATCTGTCCACCAAAACTATCAATTTTAAGGCATCAGTGTATAAGAAATGTGAAAACATTAAGAACATGTTTTAAATGTCACTTTTCGATCATATTTCAATCCGTTTTCTTATTTTAGGGCGATGCGCTCCAGAGACTGGGTAGGTAATTCTCGGCACAACAGATGAAACCCGGAGGAGATAATCGAAGCAGGGGCATATTTAGGAAATTTGGGGCCCTAGGCAAAGACAGGCTTAGGGCCCTGTGAATTGAGAAGACAATTCATTATACAGACTCATTATAGAAATACAGAAATTATGATAAAATAGACAAACATTATTTACTAAATTTTGACTGCCCTTAATGATGTTTTATATATTTATATTGTGTCTACGGAAAAATAACAATTCAAGATATCTTTCATCACATTTTGGGGAGAAAATGCAGTTTGATATATCTCAAATGACTTCATCTGATTTGTCATTTTAAGACTGTGGTTGTAACATGACAAGGTGTTGACAAAGTTCTGGGTGTAGCAATACTTCTGCAATGCACTATACACAGAGCAACAAAGATGAGGAATTATCTTAATCATTTTATCATCACAACAGCATTTATCATAAGCAGCAACAGCAATGCCCAGTTAAATATTGATGCATGTGTAAGTTGATTACTTCTTACTATTTTTAAAAATCACATCAGTAAACAGAGTAATTCAGTTGTGTCATTTTGAAGCATGGAAATTTTGAGATGTCTCCAAAAGACTACTTTCTGCATGGTCTGTTGAAAAGTGGAATGTGTCTCGATCCTTATCTTTTTGACATGTAAGTTCACATTCCTTAGTTAAAGCACTGTGGGTATGTGCCTGTGTGTTAACACCTACCCATCTCAGCCTCTGATTAGTCTAAGACGAATACTTTACTGTTCTATAGGCAGTCAAGTTCAATTTAAAATTCTTAATTGAACATAATAGAAATAAAACCTCATTATAACGCATTTTATCCTGGTTCTTCAAAGAGTTTTGGAGTCCGATAGCTAGGGCAAATCTTGTCCTGCAATCAGGAAATCTTGTAGAACTTGTAATTTGTAACTTGTTATTTGTAAATTAACTTGTAAATTGTATGCGGCTCGATGGCTGCAAAACTCTTTATAAGATGTTGAATATTACAGTGAAAAGGTGTACTGTGCTAAATTAGCCACCCCTCTTCCTGCTATGGAGGATGGAGGAGCTCACAATTGTGTAGGTGTGATAGATGAAGTTTGCACACCTAGGCCTGCCTTGTCTGGTGTACCTTCGAAAAATCCTGAGTTGTTGTTGTCTGTTGAAGGTCAGATTCTCACAACTCTGAAACTGGTGTTTATCAGGTTGCGTTTGCTGTTTGTTCTCTTCAAGGAATTCTTGTTTCTGGGTCTTTGCCAAAACCCTTTTCAGCCCAGACTCCTGAACTTGTTGTTTTAACAGAAGCCTGTATGTTGGCTGAAGGACATTGTCTGTTACCGGTTTGACCTCTTCATATGCATTAAAGATATCCTGAGGATTTCCAAAGAAGTACCTATTACACTGCAAAGCAGCAATGAAGTTGGCAGAGGTTACTGTTTTAAGGAGTCCATTTGCTTCAACTATTGCTTTGGCATGCCACACAGAATCTGCATTCTCTGAGATCACAATAAGACAATGCAGAAGAGCCCCATAAAGTTTCTGAAAGTCTTCAAGGCTTGTGTTGCGCTCAACCTAACAAGTCTCACACATTAGTTTTATCTTATTCTTTGCCAATAGTTGTTCTGCAAGCCTCTCCTGGTTAATCTCTGACATTGAAGATTCATACTTTTGCTGCTTCTTCTGTGAATACTTGAAGAAAATACCTATCTAAGCCTACATTTTACATCTAGAACAGCATATGACTTTATTAATGAAAAGTTTAATTGGAGACTCACACAGTGGAAGTATTTAACTCTTGGGATTCTTTGCAAAAATTAGCAGCACAACCATTGACTCTCCTTTCCATATTGCCGGCACCATCTTAGCCTTGAGCGCAGCACAGTTTCGGATCTAGTCCAACTTTTCCTGCTTCCTTCCTTGCTATAAATTTTTATGACTTAAAAGTGATCAACACTTTTAAGTCTGTTCTTAGGACTAAATCAAAACTAAAAATATAACGTTTTACTGAATTTACTCTAGTTAATTATTTTTCCTATTTTGGTCTATTGAATTCCACTGGTGATTCAGTTGTTGGATTTAACAATTAGAGAAAGATACACTAATAATTTGAACATTTTGATCTCAGAGATGCCGCAAAACTGAATTTACTTAAAGTTGTTTGTATTTTTATTTTGTATTTTTTTTGCAAAGTATTGAAATCAAATTGAACAAAAATATCACTAGATTGGGCTATTATCATACCATAACGTGGAAAAAAAACCCTGACTTAACAAGACTCCCCGAGTCTCCAAGCAAGTGCTTAGAGCAATGAGCCTATATTTTGTTGCAGGGTCCTTGCTTCTGGTCATTACCTGTTGATAAAAGTTACTTACTTTTCATAAGGGAGACCATTCTTAGTTTTAACAATACAACACATATGGACAGATGGACCCAGTATTTAAGTGAGTCCGTAGCCTGACCAAGGGGTTCTAAACCATACAGGAACAGACAGATCACAGGTTCCAGGAATCCACTGAGCATTCAGGCAGGTTCAGAGTTCTATGCGATTCCAGCAGCAGGCTCCAGACAGGGCAGGTCCAGATGGAGACTGGGCGGGCTCAGTGGTTGGGGAGGTCCACAGAGGCAGAACATGGTACCAGGATAACTGCAGAGCTTTAAAGTACTACTCTAAGGAGCCAGGATTATGGTAATTAAAACTGGCCTCCCCCACACTCCGAGCTAAAACCCTGAAGCCTCCACAGACAGATCAGGAGACAGGGGACAAACACTAACACCCACTAAACACACTGGCCTCCAAGAATCAAGACATAACCAGGGACTTAACTAAACTCTAAACCAAACAAACATGAACAACTAACACAAATACAAAACACACATAATGATCTGGCCAAGATACCTGGGCTAAATAAAGCAGACCAAACAGGTTGATAAGATGAATTATAATTAGAACATAGAGAGGGAATGGCTGGTGAATGCAATGAGTTATTACATCAGCAACCAGGGCTGTGATCCTGACAACATTAATGGGTTTAGACCACATTATTGTGTACACAACACACACTCCACAATAACTATTGTCTGAGTGTCAATGTCCACTCATTTCTCTAATTTTATAAACAAAGTTCTGGGTGTAGCAATACTTCTGCAATGCACTATAGACAGAGCAACAAAGATGAGGAATCATCTAAAACTTTTTTATCATCCCAACAGCAATCATCATAAGCAGCAATAGCAATACCCATTTAGATATAGATTTTGTGTTAATTATTTCTTATTAGTTTAGAAATCGAATCATGAAACAGAAGGATTCGATCGTGTCTTTTTGAAACTGTGGAAACTTCGGGTATTGTAACCATTCAAATGCAGTCCTGGTTATGTTTTCAGTGTTACTGTATGTCACGTCTACAGCAGGTTAAATTTTGAGAGGATATCTCCAAACATCTACTGCCTACAAGGTCTGTTAGAAGGTGGAATGTGCCTTGATCCTTATCATTTCCTGCTATGTGCTGCTTTTAGTACTTTTGACAGGTCAGTTCACATTCCAGGTGTCATTGTTTTTCTTGTCACTAGGTACACCACTGTCAGTCTCTGGTTGGTCTAAGATGACTACTTTACTATTCTTTAGTCAGTCAAATTCAATAAAAAATTCTTAATTGTTTCCAAAAGAGTTGTGTAGTCTAATGGCTACAATCTGAATGCATCTTGTTTAGCAATCGGTATTACAGTGATCCTGAGAAAAACCTTTAATTTATGTTGTATAACAGTCTCATGGAGTGAATGGTCTAGTATCAGGTATTCAACCTATATTAGAACCTGCATGCCTTCAACGTGTTCAACTTGATCCCACCTCTGAGTTACAGGTATGTAAGTGGGAAGAGCGTCTACGTATATAAACAAGACAGCTGTGAAATCTGAAAATCACAGAAGTCAAGACTTAAATAAGCCCAACTAAAGAAACTATCCTCAGGTAATAAAAGAAAAAATGCTTAATTCCTTTTCTGTCAAAATGTTCTATGTTCTATCATATATATATATATATATATATATATATATATATAACATATATATATATATATATATATATATATATATATATATATATATATATATATATATATTTTATTATTATTATTTTGTATATTATGACATCTTCACTTTTGATTCATGAATGTGTCCTTTCAGGTTGAAGACATGGCCTCAGATCAAATGGAGGTGGCCGCCCTTGGTAGACCTTTCGCATTGGGGATGCTATATGATGCTTACAGAGATAAGCTAATAACTGGTAAGATGAGGATAAATCAGTTTATATATTCAGTTAACCAACATTTCAGATGTAAGGAGGATTCCTTTTGGTTTGTTATTATAAAGGACCTAACCCTGTTTAATTGGGACATATTAGCTAAGTAAATAAATCAAAATGTATACATTTCAGCGGCAAGAAAATTAAAAGTGCTTTACTTCATAAAAACAACAAACAAATATGAAATAAAAACATTTAAATCATCCAAAAGTATACATTTTTTAGGTGGTCAAACTCAATACTGAATTTTTCAAATAACTTCTTCAGCCTTGACTTAAGGAATTTCGAGCTTGAGTTTCTGGGAATTTGTTCCAATTGATGGAGCATACATAATGAAAGCTGCTTCTCCATGTTTGGTTCTGGGGATGTAGAGTAGACCAGAGCAGAACCAGAAGACCTGAATGGTATGGAAGGTTGCTACCAAGATAGTTAATCATCAATGTATTGTGGTGCAAAAGCATTCAGGGATTTATAAACTAATAGAAGAATTTCAAAGTCTATTCTCTGAGCTACAAAGAGCCGATGGAAAGAATTTAAAACCAGGGTAATGTGCTCTTTTTGTTCCAAGTGACAACTCAAGCAGCATTTTGGTTTAACTGCAAGTGGTTTGATTAATCTTTTAGCAGACATGTGAAGACACTGTTAAAATAATCAATTACTAGATCAAAGGAGCATAAACTCTGCACATGCACAAAGGAACTTAATTGTTGTAGACTTGTCTTCTGATAACAGTGGGATAACAAAGCATTTATTAAAGCTACGCTAATGGTTTTTTGGATCTGCGCAGCAGCAGCGGCTGAGTCCTGAGGCAGGTTATTCTGGCAATATATGAAACACAGGAAAGTTGTGGATAAAAAACAGTGTGCAAGCATTATATGCAACACGCTTTGTTTATGCTAACAGCAACATGACCAACATGTCAGGCTAACAATCAACATATATATACCAAACCGAGAAACCGTGACCATCGGAAAATCGTTAACAGAATCGTGGATTTTTGTGAACCGTTCCACCCCCCTAATCTTTACCCTGCCTACTAAAAATAAAACTTTGGTTATCTATTGGTCCCAATAAAGGCATACTGTACAGATGTGCTTTTATTTTGTGAACACCTATCCAAGTCCCTTCTCTATATATTTTATAACTGCTACTTTACTCTTCCCCAACCACCTCAGCCCTTCTGCATTTGGCTTAAGCCACCTTTTATCCCATGGTTCGACCACAACCTAAGGAGGGTAGAAACAGGGAGCTAGTAATGATTTTGTAACAATGGACAAATTAACACTGCTTTTGTTAGTTCTTACCAAAAAGGCATTATGAAGTTGTTTATTTTATTCCCATAACTGCTTTTTTAAATTGAAGTGTCCCAAAGTGAAAAGTGAAGGTTCAAAAACTTGACTTGTGAATATTATACTGCAATATATTTTCATTTTGGTGGAGATTTTTCATTTTAGGAGTAGATTGTATTTAATATTCTAGATATTGCTGAGAAATAAATCGTATTGGCAACAACCGTTAAACAAACTAAATCTGTCTTCACTTACTCATTCATAAAAAGTAGAAATATAAGAAATATTTTTTGGAAATTAACTCATTTATTTCATTTCATACAGATTTTTCTCTATGGGACAGAGAAACTATTCAAAAGTACAAAGATAAAAAAAAAACTCAAATGGCACTTTCTTGTGAAACTACTGTCTCAGACTCCATTGATGAAAAGGCTTGCGCTCTACTTTGAAGGCTGATCGTCTCTCTCATAGTCAGTTTTCTTAGTGGTCTGGTTGAAGTTGGAGGAGCTGCCAACTACTTGCTTGATGATAGGGTTAAAGAACCAGAGCAGAGTTATACATCAGTATTTGAGCACAACGCCTTATGAATCCACTTGAACTAAATCGTATCAGGATGCCAAGAAACTGCAAAATAGAGGTCATCCGGAACAGCAATGCAACACATGTTGTCACAGGCATCCTTTATGGGGCCAATGCTTTCTTTGTTGACAACGAAGTTAGACAGCAGCATCAGCAATGTTAAGCATGGAGACAAGCATCAGTTCAATAAAGAAGATCCCAAAAATTGTGTCCTCAACTAAAACTGGACAGACATTTGAGAGAAGCAGATAAAAATTATTGGAAATTTCACCTGCAAATTTTTTGGAGATTTCATTCTGGAGAAAAAGAATCCTAACCTTGAGGAGGGCGGTAGATACCTACAGAAAGCTCCCCAGCTTCTTGGAAAACAATGGAGAAATCAGTTCCTGTTAAAGCCTGGCTGACTCCCCTGAAGAATCTGGATCCAGCTGCAGCTGAGCTAAAACCTTTCTGATGGTTTGATCAAAAAAGTTGATAATGTTCTAAAAAAGTATCAGAGAAATTCAGCTGAGATGCAATGAGACACTGGAAAAGGTCTGGTGAAGACTTTTCCACAGATGCACAAAAAGCTGAAATGTTTCCAACATCTCACTGAAATAGACTACAAGAAAAAGTCCAACAGACCATGCAGGAGAAAATTCCCTCATTCCGGAGGGTGAGGAAGAAGAAGCCATCCCTACAAAGCTTCCTTGATGAGCAGGAGAGGTCTCCATTCAGCCAGAACTTAGACAAGTGGCTCGATTATTTAGACAGAGAGATCAATGTCATTGCATCCTGTTTAGACATTATGAAGGGAATTAAGATGATCCCAGAGAAGTCTGACTTGGATAGAAATATTTGTTTTGGTGTAGAAGATGCCCTTGCTTTGTCTTCACCTCCATTGAAACCTCATGATTCCTACATGGACCAGATGGGTCAACCACTTTTAAAGAAACCCATCCGTGTGACTCCCACCATCCAAAGGACCAGTGGTTCTTCTCAGATAAGGTCTTTGAAAACATGAAACAGAAGGCCAACATGATCTCAGAAACTGCTAAAAACTTGAAAAGCAACAGCAGATATTGCTTCCTCGTAGCAGCGCTGCCAAACAAGGAGTTCAAGGGAGCGACCATCTACCATTACAGGGAAGGTGTCAAGCAAACCGAAGACTTCTCAAAGCCTGTTATTCATAGAGTGAAAAATGTTATGGAGAAAAAAGACTTAATGTGGTGTAAGTCCATATTTACATGCATCTTTTTCACGCTTTACACAAATATTCTATCCAACTGCTAGTTAGCAGTTGGTGTGATACAAGTTGCTGGTAGATTAAAATTACAGTCCCAGCCACTCTGAAGGTTATTTAGAAAGTCAAACCCAGGAAGTTCTGATTTGAAGGCGTTTTGTTTTTAAATTGAAGTTTAAAGACTAAACTTCAATGTTAGGTAATGTAATCAAAACTTGACGATGAGACTTTTAGACTTAAACCTAGACAGACTTTATTCTCATTTTGTACACACAGACTGTATGAAAAAATAAATTTCATTCAGTACAGCACTCAAGACATTATAAACTGCAGCAGTTTTAAAAGCAATAGCCCCCATTGTATAGTCATGCAGTTTATCAAACATTAATCATTTGTGTAATCCTACCTGAACTCAGACAGGAGCAGTTGATTTTTTGCCAAAGACTCATAAAGATAAGTTTCAATTGTATAAGAATTTTCCAGTTTTGATTTTGGAAATAAGTTTGTTATTTATTTATGTGTTATTTTTATCTAACAGACTACTGTGATCTCACATTGGACCCAGAAACTGTGAATGGGAACCTCGTTCTGTCTGAAGGAGACAAGAAAGCAACATGTGGACCCTGGCAGCAATATCCTAAAACAGAGAAGAGGTTTAATAGATACCCCCAGGTTCTCTGCAGAGAGGGTCTTAAAGGCTGTCATTACTTTGAAGTTATGTGGAGCAATGAAACTACTAAAGGTATTGGGGTTGGTCTTGCATATGAAGGCGTTCCAAGAAACGGAAATGGCCTGCACACTGGGTTTGGATATAATGATATCTCCTGGTATTTTGGTGTTTACAGCAATAGTTATTGTGTATGGCACAATAGTAAAAAGATGTGGTCCTCTACTCGTCCTTCTGGATGCAACAGAATTGGGGTTTATCTAGACTGGCCAGGCGGCACGCTGTCCTTCTACCAAGTGTCTTCTAACTCTTTGACCCATCTGCACACCTTTGAGAAACGATTCTCTGTACCACTTTACCCAGGTTTCTATATCTGGGACAAATCCACATATGCAACTTTCTGTCCAGCTTAGAATTGATATAACATTGATATAGTGTGTGTGTGTGTGTATATATATATATATGACATGTTTAATGAAATTGCAATTTTCATTTTATTCTTTGTTATTTTAATCATTAAACTCTGAGTACATAGGTTAGGGAAAACAAACTTTATATATCAATAATACTTGTGCTTTCACAGCCTGTCACTCATTGCTGTAGCCAGAATCATATGACAGGGCACTCCAAGAAAGGATAATATTCCCTCAGTACAAAGCTAGAAAAAAAGGCAAAATGACGCCCTAATGAAAACTTTGCTGCACATGCAATCAGCTGAAATAACACATAAACATATTTAATTTACTATACATCATTAAGATTTCTGAGCGGATGACTCTGAGCAGAATCAGAACTCTGTTAAGAATGCCAGCTTAGCTGTGGGAAAATGCACAGCTAAGCTGAATGTTTTTAAAATGTGTAATTAAGAGAAAATTTCTAGGTATTCAATCATAAAGCTGTGCATTTTAAATAAATTGGACAAGGTCTACTTCTCCAGATCCCAGGCGATAACATAATTGATATGCTAACAGGCAAATTGAATCAATACATTGATGTATCGGTAGTTCATTTTATTATGTATATAATTTGTCTGGCTGAATTCAACTGCGATAAAACTACTTTACCTCAATCAGACACACTCACTGCTGGAGCCAGAGATGGGGACTCGAGTTTGTGACTTCGTACTCCGATTAAGCACTTAAAGTCGCATTAATGACTTCAGACTTCGACTTAGACTTGCATTTAAAGGACTTCAGACTGGAGGACTGCGTGATTTTCCGACTTGTGAACAATATTTTTATTCCAGTGTAAAAGCACCTTATTCAAGTGTTTTGTTTTACTAACTTGACTGATCGCCGCTAGCCTTACCGCACACAGAAGAAGAAACTCAAGACCCAACCGTGAAGCTCAAGTTCAAGTGTTTTATTTATACAAAAAAGCCACAACGAAGAGTGGCATGAACAAAACAGTCCTTTTCTTCTCCCTGATAAAACCTAAAATTCAAAAGGGTTTTCCTTAAAATCACAGTCTGGAAGTTGGAGGCTCCGCTTGTTATGCTGCTTCTGGTGAGTGATCAGCCTGCAGCACTACACTGGCTGATCCACAGACTCTCGCGGCTCAGCACTGTTCACTCCCTGGCGTGCCACCTCTTTCCAGACGATCAGCTAAAGAAGCAAGGGAGAGCATGCAGCATCCCACGGCGCATCCAGCATCCGCAGCGCCAAAACCCGTCCGGGAAAAGATATGTTCCTGTTATGCTTTAGCGAGGGCGCTATACTTACAGGCGAGAGTTCCTCACTGCCACTTCGCCACCTGCAGATTCCGTTCTTTCCTTCTCCTTTCCTTCAGACTCTCGCACATGGTGACTTAATCAGCCCTTATGCACCCCGGCCTCCTCACCTCCTCAGACAACTACTTCAGTCCAGTGCCCATGGATTGTCACAAGGGAAAAACAAACCAAAACAACCCAACATGCAGGAAAAATTCAAAAGTCTAAAATAAGGAAAACAATCATATAAAAAACATCAAAACATGCAAAACTCAAGAAGAAAAATACAAAAGAAAAACAAATCATATAGTCCTCTCCAAACATGCAAAAGCATAAAACTAACATTAAAATGAAAAGAAAACCATAAATCATATTTTTCCCTGTTTGCAACACACTGGCCGTCACTGGCCCCTTGCATTGCGTGGGCGGCAGGATTGTGATTGTTTTTTTTTTTCCACATCCTCATTTTCAATAAAAAGAGCAGACATTTACTGCTAAAACTAGAAAAAGTTGTAACCAAAATGTCAGGGAAATACTGTAAGAAAAATGCAAAACTTATCTGGAAAAAAAATTTTTCGCGTGTGCTTTTAGTGGTATTTTAATTTAGCAGTTCAAGATAATGATAATTCCATAGATATAATAGCGACCTTTAAAGCTATACGTCTCAGTGACGAGGAGATGAAAACACAAGGAGAAACAAGCAAACGCATGAAAATTATTGCACTTTTTTTAAATGAATCAAGTGATTAGAATTTTTGTGCGATTAGTGAAGTATTGCGACAGGCCTTCTCAAGACTTGGCGAGACTTGACTTGGACTTGAGCTCTCAAGACTGAAGCAGTGACTTGGACTTGAGCTCTCAAGACTTGAAGACTTGACTTGGACTTGCAAAAATGACTTTGTGAACATGTCTGCTGTAGACCACCTTTAACATCTTATTCTACCTTTGCTTAAAAACCAAATTTGCTAAATATTTTATGGAAATAATACAAAATAGTTTTTATTGAATTGTTTGGCAGGTCAATGTGTACTTCCTTATTTTCTGACAATAAATCAGACTGAATTTTTACAACCAAAAAATCTTTAGCTAATCTCTGTCCTAGGTTGTGTGTCTTAGGAATTTTTCCCACTCAAACTTAAATAAGCAAGGTTGATCAAAAGTCCATAATTTATTGTTTGGTGCAGGCTAAATATAGTATAGCCAGGTCCTGGAAATCTGTAACCAGACCCCAACTTAAAACTTGGATGTCTACACTATCAAGCTCTCTGGCCCTGGAGTAACTCACCTTGATGATTAAGGGTAAATACTATGTGTTCAAAAAGATATGGGAAAAATTTTTGCTATTCTTGGAAAATTTGAATACTCATGAGGATTGACTGAATGTACTCTGGCAAATTCTGCTTATGTCTTTATTCTTATAGTGGCTGTAAGTCTGTTATCTTCATGTTAATTCCAAATGTACTCACTTGTTTAAAAAATTTATGAAACTAAAACACTGATGTCGGGATGCCTAGAACCAGGGAGGACGATGCCATCACTTCATACCTAGCTTGTGGACTGTGGTTAAATCTCTTGGACTAAGTCTCAAAATACACCCCTAAGATAACAAACTTTAAATATTTTGTCTCACTGTAATCTTCAAATGCTTGTCGCCTTGAATGTTTAATTTGTTAATGTGTTTTCTTTTGGTTTTGTTAGGTGTTTTGTGCACTTGTGAGTTATCTGTCTGTATGTCTCTGATATGTAAAAGACAATAAACAGATTCGGGGGGAAAAAAATCTTTAGCAAATGTGGAAGCATATTTTTCCTTGGCCTATTTGTGAAATAGAATATTTTGAGTGTGTCTTTCCTCTGCCTAAATAAGGATGATTGTTTAGAAGTTTTGTACCAGTCTGTGTGCTGGAGTTAAGTTGTGAAGTCAAGAGAGATAAGAATGAGGTCACACAGCCTCCTTCATGGGAGACCTATTCTGAGTGTTTATCAAGCTATAATTTTTGTCCTTGATTAATTGAAGTGTTTTTTACTTGTAAATAACCAAATGTGAGAAAGTTCTTTGTGTAGGGGTGGGATAGTTCCAAGGGAGACTATGTGTGTTGGGATTTTGTAAGGTATAAATGTATGTACTGAGGTTACCTCAATCGGAGCTCTATCTCTCCGTCTGAGGACGTTAAATAAATTTTAACATTCTCTTGCAAGAGTCTCAGCTTCCTCCTCAACTTCACACTAACTTGTTATCCTACCTAATACCAGAAAGGCTGATTAATATCTAAAGCAAAGCATATTTGGGACCTATTATACATATAAATTATAAGTATAAACCTAGCTGAAATATAGGAGTCAGTCATCTATATTTGAGAAGATTGTTTCTCTCCTTTGTGTTTTTTTCCTGTCTATAAGTATTGTTACAGTGAAATATAATACAAACAAAACAGTATTCCCATTGTTGTAAAGACAAAAGTGAAATAATGTTCAATATTTAGTTTTTATCTAACATATAAAGATGAATAGACATACCAAAAAGATTAAAAGCAATCCACTGGAATAGGTTTCCGAGTTTGAAGACGTTTCACTTCCCATCCAGGAAGTTTTTTCAATTCAAAATGACAGGAATAGCGTTGAGTTTGAGGTGTTATAGAGTGCTATAAAGGATTGTTGGACTGCCTGAATAGAAGAGGTCCTCCACTCTCCTGTGCAGGGGGTGGGGCTGCCATGATAACGGGAACGGATTAACTCAATCGCTGTATTGTAAGTTTTAGGAAGCTGGAACCTGAGTCCACCCCCTCTGTTTAAGGTTGTTTTTTTCTTTCTTAACATAGATGGCTTCCTTCATGCCTCTCTCAAACCACCTATTTTCTTTGTCCAGAACGTGAACATTCTGGTCCTCAAAAGAATGTCCTTTGTCCACAAGGTGTAGATGAAGTCTTGTCCAGAGGAGGTAGCTCTTCTGAGTTGAGCCATGCGTCTGTGGAGAGGATATTTGGTTTCTCCACTATAAAGATCAGAGCATTCCTCACTGCACTGTACTGCATACACTACTCTGCTCATGTTTGGTTTGGGGTTTTGTTCTTAGGATGCACTAGCCTCTGTCTAAGGGTCTTGTTAGGTTTGAAATGTACTGGTATTTTGTGTTTGGAGAAAATTGGATTTTCTCCAAACAGGGATGCTCAAAAACAAGCCTTTGTTGGGCTACTGTATTACTCTATTTGAAAAAGCTTCCTGCATGGGAAGCAAAACGTCTTCAAACTCGAAAACCAAGTCCAGTGAATTGTTTCAATTTTTTTGGAATGACTATGACCTGGACAGTGGTGTCAGAAGTACCCACATTTGTTACTTAAGTAGAAGTATAGATACTGCAGTTTAAAAACACTCTGGTAAAAGTTGAAGTATCAACTTGACCTCTTTATTAAAGTAAAAGTGAAAAAGTACGTGCTCCAAAAACTACTTAGTATAAAAGTAAAAAGTAACCTTTAAAAAAACAGCCAGAGGCCACTACAGTATATAAATTGAAAACTCAATTTTTCGACTATTTCAGGAAAAAAATGAGATAGGGCCAAGGATGAGGGAGGTCTTATGTGTTTCCTTTTTAAGCTTTTTTAAAACTTTCTTTTTAAGTCATTGGAATTCCAAAGGAAAATAAATTTCTGTTTCTCCATGCCTTGTTTACTCAGAGTAAGGTTTCCTCTAATAATTCTTGTCTCTGTTGGTTCTGAAGTTAACTCTTTATAGGGCACTAAATGAAGCATTTTGAAAATTAAAATTTCAAGCAAATAGTGTGATTAGAATCCAGGAGAAGCTTCACGGTCTAACAGGGTGGGTCATGCTAACACTCATCAGGTTTCAAAGAAAATCGCCCTTCAGTGTCATGTTGACCTCTTGAGGACAAATCTGAGAATTACAGACTGTAGTGAGATTTAAATGAAGCCCATTTTGGAGAATTACTTGATAGTTTTTTGGGTTTTATTTCTGAGGCTGATTAAACACAATGAAACAACGTGTCCAGAGTTTATCACATTATTAAATCTAACTGACTGATTAAACCAGGTGTGTATGACCTAAAGTAACTGGCCAGACACACCTGAATTAATCAGTTCGTCTGTGCAATGAAAGACAGGAAACAAAGGAGCTGCCTTTAGGTCATGAAGTAGTGGAGCTGTGCATAGAGCCCATTACTTGATAGTTTTTTGGGTTTTATTTCTGAGGCTGATTAAACACAATGAAACAAAGTGTCCGGAGTTTATCACATTATTAAATCTAACTGAGCATCATTTTAAAATAAGAAGCAAATTGTTTCTGCTGCTTGATGGGGTTTTCTCTAGATTTGGTCATTTGATGAGGATGTCTGTGTGTGCAGGTAAATATTACTGTGCAGAATCATTATTAGGCAAGGTAATAAAAACAAATATATGAATATAAATATATACCCATCTCAATTTGTTTATTTTCACCAGGTAAAACAAAATATAACAACTCAAAAATTCAGAAAAACCTTTACATGCATCAATCAACAACAAAACAAAAAAAAAACAAATCAGTGACCAATATAGCTAAATTTCTTCACCATGATGCTCAAAAGCCTTCCATCCATACACTGTGTGTGCAGAATTATTAGTCAAATGAGTATTTCGACCGCATCATCCTTTTCATACATGTTGTCCTACTCCAAGCTGTATAGGCTTGAAAACAGACTACCAATTAGGTAAATCAGGTAGTGTGCATCTCTGTAATGAGAAGGGGTGTGGCCTAATGACATCTACACCCTCTATAAGGTGTACTTAAATCTTAGGCAACTACCTCTCCTTTGGCAAAAAGGGTCAGAAAAGAGATTTGACAGACTCTGAAAAGTAAAAAATTATCAGATGTTTTTTAAGAGGGGTGCAGCAGTTTTGAAATTGCCAAGCTCTTGAAGCGGGATCATCGCACAATCAAGTGGTTCTTGGCAAATAGCCAACAGGGGTGCAGGAAGCGTATTAAAAAAAGAAGATGCAAAATAACTCCCCATCAATTAAGAAGGATCAATCATGAAGCTGCCAGGAAGCCATTAGCCACCAGTTGTGCCATATTTCAGAGCTGCAACATGTCTGGAGTGCCGAGAAGCACAAGGTGCTCAATACTCAGGGACCTGGCCAAGGTAAGGAAAGCCGAAAAAAGGCCACCTTTGAACAAGACACACAAGACAAAACATCAAGATTAGGCCAAGAAATATCTGAAGACTGATTTCTCCAAGGTGTTTTGGTCTCATGAAATGAGAGTGAGTCTTGATGGGCCAGATGGATGGACACCAGGCTGGATCAGTAAAGGGCAGCAAGTCGTTATCCACTCAGACGCCAGCAAGGTGGAGGTGGGGTAATGGTATGGGCTTGTATCATCAAAGATGAGCTTGTGGGACCTTTTTGGGATTGATGATGGAGTCAAGATCAACTCCCAGACCCACTGCCAGTTTCTGGAAGACACCTTCTTCAAACAGTGGTACAAGAAGAAGTCGCCATCATTCACGAAAAACATTATATTCATGGACAATGCTCCGTCACACAGATCAAAATACAACACAGCATCTTGGCCAGCCAAAAAAGTCTAAAAGGAGAAAAAAATAATGACATGGGCCCTTGTTCACCCATCTGAACCCCATTGAGAACCTGTGGTCCCTTCATTAAATATGAGATCTACAGGGAGGGAAAAACAGTCCAGCTCTCTGAACAGTGTCTAGGGAGGTTGTGAGGTGGCTGCTGCACTAATGTGGAATCAAATAAACAAATCAAGACGCTGACAGTGATTCATGAACAATTCACCTATGCCAGCTTTGAATGAATCTGGTCTCGTTTTCAGCCCCATGGTTTCATGGATGTACAGGGAAATGACTGACTGAGGCCAAAGAACACTGCCATTAGGCACATTATTTTGGCTGCCAGGCGCCCGCCATGAGGCGGCTTCCTTTAGGGCACTGCCTTATTTTTCTTATTTTTTATTAAACAAGCTGCCAGTTTTTGTACATTGCGATGCCTGTTTCCAGAGCTTCCTATTTTCATTTTTCAGACAGCATTTTATTACTGAGTGCCCTCGACGGTTTGTTACCGAGGGGCACATAAAAATAAAAAAAGCAGCCGCGTAGGCCGCATCTTGTTCAGGGATTTCCTGTGGTAGCAGCACAAGTGATCCAGTTATGGCTGAACACCGGCATAAAACAAAAAAAAACTCTATAGAGTCCTTGTGGCCCGTGCACAACAAGTGCACCCCACCAGGAATTGTCCAGGTCCTGCTGATTAGCTACCTGGGCCAGCTTGTGTTGTCTTCCCGGTCAAAAGTGACCCAATATCATGTTCAGTTATAGAAAAAAAAGGACATTAAATTATCTTTTTTCCAACTTGAGATTCTTTGAATTTCCTAAAGAGTGTACATCATAGAAAAATTGAGGGGCTTGATGTGGCCTGTACACCAGTAGGGCACAAAGATTGTATTTAAGGTCATTTTTGACCATTAGATTATAGAAGCATTTGATCACCAACATCTCACAAGCCCCCAAACAAAATAAGAAAAAAAAAAAAAATTAGTATAGAGGATATAAAGGTACCTCAAAGTCAGACATTTTTTTAATAAATTTTATATTATCAGTTTTATTACAGTTGATGTGGAACTACTATTAACAGGGAACTAACTGATTGGGCCCCCTGGTGACCCGGGGGCCCCAAGCAGGCGGGGCCCAAAAACTATTGACCAAAGTATGAAGACTGCCTTTGAGCATCTCAAAAATCTATCACAACATGAGATGTGTGAGCTTTACCCCAATCCTCGGTTGGCTCTCAGGATAGCCTGCACTCTGCCTGTGACAGCTGCCTCAGCAGAGAGGAGCTTTTCAAGCTAAAATTAATAAAAACATACTTGGGATCATCATTGGCCCAGGAAAGACTGAGTGTACTTGCAGTCATTAGTATTAATAACAAAGTTGGCCAAGCAATACCACACAATGATATTGTCAGTGACTTTTCCTCCAGAAAAGCTAGGAAGGAACGATTTTCAGGTCATTGTTGAACCCTTGCTGTTTTTATGTTTGCTTTTATGGGTTAAGTATTCTTCTTTTAGTATTCTATTTTGATTATATTCATGTTTGTCCATTTTGGTTTCATTTAACAGATTTCACATTTAATGCACATTTGCAAATAAGTTATTAAATATGTTTTGAGACCGTTTCTACTCGGAAGTTTTAATAAAAGAATTAAGTATCTTAAGTATCATTTATTTATTTTGTATTAACACATAGCCTCACTGTATTCCTTCATAATATTCACTATAACATTATAGTGTTATAGTGAATATTACAGTGGGTACTGGTTGGAAATGGACGGTTTCCTGCGTGATTCCTGCGTGAATCACAATGTATTTCCTGAGGCCAGTTTCTTTATTTCAAAAAGAATAACCACCAGGTGGCACTTGGGAACTTTTTTTTCTCCTTAAACCAGGCTGTTAAGATGCTGTCTTTTAAGCAGGTTTATTGGGGGTCTTGGTGTGATATTTTATGATGTTTTGATTAAAATAAAGTTAATGAATTAATTTAACATAGTGACTGCATTATCTTATTTCATAAAAATTGTTGCATACACATACGCAGTTATAGATACACCTCCGATCTTATCTGAGAACTGTTTATTTCTATTTATCTGCATCTCTATTATTTAATGAAAAATTATTATAGTTAATCTTTTTGGTAAAACAAATAACTGAATCAATAAAGGTCCGTGGATCATCCGTCCAATCGGGAGGGAGGGGGGTTCATGCAACGTCATTCCATCACCGGTATCTCGGTATCCAATCAGCTCACTGACTTGCGTGTCGATCACAGCATTCTCGACAACAGCATTGAAACACCACTATTTATCAAGACAGTCTGGCTGCCGCACCGCAGCTGTCAGACCAGTTCCGGTGCAGGCGCCTGTCTCAGGCCACCTCCACCACAGGGCCGGAAATAAACAAATTTAGCCACGCCAACCTCCCCCCAACCGACATCAGCTGTTAGACGAAGAAGAAGGTTGTTGAACATGCGAGACTCCACAACAATGGTAAGTTAATTTCTTACTTTTACCGCGAAGCAAAAGATGTCTGGCTTTCATATGCTTGTCAGCAATGTATCGTTGTAGCTTTATATGTAAAGCACGTGCAGTTACTGAATGTTACAGTGTGTTGAAATACTGTACAGGTGTAATTGTTTGGAGGTGGTAAACAAACGCACGAGGTCACGAACGAGTATGCTTGGCTTCACAAAACCGTTTAACTTATCGTAGTTAGCGTAGTTTTTGTTATTTCTTATTTGCATTGCTTTTAATTCAACACAGAGTCAGGTCGATGCTCTGCTCATTTCAGTTTACTGTAGACAAACAGACTGCGGTTTTGCAGCCAGACTTTTCTCGACTGCTCAGCATGCATCAAGTTGCAGGCCTTGGCTCAAACAAATTCTTACAGTTTAGCATTGTGTGAAGATGAGCTGTTGTCAACTGATACATTTGATAAATGCAATTTTATATGTGAGCACTAATAGTTCTGTTGTCTTTTATAGATGCATCCGTCCATTTTATCGAGTGGTACACCTATAATGAAAAGATGCACAACCTGCTGCAAATTGTACCACTGTCCGCTGTGCCCTAAGTTTAAGCCTACCACACCATCCAAGCTCCAGCGGCACCTTGATGTGCATGTAAAAAATGCAATCCCCTTTCAAGGTAATTATTTTCATACAGAAATTCCAATTTTGTGTGCCTGTGTTTTCTTGTCAGGTAATTTCTTTTTGTTTTCTTTTTCTGTTTTTTTCTAACTTGCTTGTAGAAATGTCAATCTGCAAGTGCAACCTGAACTGCAGGGATGTGGATGCTGTTTAGTGATATTGTGTTTATTACTCTGCATTTTTCAGAAAGACATGCCAAACTTGAGAAACTGGTGGTGTGTCATGTTAATGGAGAATCTGGAACTTGGCAGGTGAGAACAAAAGCTCTTCTTGGTTAGATGGAATCATCCCTTTGATTCTATTGTTTATCATCCTTTACCTCCCCACCACCTCTTAAATTCCCAGCGATGGAAAAATGTTTGCCCATTGGACGGAGTCCTCCAAGGCCCTCTTACGAGGTGACATGTCTCCAGTTTTTAGACTGAAGAAGAGGACACTGGATGACATCCCCGAGGTTGGTAATGTGTGTGTGTGTGTGGTAAATTAACTACATGTAAGTTTTCTGATTAATTGTTATTTATATTTTCCCCTTAGGACCAAGACCAGCTTGAAACTACACAGGCTGACTCATTCCATACCGTAAAAGGTCGAAATGGTAAGTCTTTTTAATGTTGGTCTGCCATTTTTTTTTTTTTTTAGAAAATAACAATCTCCCTCTCTTTTCTACAGATTAAAAGTGATTTATGACTGCAGAAAAGCAGCAAGCACACTGGTTGGAAGAAGAGAATGTGGCTGAAGCAGTCAAGTTATTCAAACAAATGTGTGAAGTAGATGACTCTCACCAATTAGATGCATGAGAGGGTGATGGTTTTAGAACCTCAAGTTTGTTTTCTTGAAAAGATGAAGACATGTGGCAGTTTTTGGAGTGAGCTGGTCGCATCGTCAGAATCTCCCGTACTGTGAGAGTGTAGATTGTAAACAAAGGACTTGAAAAGATGTAAGTGATGAATGATTATTTGTGTTTATATATAATTCTCTGTTTATAACATGACATGTACATTTATGTGTTTTCACACCCAGCTGTGCTATAAGTTAAAATAAGTTGTGGCTGAATATGGGGGAAATATGGCTATTGGAAAAGATAATTTAACCCAGTACTGATATTTTTGTTTTCTTTATTATACTTATAAATTCTGTGAGGAAAATGAAGGTCCTGACTAATCCCAACATAGAACAGCCAGTTTGTGAGAAAACAGTTGGAGAGCAAAGTCTTGCTCAGAACCCAGCAGTTCAATCACTGGAAAATCAGCCCCATTGACTAATATTAATTGCTATTTTGTATTAAAGCAAAGATATAAAAAAAAAAAAATCTTAGGTATAATGTGTCTTGTAAAATGCAAAGCAATGCTTTTTTTTTGTTTCCTAAGGGTATGTAGATTTAAAACCAGGGCATTATAAAAGGGAGAGTGTTATAACTAATCAGGCTGATTATGGGCAATCTTCAACAAAACTACATTTTCTGTTATTCCGCCATAGAGGATCCCAGAGCTAGTGAAACTCAATTTATGCTCCACAGTGATCCATTTTGTGTATTTTATGTATATATGTGTATATATATGTGTGTGTATATATATATATGCGTATATATGTGGCAGTATATATGTGTAGTGTGTGTGGTGCATGTATGTATCTGTGTATATATATATATATGTATATATGTGTGTATATATATAAATATATATATATATATATATAAAAAATTTTTATGAAAAAAGATAATGCAAACACTGAAGTTGTTAAATTAATTCATTAACTATATTTTAATCAAAAACATATCATCATAAGATTTGGTTGTTTATGCAAATGGTCTCAATAAACTTTTCAGTTGACTGCAGGCCCACAAACGTCACCTTTCGCACGGCAGAGCTCCCAAGTGCCACCTGGTGGTTGTTCGGGTACGTTGCAGTTTTCTTTTTTTTTTTTAAATAACTGGCCTCAGGAAATACATTGTGATTCACGCAGGAATCATGCAGGAAACCGTCCATTTCTAACCAGTACCCACTGTATACCAAAAATCCATGTATTTTTTTGTCATTACATTTATACATGAATGAAAAATAAACTATATCTACCAGCATAAAAATATTCTGTCCTATTATCTTTAATCCATCTGAAAACAAAATAGGAATATATTTTCAAAATAAAAAACCTATTTTCTTTTCAATGTGTACTAGGGGTGTAAATCACATCCATCATGGCGATTCGATTCAGTATCGATTTCCTGACCCAACGATTCGATTATTTCCGATACTCAAGAATACACCACGATTCGATTCGATTCGATTAATCCTTTTTTTTTTTTTCTTTTTATTCTTTTTTTTTTACACCTTACAGGCTAAACAAAGTTTCAAGTTTGAAATAAATCAATGAAAGCTGTAATATCATTATGCATTTTCTTTAGAAACAACAGCAAATAACAGAAGTAGAAAAGTTGCATCAAAAAATACTGCAAAAATACTGCACAATATCAGTGTAATGAGTTCAATGCAATACCTGGGCTCCAACTGTCCAACATATTTTTTAGAATGTAATAAAACATAAACATGAAAGAGAGATGTTGCGTAGAGTTAGACAGGAATAAAATAAACTAGATATGCGGGAATTGCCTTCAAAGGTCATCTGGGGATGTAGTTTTTGGTAGTATTTTTTAATTTTCTAAGAAGAACGGGTATTTGTGGGAGAAATATGGCCGCTCTGAACGGTCCATACTCCATTCTGGAAGCGCGTGGGGCTACGTGCACCTATAAGTTGTTTGCCAACCCGCCATTTTAAGAAGAAATAGCATACAGCGCTCCCAGTATATGACGCCATTGCCTCTTGATATTTTCGCCCGCTGCTCCTCTCCCAGATTATAGCTGACCCAAATTGTAAGTAAGCGCAGACAGGAGGCTGCTTGTTTTGTTTTATGACCCAAATTCTGCGGAAACAACCGCGAGGCTGGACCGCCAGGGAAGAAGCTTATGAGAAAGCCGGTAGGGAATCGCCAGCCTCTTTCCAGCTTTGACCTCCGCTTTTTCCTCCGCCGCCGGACGAAACTCGGCCTTCCTCGGCCGTGTCAGATTTAGATCCGCCAGCGTGTAGTCTTAGATCAATTTTAAATACTGAGCATAATTTAAAAAATGTCCGTGTGGAAGCTTGCCTGCAATAAACTGTTGTAAGAGTATAAATCCAGGAAGCGCCGTAGGAGGGCAAAATGGGTTTAGCGGCACCGCAGCACGGGAGGGAGAATACCTGCGGGAGCAAATGTGATAAAAAATAGACCGGGAGGGAAAACATGAATCGCATCATCTTGGCGGACGTCGTCATGCAATTTGATCGCCGGCTTTGATCTATGCATCGATACAAAAATCCATTATTATTTACACCCTAATGTGTGTACATAGATACATCCAATTAATTTTGTTCTATATAAGCTATCTCAAAAACCTCAGAGCTGCATCTCAACATTTTGACACCTGTAACCAGGGAACCTTGCTGGCAAGGTTTGCCTCCGAGGACAGCTTCAGATGTACTTTTTCTGAATTTGTTTCTGAATTTTCCCAGGTGTTTAATCAGGACTCTGATCAAACAATTGACTCTCGAGCTCTGCTGAATCTAAGACAGGGAAGTTCCTCAGTAGCGGATTTTTCCATCAACTTCCGGGTCAAAAGCCGCAGCTTCCGGATGGAACGAATGTGCTCTTAAAAGTGCATATTTTAAGGCTTTGAATGACAATATCAAAGATGAACTTGCAACTCTCGACGAACCAGCTAGTCTGGAGGATTTAATCCGCCTAACTATTAGGTTGGACAAAAGACTTCGTGCTAGAAACAGTTCAAGACAAAAGATTCAAAGTTTTTCTGTGTCAGCCCCTGCATTGTTTGCTTCTGTTTTTTCTGGATCCACAGAACCCGTTTCCAAGCCGAGGCCTAAAACCCAGTCTCTCTCTATGCCTGTCCAGGTCTCTCACTCAGTTGAGACGGAAGCCGAACCTATGCAGGTTGGACACACAAGGCTAACCCCCGAGGAAAGACTAAGAAGTTTCAGGGGAAAATTGTGCATCTACTGTGGTGAGACTGGCCATTTCATTGCTTCATGCCCAGCTAAGTCAAAAGCCGGGGCCCATCAGAGGAACTGAGGAGTCTTTGACGGGCCATTTGAAAACTGAAAAATCTCCTTATTTGATGCTTCCAGCCACCCTATTTTTCTCCCAACCAGAATCTCACATTGTCAGCTTTTATCGACTCTGGATGTGAGCGTGAAATCTGATAGACTCTAACCTGGTTCTGCAGTTACAGATCGAATCCGAGAAACCATGGAAAATACATAAATGAGTCCCTAGCTGTTGGAATAATCTGTCCATCTTCTTCTCCTCTGCTGGTTTCTTTTTTGTGGGCAAAAAGGATGGTTCTCTAAGACCTTGTATAGACTACAGAGGCCTTAACCAAATAACTGTTAAAAATAAATACCCACTTCCGTTACTAGCATCAGCCTTTGAACCAGTACAAGGGGCTACTGTCTTCACCAAGCTCGACTTAAGAAATGCATATCACCTTCTCAGGATTAGAAGGTGACGAATGGAAGACAGCCTTTAAAACCCCTTTGGGCCAGGCATTTTGAATATCTGGTCATGCCTTTTGGTCTCACTTCAGCGTTCCTGCATGTTTCCAAGCCCTCGTCAGCGATGTCCTCAGAGACTTTTTGAATATCTTCGTGTTTGTATACATTGGCGACATCTTAATCTACTCAAAGAAGCTTTCCGAGCATAAAAAACATGTCCGCCTGGTCGCTTTGCAAAGATTGTTTGGAGAACAAACTTTTTTGTAAAAGGCTGAGAAAATGCGAGTTTCATCAACAACTTCAGTCACCTTTTTTAAGGTTTGTGCTCGAGGGTGGGCAGGTTAAGCCATCTGAGAAGAAAGAGGGGCAAAGCAGTTTTGGATTGGCCGATACCAGAAAACCGAAAACAGCTGCAGAGATTCCTGGGTTTTGCCAATTTCTACCGTCGTTTTATCAGGAATTATAGTCAAGACAGCTCTACCTCTCACACCCTAACATCAGTCAAAAAGACTATTCCAGTGGGACCCCCGAAGCTCAAAGTGCTTTTGATAAATTAAAGACATTTGTTTTCCAGAGCTCCTGTGTTAATCCAGCCTGATCCTGCCAAGCAATTTTATCCTCGAGGTGGACGCCTCTGACTCTGGTGTTGGTGCCGTGTTATCCCAACAACTCGACTCTGATCAAAAGATTCACCCCTGTGCTGCTTTTTTCTCCCGTAGACTCTCACCGCGGAACAAAACTACGACGTTGGGGACCGAGAACTTCTGGCCATCAAACTCGCATTGGAGGAGTGGAGACACTGGCTCGAGGGAGCTGAACACCCAGTCTTAGTTTGGACGGATCACAAAAACCTAGCATACATCCAGTCCGCCAAACAAGCTAACCCTCGTCCAGTCAAGGTGGTCTCTGTTTTTCTCTCGGTTCAACCTCATTATTTCTTACAGACCCGGATCCAAGAACATCAAACCCGATTCTCTCTCTCGTCTATACTCTGTTGATCAATCCGAGACGCCTGAACCCGTTCTTCCTGCTTCCTGTACTGTTGGAGTGGTTTCCTGGGAGATCTCCGATCTCATAAACTCTGCCCTGGCTTCTGAACCTGACCCAGGTAACGGTCCTCCTAACAGAACCTATGTCCCTTCATCTGTCAGATCCCGCCTGATTCAATGGATGCACACAGCCAAGTTTTCCGCTCACCCGGGGGTGAGCCGTACAATCGCCTTGATTTCTAGATGTTTCTGGTGGCCTACGTTGCACAAGGATGTGAAGGAGTATGTTTTGGCCTGCTCCATATGCGCCAGAAACAAGACCTCACATCAACCACCCTCTGGCCTGTTGCATCCTCTTCCTGTTCCAACTCGTCCCTGGTCTCACATCACCATCGATTTTGTCACTGGTCTCCCTATCTCCAGAGGTATGTCCAACTATTTTTACCATCGTCGACCGATTTTCGAAGTCATGTCATCTGATCCCCCTCAGGAAACTTCCCACGGCCTTTCAAACTGCCCAGCTCCTAGTGAAGCACGTTTTCCGACTCCATGGTATACCCCAGGAAATTCTCTCTGACCGCGGACCACAGTTTATCTCCCAAGTCTGGAAGGCCTTCTGCACAGCTCTGAATTGTAAGTCATCACTTACTTCTGGTTATCATCCACAGTCCAACGGTCAGACAGAGAGAATGAACCAACAGCTCGAATCGACTCTCCGCTGACTGACCTCCAACAACCCCACTGACTGGAGTCAATACCTCACATGGATCGAATATGCCCACAACTCCCTCAAGTCTGCAATCACCATTCTAGGTTACCAGTCTCGGATATCAACCTCCTCCTTTTTTTCCAGCAGACGAGAGAGAGATTTCGGTTCAATCTGTCAAGCACCACATCCGCCGCTGTCAACGAGTCTGGAGGGACACCATCGCCTCTCTCAACCGATCTTCTGTGACTACCAAGCGCTTTGCGGATTCCAAGAGACGCCCTGCCCCAGAGTACGTCATTGGTCAGGAGGTATGGCTTTCCACTCGGGACATTCCCCTCAAGTTGTCTCCCAAGATTCATTGGCCCATACAAGATTGCCCAGGTTATTGACCCTTCTGCCGTATGCCTGCATCTTCCTTCGAGTCTCCGCATACATCCCACGTTCCATGTCTCCCAGATAAAACCAGTTGTCACCAGTCCTTTGTGCCCTCCATCCGACTCCCCTCCACCCACCCTGGACGTCGATGGACATCCTGCACTTCACCGTCACCTTAGGATCATTGGGGCTCCCGGAAGGCGACGGTCTTCGTGATGGCAGTACACTCGTCAGGTGGGAGGGCTACTTGTCCGAGGACGCCAATGGGTTCTCGGTCCTGGCATCCTGGATCAAAGATCCTGATAGAGGATTATGAGCCGTGCTCTCCCATCGACTTCTTCTGGACCGCAAAGAAGTGTGTCGCTGAGAGTAGGGGGTACTGTTGGGATCTGGAGCTGTACCACCCTCCTCCAGCAGAGTCGCCGCGCCGTCCTCCTGAGTTGAGCCTCCAAGCACACCTGTGGCCCATCTCATCATCAGAGGATCCACCACTATATAACCCTGCCTTCAGACCTTGCCTGCAACGCCTGCAGTGTTGATCTAGTTTGGTTAGCAACCTGAGCCTAGTAAACCTGAGAATCTTTGCTATCTCTAGTTGAGATAAGATTCTAACTCTTCCTTGTTTCTTGCCTCACAGGAATCCTGTTATCTTCCTGAAGCTCTGGATGAGCTTAACCTGCCGAGCCTGCCCTTCGTGAGCCAAACCTGAAGACTCTTCTCTGGATTCCCTTGCAGCTCTTGGTTAAGAGCTGGAAACCCAAATCAAGGTCTGCCCTCAAAGTCAGAAGTAAGACGCTGAAGCAGTTATTGGACTCTGCTGAACAAACAGTCTCTGGATCCAACAGTTACCTCTCTCAAAGAGAAACCCGGACTCCTTCAAGGTATTCTTCAGCAAACTCTAAAGTCTCATAACTCATCAGTCCCTGTGCTAACTGAACTGTCATCCCTGCAGACTCCAGTGAACCTGCCCCCAGGCCTGAACCAGTTCCAGTTGCAATATTCATGTGCTTGTGTTAACAATAAACCTTGTTAAACTTTTCATCAGCCTCCGTTTGTGTTCTGCATATTGGGTTTATTCTGAAACCAATCATGACAAAATATGTGCCCCATCTTAAAACAAATGTATATGGTGAAATAAAACCATTTCAAAGAGGACTTCCATTTTGGAATTAAAATGTTTCTATTATGTTTCTTTTATAAACTAACTTTTGATTTTCTGTCAGTGTAACAAAGATCCAGCAAACCAATTTACACAAATTTACATTTGGTGGAACGTGTGCGCCACCAGGCCACTGTTAAATATGCTGCCAAATTCTAGAGAGCATGCAACTGATACAGACTCACTATTTAAGGGCTGAAGAGGACAGCTGAGGTTTCAAAGCTGTTCCTCAGTCTCCTGATGTACCACTTCAGGGCCTGTATAGGGACTTCCAGAGGACTGCACTGAAAACACAACCAAGAGGACCAGAACTATTCTGCTGGAAGAACAGAGAACATTCTATCTGTCTCCGAGATGCTCTTAACTCAGTTTAATATGACCATAAGAAAGAAAGAATTCAGGAAAAGCTTCGTACTCTTATTGAAGAAACCATTGTTTTCTCACTGAGCTGTTTGCAGATCAAGTGGGGGGAGCTGCCCAAACATTTGTAGAAAACATCTAAAATAGAATCAAAACACCTAAAAACTGCATCAAAAGAAGCAAACATGCAGTCTGAAAACTTTAAAGTTGAGTTTTATTTGAGATTTCGGGGTTAGAGGCTGAAAATTAATCAGAGAATAAATAGATCAATACAGTTACAGTTTGATCAAATTCAGATTAAACCTACACGGAGCCACTAAATGTAGTGAAGTTTAAATTTTATCTTCATTTTTCCAAAGAGAAATACAGGGATCAAATTAAGAGGAGAAAATGTCTAAACTCATAATTCATCATCAGGATCCAGTCAGAGTCTCTTTAAATTCAAACTGCTGCAGCCTCAACCTCTGTGGATCAGCAGATCACAGATCAGCTTTTCTCCTCTACAAAGATCATCACCTCCACAACCTGCAGAGAATAAGGATGAACAGAGGAGATTAATTAGTGTTTCCAGCCAGGACATCCGGTATAAAGAGCAGCAGGGACATCAGTCCTGTTCTTTCCAACCATCTTCTTACAGAGTCTTCAGTTTGTAGTCTGGACTCTCTACCAGATCCTGCAGCTGTTGAACATCTGATTCTTTCAGGTTGTTGTTCCTCAGGTTCAGGTATTCCAGATGAGAAGTTTTTGACTTCAGAGATGACACCAGAGAAGCACAACTGATCTCTGACAAATTGCAGCCAATCAATCTGGATAAAGAACAGAAAGATGTGAGGTGATTAAACGGAGTGCATGTCAGAACAGTCCAACAGAACCAATCAATGAGCTTGACTAATATTAATGCCAACCTGCTGCTGCTCCAGTAAAGACCTACTGACTTCAGCAGGGAGAAGTAGAAATCACAAACAACACAGATCCTAGATTAATGTGGTTCTCTTGAACTGGGTTTATCTCAAAGCAGACACAGACCACAAGAGGAATCCAGCAGAACCCCAACCCAGGCCTAGAACAGTAGTCATTCCTTATGTTGTTGAGTTTCAGACAAACTAGAGCATTTATTTTCTAAAGTTGATGTCCTAATGTCTTTCAATGCACAAAACACAGTACAGTAAAGATTAGTTTCCCCAATAGATCTGGTACCAACAGAGTAACATTGGATATGATATGCTGTTAAGGTCCAGGAGGACTGGGACCAGTTCTACATTGGGAAATCATAGCAACCATCAGCTAAAAGGATGGCCCAGCACAGAAGGGCAAAATCATCAGAACAGCATTTAGCAGCTTCCACTCATGTTTGAGGGATGAAGATGTTCTTATATTGGTTAGGGAGGAACATTGATTGGGGAGAGGAGGTGAAGATAAACCTTCCATCTTTAAACAGTAGTGGAGGTCTCAGGGTCCACCTGTTCCCCCCTTAGAGTGCTGTTAGGGAGACCATGGCTGTGTCTGAATGTCTGCCCTAACCACTATATAGGGCACCATATAGGGGTTGCGCCATTGTAAATTAGTTTTTGAATGTCTAGGGGCTGAAAAAGTAGTGTACTCGAAATCTCCCCACAATGCACCTTGAAAAGTTGTGATCATCCATGCTCACTAGACAAGCAGGTATATACCATAATGTTTTATGAGGAGAGCTCTAGGTTAATCTAGATTAAAACAGCTCATTTTAACACTAGAAAGCTCAGAGATACAAGAATTTTTGTCAGTCTCCAGTCCCCACAACAGTACTTCACAACTCAACTACCTGAGAGCGGGGATCATATTTGTAAATAAATATAACGAGGTCTACGCCATCAGTGTCACCAACATCGAATGATTTCAGTCGAGCCACCAGCGCGAGCGCATCAGACGATAACTGATTTGGAATTAAAGCCATGACCGTTACATATAACGTGCGGTTAGAGACGATGGATACCAAAAAGAGGTACTTAAGCGGAATCCAGAAAAGAAAGGGGTTGTACTTCATATAGGGCCCGCACAGATATTGTTGCTTACGGGCCTATTGTGGTGTCGTTACGCCATTGGCTGCCCTATTTACTAAGGGGGTAATTTAACTCAAGTCTTGACCTATCCTTTCTCTCTTTTCTCCTCTGCTGCAGCCGTGCAGACATCAACGTGATACTGCAGTAAAGTTAGCAATATATTCACTGAGTCGGCTCTTCCAGATTAATAACTCGTCGGCGGATGATTTATTATACAAAACAGACACCTCTCTGCAACCAAAGCAAGGCAGACAGTGAGCTACAACCGTAGTTTCCTCTAAATGAGTCTCCTATCGCACTCAGCGAATTACATGTGACCCTATGCAGAGCTTGCTCCTCCGCAAAGGCTTTCGGATCATCTCCAAGTTGCAACACCCTAAAAATGATCGCAGAGAAATATTCAAAAGCGTCACCAAGGAGAGGTGATTATCAAATTCATTTCATGTGTATCTCATCTCATGTCTTTTATATCACATTCATTGTGTTAGAAAATATACTTTTTTGAGGAATTTCCCAAAGCCTAAGTGACAAATGGCACCCCTATTTTATTATTAGAATAAGTATAAAATAAGCAATGACTACACTTCAGAAATCTTACTTTGGGAAAATGTGTTAAACTCTGTTTTTTGAAAATTCTCTTTTATTATTATAAGCATATAATAGCCAATAATAACACTATAGATCATTGTAGTGCTGCCAAACTTGTAGCACACATAGATAACCTCATCTAGTTCATACTACAACACTTACTTTCAGAATATGTGCTAAACTCTATTTTTTGCTTGCAGGAAAGATGAAATTCTCTGGGACTTCTGGTGTTGATTCTGCCAAAGGCATTCATGATATGTGTGTTCTACCTAAATGATAAGTAAAAGTAAGTCTTTCTCAATCAAGGTGGTAAATTAGACCAAGGGCCATTATCAGAAATTAAATAGCAGCTCATGCTGCGGTAATAATTTACTTTGGTGTTGCAGTAAAATGAAACTTATACACCTTTAAAATACCCTCCTAAAGCAAAGAAGTAAGTTCCCAGCTGGCATCACTGAGGTGTACAGAAATGCCAAGGATAGTTGAGTTATTGATGGATGTTCAGTGTTCCGATGTCAGTGCTACACAGATGACTCAAGGCTATCATCTTCAACCATGCTGATGGCAATCCACTTAACGAGGAGATTAGTTAACTTGACTGATACAGCTGTGGTGATGGGCTTGCCTTGATTGCACTTAAACAATGTAGTTTGACGAACATGACTCTTCCCCTGCACTACATCATTGCTTGGCCCAGCCAGAATCTTCCGCATTCACTAAGGGATGTATTGCTTTTAGGTGGTAGTTGAGACTGGAAGAACTCCTGCAGGAAACTAACATGGCATTGCACAAGGTACAAACAGCTCTAATCTTGTCGAGGTTTCCAATTGGAAACTTATTAAAAATAACACACAAATTTCCTGTCAGATTGTTTGTTGTCATAATTGTCAAAATTTTCTTGGTTCTGACCATGGCTGCACAATACCTGTAATTTTTATGTTTTTTTTCCCCCCCTTTTTACCAAATGCTATAGCCATGGGAAAATGTTTGCCCTTTTAACTGAGGTGATAAAGGGAGCTGCCACCTGTTTTTAGACTGAAGAAGCGAAACACTGATGACATGACTAAGGTCAGTTTGCATTGTTTTTGTTTTTTACATTTTTAAGAGATATTTTCAGTAAATCTTATGTCCAGTTCACCCTCCCAGGACATGGTTTCAGAACTGATTTTGTTAAGTTTGGTTGAATATAATCCAAAATTATTTTTTTTCTAAGCTGAGAAGCAGAGTAGGAGCAAACTGCTGCTCTAGTTGTGAAGGAGGTGCAGGGAACTGAACAAAAGGTAGGCTTGAACTCTATCATTTCCATTCCATGTAGGGAATTTTGTGAGATGAACATTGTAAGTTCCAAGTGAGGCCGGTCTGACTCAAAGGTTTCCAAGGGTATTTTATCCAGGCGAGTTGTCCATGTGCCTGCAGATCAGGTTGCATAGGCCTCTGTCTCTGACTGCTGCTGATGCCTTTCTGCACCAATCCCTCATAGTTCACCCTCATGGTGGTGGGCCCACTTGGGGCGAGGGGGCCGTCTCAGAGGCCAAAACTCGGGTCTCTAAGGAATTTTGAGAGGTCATGAATAAAGACTTAGTTGTCCTTAAAGCGATTCTAGCAAACCATCCGGCGCCTCCAGAGAGGGAAGCAGTACTTTGCTAACACTCTTTTCAGTGGGAGTGGAGAGCTGCTGACCTGGAAAGAGGTGGACGGCGGATGGAATACTTTGAGGATCTACTCAATCTCACAAACACACTTTCCTTGGCAGAAGAAGAATCATGGCTCTTGGGGCAGAAGTTGTTCATCACCCAGGCTAAAGTCACCAAGGTTGTCAAAAAACTGCACTGTGGCAAGGCTTTGGGGGTGGATGAGGTCTGCCCAGAGTACCTTAGAGCTCTGGTTGTTGTCGAGCTGTTGTGGCAGACACACCTCTTTGACACTGCATGGAAATTTCAGACAGTGCCCTTGGAGTCGCAGACCAGGGTAGTGGTTCTTGTTCAATGGAAGGGTGTTTTTTTTTTTAAACTACAGACTCTCCTCTCCAGCATCCTGGAGAGGAGAGTCCAGCTGATTACCATACCTCAGGTTCAGGAGGAGCAGTCTGGTTGTGGTTCTAGCCATGGAACAGTGGACCAGTGGAGCAGCTCTACACTGTGCTTCGCTCTAGAGTGTGCTTGGGAGTTTGACCAACCAGCACACAGATTTTTTGTGGACTTGGAGAAGGCATTCGACTGTGTGCGTCTTGGTACCCTCTAGGGGGTGCTTCAGGAGTACGGGGCTCTGAACAAGTGGAGCAGGAGTTTTGTCCGCATTAAGGGAATTAAGTTGAACCTGTTCTCAGTGCATGTTGGAATCCAACAGGTCTGCCATCTGCCCCCAGTCCTGTTCATAAACTGTATGGACAGAAGGCCAAGACACATCCGAGGGCTGGAGGCGGTCTGGTTTGGGGATCAGTGGATCTCCCTGATTTTTGTGGATGATTTGGTCATGCTGGCTCCCTCCTGCCAAAAACCTACAGCATGGGGCGGTTCCCATCAGAGTGTGACACGGCTGGGATGACAGCAAAGCTCTCAATTCTTACCTTCACCTATAATCATGAAATCTGCATCATGACTGGAACAATGAGAGTCCGGAAACAAGGGGTAGAAATTTGTTTTCTCCACAGGGTGGCTGGGCACTCCCTTAGGGACAGGGTGAGGAGCTTGGTTATTCGGGAGAGGCTCGTAGTTGAGCCGCTTCTCTTCCACATTGAGATGAGGCCACTCAGACATCTTTTTCAGATTTCCTCTTAATGCCTCCCTCGGGAGTGTTCCAGGCAAATACCACTGAGAGGAGGCCCAGAGGATGATTCTTGACATGCTGGAGGGACAACCTGGCTGGCCTGGAGCACCTTGAGCTTTCCCCAGCAGAGCTGGAGGAGATGTCTGCAAATTTGAGATCCCTGAGATCTTAAGGATGAACAGAAAACATATTGAGGAGGCTGCAAGGGAAATGGCAAAGGTGTCTGACAACACCATTGAACCAAATGAGCAAGAGCAAGAATGATTGTGGAGCCTTTAAAATATTTGTTTTAGCGAAGATATATGGCTATTCTTTGAGGACATAGTGGAAAAAATACATATATAGCAACATATGCTAAGGGAATTAAATAAATAGTTAGATGGGAGCACATAAAAATATAATGCCATTTACCAGGATGATGAAGATGAAACCTGGGTAGACATTTCAGCAAGACAATGCTCACAAACAGACAGCCAAAGAAACTCTCAACTGGTTTCAGAGAAAGAAAATAATGCTGCTAAAATGACCCAGCCAATCTCTGACTTGAATTAAGTAGAAAATCTATGAAAAAGAATATAAAATCAGAGCTTCAAGATTTAATGACTGTTTGTGTGGAAGAATGGGCCAAAATCACACCTGAGCAATACATGTCAATAATGTATCCATACAGGAGGCATCTTGAAGCTATCATTCCCAACAAAGGCTTTTTTAAAAAGTATTAAATACTTTAATTTCTTGACATCTAGTGTTTGGTTTGATATTTTTGTATGTGTGGATTGCATGGATTTTTACAGACATCTGGTGAAAATTTTATGCATGTGGGTAAACAGTTTGAATTGTCACCATGAACTGGTTGATCCACTATGTACAGGTTCTGCTTCTAAGGGAGAGTTTCCCTGGAACATACTGAGATGGTAAAGGTTTCTTGAAAAGAGACAAAATATATAAAAAAAAAAACAAGAACTGGCCAGAAGTCAGACTCTACAGTTGGATTCCTTTGGTTATTTTAGATATCCCTCATTGTCCCTTATTCATTCAACAGAAAAGGGTATGGTTGTCAATTTCTCTTTCTTTCTGAGAGTTATAACCTGCTCTTCTAAACAGCCAGCCTATTGATCATTTACTATCTCACTAATTTACCTTCACAAACCTTTACACTGAAGTGCAATGATATTGGAATAAACAAACATCGTAAATGGCCTGTACTTACATAGTGTTTTTCTAGTCAGAAGACTTCACCGAAGCACTTTAGACTACATTCATTTATTCACCTAATGCACACACACTGAGGTAGGCAAGTTACAATGCAGACACAGCTACCCTCGGGCTCACTGACAGAAGCAAGGCTGCTGTACAAAGACCACCATTTGGCAATGAGGGTGAAATGTCTTGTCCAAGGAAGCCAGAGCTAGGGTTTTTAACTATTTAGTTGAAGGGCAAACCTTTGTCACCCCATACATATACAACAACACTTACATCAATATCTGAAGTTTGCAGAGGGGAGACTGGAGAAACCCATTGAGCTCTGTCATTTCAGGGTTCAAGTTGTTGTAGCTCAGGTCCAATTCTGTCAGATGGGATGGATTAAACTTCAGAGCTGATGCCAGAGAAATACAGCTGACCTCTGACAATCTGCAGTTATTAAGTCTGAATAGAGAATAAAAGATTAAAGATGAAACATCAGGATGCAGATTGAAATAGTACATTTTGAATAAGTAATCAAATTGTAGAACACACAAATTTACATTCATGGGCTTTTTCATGGTCATAATTTCAAATAGATCAAAATAAAAACAAATCAATAGTGATAGACTTATGTGAATGGATCAGATAGTGCTCATTGTTCAGCTCTATCTTACAGCTCGACCTGACTTTAAAAGTGCACACATTTCAGAGGCAGGGGAAACTGGGGACACAGATTGAGTGGAGGAATTGGATGCAAATTGAGTCCAATTTCTCACCTCTCAGTCTGTGTCTGCAGTTTCCTCTGCCTCCAAAATGTGCATACTCGGATCTGATGATAGATTGACTTTATCAAAACAGTGTGATGTATGCTGATCATATTGAATCAGGTTGGTGGCTCCAAAATACCACCCATGTTGCAGCCTAGTAACTTTTTCTCTTCGTTGGTTGTTGCTTATTTCCCCCACCACATATATATTTATATTCTGCACTTTCAACCCTCTGAATTGAATTTCTACAAAACCAGACTCAGTTTTGAAAGCTGTTTGAAAAAAACTGTTAAACTGTTTCTGGAAAAATAAATATGTGCTGTTAAACTCTGAACTGTTACTGATGATCTCTTTTTTAATTTGATCAGCGCCCTCTTTCTGAATTCCCATTCTGAACAACATTTTCACCGTGGTTCAATGGAATATTGGTTGCCTTTCCTGTCTTCTCTTTATTTAATCAACCTTCAGTTTCTGCCATCCTTCTAAAGTCAAAATCTGCTTCTGATCAACCAGCCCATTGATCCTTAACTAGCTAACTGATTTACCTCCACAAACCTGCACACTGAAATTTACTGTGCAATGCTATAAGAACAAACAGATATACTACCTCAATGTCTGTAGTTTGCAGAGGGGAGACTGGAGAAACCCACTTAACTCCTTCATTCCAGTCATTAGGTTGATTGCACTCAGGTCCAGTTCTGTCAGATGGGATGGATTTGACTTCAAAGCTGAGCCCAGAGAAGCCCACCTGGTTTTTGACCAGCAGCATTCATTCAATCTGAATGAAGAATAAATCATTTCAGGTGATTTCAATAGGGTGCAGATTAAAACTGAAACAAACAGAGCCAGAATATGTTCTGATTATGTGGAGGTCCTGATCAAGATCAGTTTCTTGGTCTACTTCTGGAGAAATCTGTGTTGGACAAATGGCAGGGTCACAATTCAGAACCGGAACAACACAAGGAAAATCAACTGATAGAAGAAATAGAAGCTCAGATTTACTGACCAATTTTGAACACATCACTCACCCACATCCTGCCAATGTGGTGAGTTTTTAGAAACAGAGATGTTAGATTACTTTTTTGTAAAAAAAAAAAAGCTCTTGGTCATGCAGAGCTGATCAGGAGTAGAGATGTCAAAACTATAAAAGAGGATTTATAGCCGGACTATTTGGAATAGAATAGACAGTGACAATTTAATTGAAGATGTGAAACAGTAGCTGTTTGAAACTGGAAGACTTTTTCTGAAAAAAGGTAATGAAGCTGTGAATATTCAGAGGAGACAGTCTATTGCATAAATTATCAACAAAAAATTTAAAAATCCTCAAAGAATGGTGAATCAACAGATATACAATGTTAAATACAAAACAAGTGTCAATGAGTCAAAAGTAGAAAGCAGGAGGAGTGAAGGAAGTTCTTCAAGCTAAAGTTTCAGTCTCCAGTGCAACATCAGCTCAGATAAAGGTTGAAGCTGAAGCTGCTGCAGTTATTGTAAGGCAAAAAATTCTCAGAGATAAACATGGTTTGGAGGAACATGAAGCAAAACTAAGGAGACAGCGAGAGCAGCTAGGACACAAATATAGCTGCTACAGTTGCAAAAATTGAGATTTTGGGAGGTTCTTAAGGACACAGCATTAAGAGCAAATTATCAAACATATCTGATGGTATGGGATCTTATTTTGAAAAAGGACAAAAGGAAAGTAAAGTGTTGGATGCAAGGCTTGATGATCCTGTGCAAAAAAAAATCAAAACAGTGCATATCTTTCAGGAGCATTATGCTGGTGAAAATTCTCAGTCATCCAGGTCATAGTCATTCCAAAAAAAGAAATTTAAAAGCAATCCACTAAACTTTGTTTCCAAGTTTAAAGATGTTTTGCTTCCCATCAAGCGAAGCTTTTCAATTCAAAATGTCTTTTAGATTTAGCATTTAAATTCGAGGTTTTATACAAAAGCCCATCAAAACCTTGTTTTTGTTTTGAAAACATGCAAATTGCAATGGACGAATGGGTCCACCCCTTTAGAATGGGGTCAGTTGGCTTCTTGTGTTAGGTTTCTCTTTTGTTTTGTTTGTGAATAGGCGGAGTCCTCCACTCTCCTGTACAGAGGCTGGGCCTGCGATGATAGCAGGAAGAGATGAACTCAATTTCTGAATTGTAGGTTTTTCAGAGCTGTAACCTGAGTCCAACCCCAACCTTAAACATCCTTTTTACTAAAGGATGAATGAAACACACAACATGCTTGTTATGGGAAAGGCACGTCTCGCTCCTTTAAAACTGATTATAATTCCTCAAATGGAAGGAAATCCAAATGGAACTAAAAGCATTCATTTTTATGGACCGATAGTACCTCTGTACTGAAATACATAAAAAAATAAACAACAAAAAAAGTCCAAACTTTTGTTGTTAACAGAATTTGTATAATTGTCAAAGTTTCAAATGCTCTACAATACAGATATGTTGACACCAATAGCAATCCTGCAGATGTGGCTTCTTGAGGTATAAAAGTTCCATCCTTTTTAAAACATTTCTTCTGCTAGCTTAAGAACAGTGTCCTAAAAATTCTGATGTCTGAAGTAAAGAAATCTCATCAAATGATTTTGAAATCAAGAAAGCTGTGAATGCTGTTCAAATAGCACAAAAAGTGGATCCAATTTCTCAATTTATTCAACATTTTTCATCTTAGATTCATTTCAAATGTGCAGTGGCATGGATTCTAAGAGTTAAATAATTATTTCTGCACAAAAGTAGAAGAAAGATCCAGATTAAGGATAATCCTGAACAAAAACGTCAAAAGCAAAAAGCCTTACTGGATGTCAGCAGTCTCGGGTTTGAAGAGCTGGACAAAGATATAATTACCTTTTGCCTAAGGAAGAGGTTTACAGATTAAATTTCTTGTTTAGCAAAAAGGAATATATTAAAGAGATCCAGTCATATTTGCAAACGTAATCCCCTTCCAGCACTAAAATGGTGGTATCATTGGAAACTGACAACAATTTCAAACAGATGGTATCGGCCAATACCACACAGCCAGGTATTGTGTATCGTTTCAGGGCCAAAAAATGGCATTGGCGCAACACTACTACCAAGTAAGAAAAAGTCATGGTTGGCAGAACAACATGTAGCGTCATTTCTCCAAGAGAAGGAGAGAGAGATAGAACTTTGACACATTGAATTCTGTCATGCTCTGCCCTCCAAAACAACAAAAAACAAGCAGCTGTCATTCCTAGGTTTCCCAATTGGAAAAAACAAAGTGACTCTGTTAAAACAAGACCGTAACCTGAAAGGAACACTTAATTAATGTGACATAGACCCTGATTACAATTGTCTTACAACTTTGAATGGTGACTGAATCATAAAGTTTAACGGGAGAAGCATGTAGAGTAATTTCAGTTCTATCAGTTTTATTTATTATTAATACTATTACAGAAACTTGCATTAATGTAATGACAGAGAAATGCTGTTTAGTCTTGATGAATATGAGCAAGAATGTATGACCAGAGAAAAATAGAAAAGGAGGTGGAGTAGCTTTCTTTATTAACAAATCAGTGATTTACACAATTTTAACCAACATACGTTGGACTATACACTTGGGAACTGAGCAAAGGTTGTGCTGTTGACCAATCACATATCCTATTGTTTTATAAGCAAGCCTGGCTTTTTTCTTGGATTTTTAAAAATAAAATGTGGCAAAATATGACTACAGTTTAACCTTTTTAACGGTTAAACACGTCATTATTGTGTAATAACTTTTTTTCCTAAGCTGCCTTTAAATGCACCATAAGCATACATTTGCTAATACAAAAGTTTGACACAAACGTGATGCTGAGAGCTCAATGTGAGTAGCAGAAGGTTTAGTAAAGCAGTTGCAGGAAGCAACAAAATTTACATTTTTTTTCCAAACAATCCATCTAAGTTGTGTAATGTTGTTTGCAAATTAGACTTGTTAGTTAAATGATGGCAAGGTCAAACATGATAATATATTAGTATGTTAAGCTAGTTGCCGATAATTCAAAAGGTTGTGACCTCTGTTACATTACTTACTTGTTAGTTTATTCTTGGAATAACCCCAATCCTCTTTAATTTTTAAGCACACTTTGTACTCACAATTACTCTTTAAATATTTGAAATAAGTTGCTTGGTCACAATAGAGAGAGGAGAGTCAGGGAAGAGATAAAAAAAAAAACATGACATAAAAGTGACTTTAAAGTTAAATGCCACAACACTTTTTACTGCTTCGCTTCTTAATTATATCTCAAAATTTTGCTTCCCATATTTTTCAAATGTTTGTTGCCATAATAGAAAGTGCAGAAGTCAGGGGAGGGATGGATGATGAAAGGCCAACAGCAGAGTCCAGAATAAAGATTAAAGGAGGCTGAGAAAAAATAGTTTGCATCTCCAAACCATTTCTTTTTTTTTTTATTTCCTCTTCAAGGCTTTTTCTGTGAATGAACATCACAGAGTGGGAAATCATAGCCTCATATAGGCATTATGCAGATTTACATTTCTCAACCATTTATGCGCTCACATACAAACACATTCAACATGCATAGGATGTTTATTGAACCTTGTGTGGCATTCTTAAAGGAATAGTACACCCAAAAACATGATTAGCCTTCATTTTTCTACTCACCCCATGCTGGGCAAAACTCTGGAGTACGCGTTTGATATCTCAAATGCATCTGGAGATCTGGGAGGCTTCTTGCTGTCTGCTGACATTCAAATAATGGAGGTCTATGAAGCGCCGAGGCAGAAAAGGTCCACAAAAGTCCACAAAAAATAACTGTCAATGATTCCTCCATACCGTTTCCCGGCCCAATGTAATCCAAGTGTCCTGGAGTGGGTAGCATCTAGAATTTAATTTAAACGAAGCTCATTTAGAAGGCGTTTTAGAGCCTAAAACAGTAGTGTATAGGATTTCCTAAGGAAGCCCCCATGCTGGCACACACGGTGATTCTCACGAGCGGCCAGACCAGAAACCAGCTTATTCAGCTTCGGCAAAGAACTCATGCTCTTCCTCAACACTGAAGTCCTCAGACATTTTTCTTCGCTGTTTCTTTCTTTGCACAGGTAAACAGCACATTTCTTCTTCTACGCTTGCATTTATCGGCCAGACCAGATCGCAGCTGAATGCGCACTTTCTTCCGTTTGGTCTGCCGGCTGCCGTAGAATCGAGCGCGCGCATGGGGGCGCTTATTAGGCAAAATTCTATACACCACTGTTTATGCTCTAAAAACATTCTAAATGACTTCGCTGCGAGTAAATTTCTGGATGCTACTTACTCAGGACACTTGGATTACATTGACTCCAGCAGTGTATGGAGGAATATTGGACACGTTTTTTGTGGACTTTATGGCCTTTCTGTCTCGAAGCGCCTACACCTCCATTGATTGAAATGTCAGCAGACAGCAAGAAGCCTCCCAGACTTCCAGATGCATTTGAGATATCAAAAAAGTACTCCATAGAGTGTTGTTCAGCATGGAGGTGAAGGTAGAAATGAAGGCTAATTGTATGTTTTACAGTGCTACTATTCCTTTAAGAGCCCAAAATGAGAGAAAAAGAAGAAACTTATGACAAGAATATGCAATTGGTCCGAACTTGGCACGGATTGGTTTTCAGAGGGTAGTGTAATTTGGGCTTATAGTCTTACCCGTTCTCCTTGAACCCCAGTAGGCATTCAGCAGATGGCAGCACACTGAACCTAGTTCTGCTGGAAGTTTCTTCCTGTTAAAAAGAGTTTTCTATGGGGAGAATTATCACTGCCATAATGCAAGAGCACATAATTTCAATTTGAGAAAAAGAATTTCATCTTCTTGCACTCAAAACTTATAATTCTCACACTCAAAACATCCGCTCTGTCTCTCAAATATTTTCTTCTCTCTCAAATCTTTGTTTCTTCTCTCAGATTGAATGCTTCTTGCACAGATATTTTCTCCTCTAAACTTGCCTCCTTTTCTCTCAGCGCACAAACGGCAGCTCTGCTTAGAGTCTCTCCAGATCGCTTCGCAACAAAATAGCCATTTGTTATTGCGGTAAGGTTTATCACAGGCACACTCAGTAGAGCTAGACAAAGCGCACCCTTTCTGAAGGCTTCGCATCGATTCTATTGGCTGGAGAAAATTTGCTAGGCAACGATCCGACTGCAATCTGAGAGCGAGCAAAAAAAATCCGCCAAGCGAGAGCCTCTACGGGTTTGTGAAGCGTATCTGGGACTTTCGAGCGAGAGCGGGGTTTGTGCTGCGAAGAGAAGGAGGCAAACGAGAGGAAAAAATATCTGTGTAAGAAGCATTAAATCTGAGAGAAGAAACAAAGATTTGAGAGAGAAGAGAAAATATTGAGAGAGAATGTTTTTTGCATGTTTTGAGTTTGAGATTATAAGAAGTTTTGAGTGCAAAGAAGATGAAATTCTTTGCTCAATTTGAAATGATGTGCTCTTGCATTATGGCAGGATAATTCTCCCATAGTTTTCCTCTCCACTGTCACTGTCAAACAGATCCCTGGTCCTACTTTGAGTAATCAAGTCTCATTCTAGATGGTAATAAGTGAATCAGAAATAAGAAACAAAAGCCATCTTATATGGTCATCTGAATATTTCCCAAACTGAAAAATCTCCATCATTACTTAACATTATTTAACTTATTTTCCTTATTTTTTTTCGATTTGTCCAAAACATTGAAAAGTCTGAAAAGAATGTTTAATATTTAGAACATCTGGAACAACAAAAGAAATAACTCGTTATCAAGAGAAAAGGGCTGAGAAATTGTATTCTGACATTTGGACAGCAGCTGTTTTCAAGGAAAATATATTTAGAATAAAATTAAGGAATAGTGAATGATTTAGTTTGAATAAATATAAGAAACTCACTGCAGTTTCTTCACTTTGCAGATTGAACTCTCCAGTATCTCACATAGATTCTTCTTTCCACAGTCTCCAAAGGATTCACCTGCATAGATCTTGTCTATTTCCACTTCAGTCAAATAAAGGTTTGACTTCAGAGCTGAGGCCACAACTTCACATTCAGGCTCAGAGAAATAACAGCCACCAAATCTGTCACAAAGGAGAAATAAGGTCAGTTCTAATGAGTCAGACAACCTGGAGATTGATTAACTTTGACAATCAATAATTACCCACAGAGCAAAAATTGGTTGAAAAGACATTGAAAAGACAACATGATTTACATGCAAACAATGTCTACTTTTGGTTGAAAAGTGAAAAGGTGAAAAAGTTGTCATTTTCAGATCATTGAAAAGACATTGACTATAGAGAGACAAAATCAGACTTGATTTGTGATAATCACATTGACTTATGTTGCCTTACACAGAAACCTGGCTGCAGCAAAGAGGATTATGTGAGCATAAATGAGGCAACTCCTTCAAGCTATTTAAATCTTTTCTACATACCCAGGTTTCTGGGGGCAGGAGGAGGAGTAGCAACGAGTAGCAACATCTTTCAGTCTGACTTACTGATTACCCCCAAAACAGTTAATACCTACAACTCTTTTGAACATTTAACCCTTAATTTCCCTGATCCAAATTTCAAAGCAAGAAAACCTCTTCTTTTTGCTTAGCTTTTTGTATCATCCACCAATGGGAGGACCAACTCTGCCATATTTTAAAATAAATACAGAAATAAATAAATGCTCAATAAATATATAAGCCATACAATTAATTAGTCAAACAAAAATACAATAAAGCAAAACAAATGTAGCGAAGGCTTTTCACCAGCTCTTGGGTCAGTTCTCGTAGCGCTGTGTGTTTCCGCTGTTGGCATCTTGTCTTGGTCAGGGGAAGCGGGCCGGCTGCTTTGGCCTTCCGGGGAAGCGTTTACACGGGGGAATTCCCATGCCTTCAGCGGCACGGTTCAGCGGCCGGTCTTGCGCTGCGGGCCCGGTGGTGGGGGGGACTGTGTGTTTTAAATAGGGTGAATGCGGTCGTTAAGTGGTGTTAAGCGGCCTGTCGCCGGGCGTGTTTCGGCTCCTGTGGGGCTTGGCGTTTTGGTCCGGTGCGTGGGGGTGGGTGTTCTTTGCCCGCCCTACTTCTGGAGTGGCCGGGCTGCCTGCGGAGCTTCCTCATGGACTTCACCTCCTTGTGACTCCCGGGGCACCGGCATAAAGCGGGTAGGGTCTTTTTGGGGGCTGTCTCTCCTCCTCCCTGGTGGGGGTCCTGGAGCCCGAGGCTGCGTAGCCTCCTCCTGGTGCCTTAAGCTCTTGGGAGTCCCTTTGGCCTAGGGGCTTTGGGTCTCCCAGCTTCTGACTCAGTGCTCTGGGGTGTGTGCTTCTCCAGCTCTCCACAACCACTATTGAGCATTTTTCTATGGATAAACTTTACATGCACAAGTGCACCCTCACAAACAATTACAGGTGCTTGGCTCCAGGTACTCAGAGATTCATTTCCATACAGAAAGCCCACATCTGTATCTTCAGGTAACACAGAGTTACATGTCAGAGTTAATTACTTTTTCAGCGATAGTTTCAAGGTGTTGATTTATTGTATGTCTCGTACCATGTATCTATAGGTTGTGCTGTTCTTTTTTCATCTGGGTTACAGGTGATGAAGCAGACTGAAAAATGTTTTGTCATTGTCTCCTTTCTCTTCTTTTCTTTCATCTTTTCTCTTTCCACTTTTTTCCTTTTCTTCTTCTGTTTTTCTGCTCTATTTACATTGGAGTGAAATGTCCATATAAACTGTAAAACTCCTCCCTGCATTATAATAAACAGCACATTTATACATGAAACAAGTGGAGCTATATGGCAATTGCCATACTGCTACACTTGTGAAAATAAAATCTGTTGAGGCTCTTTGGCATCAAGACAATTATTCTTATTGCCACAGGACAGATATCAGGACACTGTAAAAAAAAAAAAAGAAATTAGAATTATACAGTGAGACATAAATGTATCTAACTACTTTAATTAGCTTCTTTATTTATTTGCCTTTGTAATATTAAACCTTATTTATATTTTTGTCCTTTTATAATCTTCAACTTTTATTTTTATTTACTTATATTTTTAATTATTTATTTATAGATGCATCTTTATAATTTGTTTTGTCTAGTCTTTATTCTTCCTTTAAGATATTTTTAATTGCCTTGGTTATTTCTTCGCGAGCTCATTTATGATCTGTCTGTGTCATGATCTTAGATGCTGATGGTTTGGTTTTTTATAATTGCTCCTTGCTCCCCAGTCTAATTGGTGCTGTGACTATGGCAAGCCGTTTTAACATAAATTCGGCTGCTCCACCTTTACATTCAAGATATCTCAAATTGTTTTATGACTAGACGTTTTAGTGATTTAAGATATCTCTAAATATATTTTGACTAGTCAAAATTCCTATTCGGGATATCTCTAATTACATTCTGACTAGTCGAAATGACGTCAGATTTACCATTAACTTGTATGGAGACGTCAATTTAAGATATCTAGAATTAATTACTGACTATCTGAAATACACATTTCAGATATCTACAATTAAATTACGACTAGTCATAAAGGAAATTGAAGATATCTCGATTTTAGTTTTGACTAGTCATAATTCTAATTAAAGATATCTCAAATGCCACCATAATTCAAGATATCTTAAATGTATTTTAGGATAGGAGATATGCAGTTTTGACTAGTGAAAACTCAATTATAGATATCTTAAAAGCAAATAATGACTAGACAAAACAAATTTAAAGATATCTTGAATTGTAATTTCGACTATTCGAAATTCCTTTTAAGATATCTCTAAATGAATTAAAGATATCTTGAATTATTCAGCTTTTCCATTAAAGATATCTTAAATTGACATTCTGACTAGTCAAAATGACATCAGTGATATCTTGCCATAAATCAAAAACGTCAGAGATTTGCGTAGCGTTTTGGCGGACAGGTGTTAGCCTTGCTAGCTAATTGATTGTGCTATTCAGTGGTCCACAATAGCTGCGTCTCAATTTGCAGGCTGCGTTCTTCGAAGGACCCAGCCTACCCAGCCTTAGGAGGACCCAGGAGGATGCTCCGAAGGCTCCGATGGCTGGGATATGGACATTTTTATTTTATTTTTTTTTTATTTACTTATTATTGGAGGAGGAGAGTCGGCTTTGACGGCTTCGGCGGCAGCAAAACCGTCGACGGATTTTTCTCAGGCTGGGAGAGCGCAGTGGAGAGGTAACATTTACATGTTATTATTTTCCCCCACAGGGGCCTGCTAATGATCAGAATATACCAGCTATTAAACAAACGTTTGTCAGCAGATTGACGAATATGTTTATCAAATTTTAGATTCATTTGTAAGACTTGATATAAGCTTGTTTGTAACTTTAGTAATTTGAATTGCATAGTTAAATGTGTACAAACCCTGTAAATAACTGACTTAAATCACTACTTTCACCATTACTAATGTTGTGTTGAGAACCCAAACTGTGTTAGATTGAGAAATAAATCATTATTTGTCTAAATTATCCCCTTACTGCCTGATTTTATTTGCAATTATATAACAAAAACAGAAAACAGAAAAAAAAATTCTAAATCTAAAAACAAAAGAAAAAAAAGTTAAATAGTGGATCTAGATTAGGTAAAATAAAATTTCTAATAATTCATGTAGCAAAGATAATGAAAAAAGATAGATGACTGAATAAAAATAAAAATGTTTGTCTCCTTTTTTCTACAGGTCATAATGGCATGTGCTGTCCTGCACAACATCTGCCTGGGAGCTGGTGACCCCCCAGATGATGTCCCACTCGCAGTCAGAAGACTCCAAGCTCATCTGTGTGGCATCCCATCCCATCCAGTCCAGCAGCACCACCAGGGACTCCTGCTCAGTGACAATTGTGTATATATATATGTTCTCAAGTAATAATTATTGTATATCTTCCGTAAATAGTAGTAGTTAATTTTAAAATCTAATGTAGTTAAAAATGTTTTTAATAGTTTATTGTAAATACTTGCTTCTCTAAAAAATAAACTGATGTTGTCACTGAGAAGTTGTTCTAAGTTTACTTAACTTCTTACACCCTCGGGGGGAATAAATAAATTTCTGCCTGACAAAAACACACAAAAGTAAATCACTTATAGCCTCAAAGCTATTAGATTTAAGAAGAAACTTTTGGTACGTCTGTAAAGGTAAGATGTCATAGAATGGTTTTCTGGGTGTCAGCACCATTGTAGCTTTTGACCCTGCCTGAAATATTAGGGACAAAATATTTTGCATTTTTTGAACCTCGCAAAATTTTCTTTGAAATAAACATTGCAAAACACTACCAAAATATTATTTATAGCAAAAAAAAGTAGTACAGACTTTTAAATCTAAATGTTGTGTAAAAATATACCAAATTTGGACTCATGAATCATATTTATTTTAGAATGGTATTAGTGAGAAATTTCTTATGCGGAGAGGCCATTTTTGCACATTTATCCAAAAAATGTCAACAAACTGTGCCAAATTGTTTTTTACAACATCAATATTGGGGGTTTGTTAAAATTGCTAAGAACACGTAGCAGCTGGACCCACCGGTGGGTCCAGAGGGTTCATAAGGTTAAATTGTAAAGAAGCGATGTCACAGATAATGCAAAAAAGTTTAAAAGACACAATCCACTGGACTCAATAACTTTTATAAACAATTTAATAATTTAATTTTAACAACAACAGCAACACAGAACCAACTCTTGTAAAAGACAAAAACAAAACAAAAAATCAACATCTGTCCACCATCCTCTCCAATAAATTAAATAATCTGTCCATCCTTTCCCTCCTCCCTCTGCCATCTGATATCCTCCCTCATTAAATCAACCATCTCGTCTCTCCTTCTTCTCTTCCTCCTTTCCCTCCTCTCTCATCCTCATTCTCTTCACCCTGATGCTGCTCAGCCTCTGCAGCACCTGGCCCTGGTGTGTCCTCAGGGATGGAGGCAATTAGGACAGGTGAGTTTAACAGAGGGCCTCTGTCCTAATACCTCATCCATGAGGACAAACCAGGGCCAGGTGGCAGCAGTAGGGTTCCCACTGACCCCCTGCTCTGTCCCTGGATCGTTTGCATTCCTAAAGTGGAGGAAAACAATTTGTGTCAACAGATGCTATTTTCTGTAGTGTTTCTTTAAAGCTAGAAAAAAGGAGTGTTTCATGAACTGGATGGATTGATGAAATTCTACAGAAAAAGACTACTTTGGAATGATAACCTGGAGAGGAATTTTTTCAAGCTTACTAAAAGTGTTTTAATGTAATATTATATTCATTATTGGAAAATGATTTATTCACAAGTGAAGATTCTTTAAAATGTCTCCCAATTTCCAAGCAAAACGTTTTCATGACTTAAGTTACTGTAAAATAAAGAATCCTTCAGGTCTTCAGATTTTATAGCAGTATACTTTAGCTAAACCCCTGTGTTACTTGTTTTATTTTGTTTTTCTTTTTTTCTATTTTTTCCTTTTGATTCTTTAAAATTTTTTGTCTGTTTAAGTTTATAGTTTTTTATCTTATAAAAACAATTATGGATTGCATCTGTTCAATTGTACTTTTCTGCTGTTTGAAATAGTATTTTGAATTTGTTTTTCAATAAAATAAAAAAAAAGAAAATCTAAGTGTGAATCAGACATGAAGCGGAGGTGCGCTTTTATTTTCAGATGAGATCAAGGAGGGTGCTATTATGCTTTGTGCCGTCTAGCAAGTCAAAATCAAAAGCTAGTTGGCTTTACTATAATTTCCGAAGAGGCAGAAAGCTTTACCACAGTATTAAAAACTGCATCTGGTTATTACCTGAACCGGCCCGGGCTGCGGAATATTCATTGTTTCCAGATCGGACATGGGTCGATATTAACACTTTCAGCTCCTCTAAGCCGTTTTAAGTGCGTTGTGTGTGTCGGCAGAAAGTTGATCAGAAATTCTTTGCAAATTCCGCAAGCATTCTTCAAGAATGCTTTTTTTCTCGCTCTCCACATAACCCAGAATGAAAAACTCTTTCGATATTGTGGCATTTTCTCACAATTTTGTCCAAAACTGCCAGCACCATTGAATCTTCAGGCAATTGTTTGAACAGCTTAGTACAGCCAATAAGAGGCTTACACGCAATCTCTTACTTCAGATATCTAAAATTGTAATACTGACTAGGCATAATTACGTTCGAGATATCTTAAATTATAATTACCGATGTGTGACGCTTTAAATGAGGAATCCGGTGACGTAATTTGAGATATCTTGAAAGGAATTTTGACTAGTCAAAATGTGATTGAAGATATCTTGAATTATTATTCTTCCTAATCAGATTGTAAATAGAGATATCTTAAATTACTGTTCCGGATAGTCAAAATGTGGTTTTGTCTAGTCAAAAAGTATTTTAAGATATCTGGAACGTAATTATGGATAGTCAGACGAAACCGAATTTATGTTAAAACGGCTTGCCATAGCAGACGACTGATTATCACCGATCTATTTTCACCTGGAATTCCCTCTACTATTTAGGTTGTGTGTTTTGCCTCCCATCAGCGGCAGGTTATTCGTGTGTTTTGGTGAGAGGACGTTCCCTAGCTTTCTTTAGTCTGTCTGTTTTCCTGTTTATGACCAGTTTTTCTGCCCTGTGGATCTCGAGGTTTTGCCTTGCCCCTGTCTGCTCTGTTTGTCGCATCTGGTCCTGGATTCTACCGGCTTCTGAACCTGGAACTGTCTCCTGACTTCGGCCTTGGATTTCCCTTCTGGACTCTGTTTGCTGCTCGGCGTCTGCTGTTCGCTCTCTAGGAATTCAAACCTCCGCTAACGGACTGAACTTTGAATCAGAGATCCGCCCCGCAGCAGACGAGCAACCCTGCGAACCTGTTTTGTTTTGTTAATAAACACTTTGAACTTTCCCACTGCCGGTCTCGCCTCGAATTCTGGGTCAAATATTCTGAGATCATTACAGAATAACCTGGCCAAAACATGGACCACGACGGGGCATCGGCAGTGGCGAAATGACGTGGATCAAAGCATTTCCCGGCTAGAATCAGGCATGCAGGAGATCCTAGATTACTCATGCGTAATCAGGCTGCTCCAGCTGCCCCGCCCCTGACAGCTGCCGCGCCCTCGTCTTCTACTGATAGTCCAGCTTCTCTTGAACCGCTGTCTGTCCCCTCCTGAAGCGTTTAAAGGGGATCCTGATCAATGCAGAGCCTTCCTGACTCAGTGCGAAATTCATTTTGAATTACAGCCCTCTGCGTTTCCTTCTGATCGAGCCAAGGTGGCCTATGTAGTAATCTCTGTTAGCTGCTGGGAAGTAGCCAAAATTATGGGGAACGCTGCTGGGAGTGGCTGAGAATAATCCTGAACTTCCCCGCAGCTCTTTATAGCAGTGATTTTTCTTTGGAACTAATCCGAGTGCTTTTGCCCAGTTCTTCCTAGTAGGAAGCATCCAGTGTATCCCTTGACTCTCAGACAGGAGACCAATGTGCGATGAGCACATCACCGACTTTCTCCAACCTGCTGCCCGCCCATCGTTCCTGCAAATATGCACGCCTCATGGGATATTTTTTTTTATTTTGGCTTTTCCAGCGTGGTGTATTTCAAGATGAGTTAATTTCCGCATTATCATTTCATCTTCTCACGGAGGCAGCCAATACCTTTTGCCAACTGATTGATCTTTTGTTTACTGAGCGCTTCGAGGAGAGTATGCTAATTGAACAACCGCCTTCCCTCAACTCCGCCAAGTTCTTCATCACTTCCGGTCCGCTCGATGCCAGAAAGCCCTAACCGCATGCAGCTGGGACAATATTACTGGGATTACTTATCAGCGCGCAACAAAACCACCCTGCTCTCCAGACATGATATCACCTCTGGCTGAGTTTGCAGCATCAACAGACTGAGTTGTGTCTCCGCCGCGAGCAACTGAGCCAATCTGAGGCTGCATGCTTTTTCTCCAGTAGCTTCAGGCCCTCGCTACAGCGAGCTATTTCGCGCAGCAAGCACCCAGGTTGAAAGCTTGTCCTCTTCCTTGCTACAGAGTCAATCTGGTTAGTCTTTCCAGGTCTGGAGGGATCTTAAGAAATTCTTGCAGGGATTTTTAAATGGCAATGTATCATCCACTTAATCACGCCCAAGTAAGTTCCTCCAGTGACCTCATCTTAAGATATCGCTACAGCACCCGGTCATCTCACAGACCGGAAGCCTGACAAGGCCAGAGCAAAGACTTTCCTCATCCACTGATGAATTGTCTATTCTATTAACATTTCTCTATCTGTAGAATGGGTCTGTTTTATGGGTTTTCTTCTCAGGGGGCCCCCTGCCTGTCTTTGCCTAGGGCCCCAAATTTCCTAAATCCGCCCCTGAGGGTATCAATACTGATTTGACCAGGAATCTGGGAGAGCGGCTGGACCATGTTCAACCATCCATTTTCTTTAACCTTATCCCTCAGTGGGATCAGGAGGTGCTGGTGCATATCTCCAGCCACGTTCTGGGTGAGAGGTGGGATCACCCTGGACAGGTCACCAGTCTGTCGCAGTATGTTCAACCAGCTTAAAAGTAATCGGTAATCAGATTTATTATTTGCACTTTTACTAAGTGAACTTTCTAACTCCCTTAAATCTGAAATTCCAATGCCAAAATTGTTTAAATCTTTTATCTTTGGACCTGATGCAGAAACACAGAATACATCCGCCTGCTTATACTGTGGTGAGCAGGGCCATTTGCAGGCCTCTTGCCACTCTAAATGGGAAAATGTAACGCCTACATAGTAGAGAGAAGGCTACCAGAAGTTTTTCCCTCCTCACCCTCGCTATCAAAAGTCCCGCATCGTGTTAAGTAAAGCAAATAATAGATCCGCTGGCTAAAGATTGGTTCTGATTTTCCTTGTTTGTGAGCTCAACCTACTGACTCAACCCCGATCGACCATCAGATGAGTACAGGTGTTTGGGCCTTAATCTGCGAGTCCCTCGCCGTTTATTTTGTCTTGGACGGGCAGAATATCTCAGCTATCAAATAATAAACCAAGACAAACAAACTCTCGCAGCTAACACATTTTCGGCAATCAATATCGAAAGAAATATTCTTTTATGTTCTTGAACAACCTGGCGTGCTCCAAACACGATGAGTTCACGCCCATGCTCACAATCCCTTCTACCAATCTCGACCAAACTAACAGTCAAGTGTAGATTCAGCGGTATTCCAGTTGATTGGCCTTTCAGGAGACTGAGATCTGACTGGTCACACGCGGGTTCTGCTAATCCGAATGCCAGGACTCCCGAGCAGATTTTCACCTTTACCCGACCCGTTAATTGTGATTTATTATTGTAGGCCGTGCGTTGTATTCGGAATCCAAAGCTTCCGCCCTTCGCTTCTTGCCAAGACCATACACTGGTTTTCGACTTTCCTGAGTTCTCCCTCTGCCTGGCGCAGCCATTTCAACATCTCCAAAGCCGAGGAGCGCCTGCTGGAGACGCATTGGAGCAGCGATTCTTATGACTGGCTAATCCTCGGCTCTTTGGTCTCCCTGGTTTTGGGTTTCTTCTTCGGGGAAAGTAGCAGTGGAATGTAAACCCGGCGTGCTCATTTTAGACAAGACGCACTGTGCATAATAGAGTTAAGCCTGCTACAATGATGAGTATCTTATTTTCATTTCCCAAAATATTTTTTAAAATCGGCAGGTCAATTATAGGTGGCTAATGCCAAAAGAAAGGATGACTGAAGCCACCCTTAAATAGGTCTAACGACGCTTATGCCTCAAGGGGACTTTTGACTCTCAGACAGGGAGATCGGTCAGTAATGGAATACATCACTGATTTCCACCTGTTGTCAGCCGACTGTTCCTGGAATGAGGACGCCTTAATGGATGTTTTTTTCTTTGGCCTGCGGGAAAGCATCAAAGATGAGCTTTCGACCCGCAACTACCCCCGGACTCTGAAGCAGCTGCCAACCAGATCGACCTTCGCCTCACTGAGTGTCGCAGGGAGAGGAGAGCACTAACAAGCCTTTCCTCAACCTGCTCATCCCTTTGCACCTACGTCAGCCCCTGGTCCGGATCGGATGCCGGAGCCCGAACCTATGCAGCTGCGACGCACGTCTCTCCAAGGAGGAGAGGGCACGTCGAATCAGATTTCGTCTCTGTCTGTACTGTGGCAGTGATGGACACTTCCTCAGTTCCTGTCCTTCTAGGGGTAAAACTAGGCTGGGACGCACCAGACTCTCTGCCTCCCCAGCTCTCCTGTTACCCAAGACTCGTGTTGTTTCTTCCAGAACTCCAGATCCTCCAGTAACCTCGGCCCCAGCACCCCCGGAGCCTGGTCCGGATTATTTTTCTCCCCTTTCTTCTGAGTCTGGTTTGGTGGATTTCTTTTATGGGGATAGAGAAGACCTTTATCCCTTCCGTTCACCTCCACCCACCCGATTCAGAGAGGGGGGCCCTGCCTTCGCGGTCAGGTGCCTCCTCAGGTCTAGGAGGATAGGCAGTGGGCTCCAGTATTTGGTTGACTGGGAGGGTTATGGACCCAGGGAAAGGTCCTGGATTCCGCCCGCTGATCCGGGGATCAGACCCCCACTAGGGGATCATCCTGGATTAGCCTCGTTGGGGCTGCCTGGAATCCGCCTTGAAGGGGTTTGTCATGCCTCTGCTGATGGTTTGTTTTTTCCTTTGCCTTGCTCCCCTGTCTAATTGGTTCTTGGCGCTTATTACGCCATCATTTCACCTAGTTCCTCTAATACTTGTTGTGTGTTTGCTTCCATCAGCCAGGTTATTTGTGTTTTGGGTGAGACGCTTCCTAGCTGTCTTTGTCTGTTCGCTTCCCCTGATGACCAGTTTTCTGTCCCTGTGGATCTCGAGTTTTGCACTTCCTACCCCTGTCTGCTCTGTTTGTCGCATCTGATCCTGGATTCTACCGGCTTCTGAACCTGGAACTGTCTTCTGACTTCGGCCTTGGATTTCCCTTCTGGACTCTGTTTTGCTGCTTGGCGTCTGCTGCTCGCTTCTCTAGGAACTCTGGGGCCTGGCTGCCGCAACTGCGGTCAAACCTCCCTTCTGGATTCTGCTGAGTTCTCGCGAACGGACTGAACTTTGAATCAGGTCAGTGACTTTTGCTCCAAGTCGTATTCAGCCCACATCCAGTCACTGACCTGTATTCTCCTAACCCTACAGGGAATCCGCCCGCAGCAGGCGAGCAGTCCCACGCACCTGTTGTTAATAAACGCTTGCGAACTCTTCCCACTGCCTGTCTCCTTGAATTCCTGGGTCCAATATTCTGAGATAATTACACGCGAGTAGGAACCAAACGTTGCCAAATACAACAAAAAATCGCCATCATAGCCAGCGGTCCTTCACGCACGGCTATGCCGAGAGAGGGCCGCTAATTAAAGTTATATACATTTATGTTTCACTGTATAATTTAATTTCTACTTACATGTATTTGTTTATTGTATATTTGTTGGCAATTAATGGTATGCTTATATATTTATTGAGCATTTATTTATTTCTGTATTTATTTTTAAATATGGCAGAGTTGGTCCTCCATACACCAGGTCCTTACTCTGAATTTTTAGATGAGTTTTCAGAGTTCCTTTCTGATTCGGTATTAAATACTGACAGGGTCATCATAGTGGGAGATTTTAACATCCATGCTGACATTGAAGGCGATAGCTTAAGAGCAGCCTTTAATGCTATCTTAGACACTATTGGCTTTGTTCAAAATGTGAATAGTCCCACACATTCTCATCTTCATACTTTTCTTTCTGTTTTTATTTGCTGCATAGAATGTGAAGAAATAACGAGTATTTCCTCACAACCCTGTCCTCTCTGACCACTTTCTAATAACCTTCAGGATTACTTTAACAGAGTTCTCCTCCCCCAAAAGAAGGTTCAATTTTTGAAGTAGATCTTTTATCAGATAGTGCAGTTGCATACACATTTAAAAGAATATGCTTCACTTTCTCTCTCCCTCTCTGTGTAAGCTGAGCAGTGCTGCGGGGGATGCAAAAGCATAGCTTATTCCCTTCACAGGTTGATGATTTTGTTGATAGGTTTCTAGTTCTCTGCATACTGCCTTGGACAACGCAGCTCCTTTGAAAATGAAAACGTTAAAAATGGAAAGCTTGCTCCTTGGTTTAATGCAGAGCTAAGCACTCTTGTGAAACAAAATGCTAGGAAACTGGAAAGAAAATATCGCTCCACAGGCCTGCAAGAGTCCTTCCTAGTCTGGAAAAACAGTTTACTGCTGTATAGGAGGACACTTTGTAAAGCAAGAGCAGCATACTTCTCATTAATAGAGGAGAATAAAAATAATCCCTAGATTTCTTTTTTTTAAAAAGTTGCCAAGCTACTCAGAGCCATAGCTCTGTTAAACCGTCCATGCCACCAGCTCTTAGCAGCAATGATTTTATGGGATTCTTTATAAATAAGATTGATCTTATTAAAAATAAGATCATAAGCACTCCTCTATCCGCGATTGTATCTGACGTAGTCATGGAATCTGAACCGGGTTTAGACTGCTTTGATCCAGTTGAACTTTCTGAGTTAGCGAAATTATTGTCTTCATCTAAGCCTTCAACTTGTATGTTAGATCCAGTTCCAACCAGGTTATTTAAGGAGGTATTCCCTTTTATCTCCTCCTCCATTTTAGATATGATTAATCTATCTCTGTTACAGGGATATGTTGGGATCTGGAGGTCTGTCCACTTTCTCCACCAGAGGGCGTACGAGATCTCCTGAAGCCGGAGCTGATTGCACCACCTGTCGCTCGTCTGCTCATCAGGAGATCAGTATTTAAGGAGGCAGAGGACGTCTCTCCAGTGCCAGAGTGTTTGCCTGTTACGGTTAGCAAGCCTGAGCCAACCAGCCTGTCAGAACCTCTGACTCCTGAAAGCCTGAACCTGATCTGTTTTTCTCCTCTCTGCTTCCTAGATTGAACCAGCCACAGAGCCTACTGAAACCCTGAAGTGTTTCTCTGCCTGTATCAACCTGTCTGTTCTCTGAGAAGAACCCTGGAAATTATTCTGTCAAAGACCTGCCTGCCGCTCTCTGAAGAAACTGGAAGGAAACTCAAAATCTGTAATCTGCCAGCACTCAAGCCAAGCTCTGCCTCACGCCTACCCCTTAGCCTGCCGACAGCCTCTGGACCCTTAAGGTTCCCCCCCTCAGCCACGCTCTGCTCAACCCCAGAACAGGTACAGCCCTACACACACTCATCCTGCAAATTAACTGGACCTCCTCCTCTAACTCCTCTGTCCCCTCTGCAGTGAACCACTGCGTGACCAGTCCTGGATCTGGTGTCTGTGTGCATGTCAGGGAATCCACTCGTCACCAGAAGAGTTCCCCTTAGGATCTGTTTATTCATTGTATTCCAACTTATCCAATAAACCTTTGAACTTTTTACCCCGTCTTGGAGTGTTCTGCATGTGGGTTAGGCACCTGAAGCCAAACATGACAGGTATTACCAAAGGCTTTTGAGGTTGCTGTAATTAAACCTCTGCTGAAGAAACCATCTCTTGACCCAGATGACTTGGCAATTATAGACCTCTATCCAATCTTCCTTTCTTATCTCTTAAAATTCTTGAGAGAGTAGTTGCCAAACAAGTTTGCGTCCTTACACCATAATGAACTTTTTGAAGGTTTCAGTCTGGCTTTAGGAAGCTCATCATAGCACTGAAACAGCTCTGGTGAAGATAAAGTTACTAATGATATTCTCATGGCCTCCAGATAATGGACTTGTATCTGTGCTCATCCTGTTGGATCTCAGTGCTTCATTTTGATACAGTTGAACATAATATTCTTTTAAGAAAAGACTTGAATATTTTGTTGGAATTAAATGAAATAGCGCTAGACTGGTTTAAGCCTTATCTATCTGATGAATTCAGTTTGTTCATGTTAATGACAGATCTTCAACATGTTCAAGGGTTAGCTACCTGTGGAGTACCACAGGGATGAGTGCTAGGACCAATTCTCTTTACTTTTATACATGCTCCCAATGCGGTAGAATTATTAGACAGCATGGGATTAATTTTTCACTGTTATACTTTGATGATACAGAGCTACATCAGTCTATAAAAATCCAGATGGAAGTTAATCACATTACATAGAGCTACAAGCATGTCTTGAAGACAATAAAAACCTGGATGACTCTTAACTTTCTTGCTTCTGAATGCAGACAAAAACAGAAGTTATTGTCTTTGGACCCAGAGTCTTTGAAAAGAAGCTGATTAGTCAGTCAGTTCATTTGGATGGGATTAAGCTGATTTCAGATAATAAAGTAAAAAATCTTGGTGTTATTTTTGATCAGGACCTGTCATTTAAATCCCATATCAAAAGAGGTTTCTAGAATTTCCTTCTTTCATCTGAGGAACATTGCAAAATTAGAAATATCACTGTCCAGAAACTAGTCCATGCATTTGTTACTTCAAGGCTGGACTATTGTAATTCTTTACTATCAGGAAGTCCACAAGCTGTAGTTAAAAGCCTTGGGTTGATCCAAAATGCTGCAGCCAGAGTTCTGATGAAATTAAAAAGAGATCACATCTCTCCTATCCTGGCTTCTCTTCTTTGGCTTCTTGTTAAAATCTAGAATGGAATTTAAAATCTTCTTTCTTCTCTCACATATAAAGCCTAAATAACCAAGCTCCATCTGATATCAGAGATCTGATTGTTCCTTGTGTTCCAACAGAGCATGTAGCTCTCAATCTGCAGGTTTACTAGTGGTTCCTAGAATTTCCTAAAATAGAATGGGAGGCAAGATCTTTTAGCTATCCAGGCTCCTCTCCTGTTCAGACCAACTACCAGTTTTTAGTCCGTGAGGCAGACCCAACACCCTGTCTTTTTTAAGGCTAGGCTTAAAACTTTCCTTTTTGATAAAGCTTATAATTAGGTAGCTCAGGTTATCCTGAGCCTATCTCTCAATTATGCTGCTATAGGCTTGCTTAGACTTCTGGAGGGACATAGGGACCCCCCATTTCATCCATTCTGGCTACATTCTCTCTCTATTCTCTATTCTTGCAGAATCTGTTAGTTTAATCTCTAACGTTCTGCTCTCTCTTCTTTTTCTCATAGTAGCTTTGCCTCGTCTGTTCCTGTTTGGCTGTGACGCCATCCTGGAAAGAAACATCAGCTGTGCTGCTTCCATCAACACCCTTGTTTATAGATGCTGGAGATCGGCCTGTTTTTCAGTGTAGTCCTGTTTCTCTGACTGTGACTGGCTGGATTTGCTTTCTTCGTCCTCTGGCATGAGAGCTGGCTCGGAGCTCGTCTGCCTGGCTGTGTGTTTCCTGGACGGGGCCGCCTTTTACAGCTGCTTTTTGTGTCTCTGCTTCTGTCTCCTTGAACCCCAGTCAGCCTCAGCAGATGGCCGCTCACACTGAGCCTGGTTCTGCTGGAGGTTTCTTCCTGAAAAAAGGGAGTTTTTCCTCTCCACTGTCGCTACAAGCATGCTTAGTGTGAGGGATTGCATTCCAGTCAATGAGTCAATGCAATCAACTGGTTTTCTTTAGATAGAAAACTTTGTATCAATTTGACTGTATGATCTGGTTGAACTGTAAAGTGCCTTGAGATGACATGTGTTGTGAATTTGGCGCTATATAAATAAACTGAATTGATATTGAAATTAAATAGATATTGTATCATCCAGCTTAGTCAGTGTCCTGTATAATTTAGACACTAGTTTGGGTTTAACTCTAGGAACTCTGATATATTATTTGGAATTATTTTGGAATATTTGGAATCAATATGCTTAAATTTATTTTTAATTATAGTTTAATTTGCTCATATTCTAAGAATTTATTTTTGTTAATGCCATATTGCAAATTTAATCTAGCAAATGTGATAAACTCTGTACCTTCAAATAAATGATCCAGATAGTTAATGCCTTTATTCTTCCAGTACGGAAAGTTTATCATATTACTTTGTAGAATATCGGGGTTATTTCAGATGGGTGTACAACTGCACGGAATAAGTGATGACTTTGTTATTTTAAGAAATTCCCATCATGCTGTCAGGGAAGAGCTGATGTTACTATTTTTAAAACATGAGTGCTGCTTGATATTAGAGCTAATAAAGAGCAAATCTGAAAGTATGACATTACTGCATATTTCCTGTGGTGTGTCTATCCAGGGCTCATCTAAGGGATTATGTTTTATCCATTTAGAGATGTATTGTAATCTATTTACTAAGTAGTAGTTTTGGAAGTTAGGTAAATCTAGTCCCCCTCTGTCTTTAGTTTTCTGTAGTGTCTTTAAGCTGATACGAGGGGGTTTGTCCTTCCAAAGAAATTTAGAGATGGAAGAATCTAGAGATTTAAACCAGTCAGATGATGGTTTATTGAGGATAACTGAAAATAAGAAGTTAATTCTAGGTAAGACCATCATTTTAATTGAGGCTACCCTACCCATAAGGGAGATCGGAAGCTATTTCCATCTTTCTAGGTCCTCTTGTATCTTATTTAAAAGCAAGGGCGCCAACAGGGGGTGGCCACCCTGGGCTCTACCCTGGCCACCCCACTGGCCAGTGTAAATTGCAGTAGCATCGGTTTAGTGTTTCACCCCATTATGCAAAGCAGCCGCTCTCCCTGTCCTCGCACACTGTAAGTCCTCCTGCTCTCCCCCTCCCCTACCCGACATTTGCATGCGCAAATGAGCTACCGGTACATATGGTGCTTGTGCACGCGGAGATCTACGGCTCAGCCCGTACGCGCTTTAACGGTGAGAAAGTGTATAAAACTAACAGTAAGTAAATAAGTCAAATCATTTGTTTGTGAAAGAAAAGGGGGATATGTGAACTGTAACATTATTCTGTTAAAGCAGCTTTTAGTGTGTTTTTGACATAGTTATGTAGCTAACTGGATGAGTTGGTGATTGTGTATGGCTTGTCAATTTTCAGACATGAAGAGAAAGTCCACAGACATCTGTTCTGATTTTAAGAAGAGAATTACAGCAGAAGCAGAGAAAGATTTGACAGGGGAGAAACAGATAACCAGTGAGGAGGAGCAGGAGGATGAGGAGAAGAGAGAGGAGGAGAAGGAGGAGGAGGATGAGGAGAAGAAGAAGGAGGAGCAGGAGGATGAGAAGAGAGATGAGAAGAAGGAGGAGGAGAAGGAGGAGGAGAAGAAGGAGGAGGAGCAGGAGGATGGGGAGAAGGAGGAGGAACAGGAGGATGAGGAGAAGAGAGAGGAAGAGAAGGAGGAGGAGGAGCAGGAGCATGAGGAGCAGGAGGATGAGAAAAAGAGAGATGAGGAGGAGAGAGACAAGGAGGAAGGAGGAGAGAAGTCTCGCTCCGCCTAGCTCCACTCACACATACATCTGGGACACCGCTCATTGAAAGTGATTTCCACAACCAAATTTATGGTCTGGCCAATCAGGACGCAGGGCGGGTGTTTCCTGGATGTGACGTAGTGGAGAAGCGAGTTCTGTAAGTCGTTCGTCTAGACTTTTTTGGTTGGCTTCTTTTTTAACAATAAGTCTGCTGTGCACAATGTTGCCTTTTATCCGCACATTTTCATGGCACCACAAACGACATTGATCATTTACCGACATTGCGCTGATTCCACTGTTGCTATATCCAAGATGTCGGCTGTTCTGTTTTGTTTTTTTCCTGCGTAGAAAGTCACAGCCCCAACGGGTTAGCTTCGGTGTGAGTGGTTGAAATAGCACGTCGATAAAGATGACAGACAAGTGGCTTATCCAATCATATGCAAGGAGTTTTGATAAGGCCCAGCCTTCAGTAAAGGGTAATTCCTATGGCGGTGTCCCAGGATGTGTGAGTGGAGCTAGGCGGAGCGAGACATGAATCTGGCTGTTGTCAGGTTAGAAGTTATTAGCATGTGGGCAAAATAATGAAATTGATGACTTCCACTGAACTGGACCTTTCTATATTTTTACTAGTTCAATTCTTTGATAGCCTATTGTACTTTATTTGTATGGAAATCTCAGTAAAGGTGAGTGTCATTTCATAATATATGAATGGAATTCAGGAACTATTTGAGATGCGATTTCTAATAAAAGCTATTATAATATCCTTAACTTGATGAGGCATCACAGACATTGAGTGAACCCAAGAAGTGAGGCTTCCTCTGCTGTGACAGCAGCAGAATAAAAAACAGAAATTATGTTTCTGTGTGCCACCCCAAGAATTTAAGAGGCCCCATCTGGCCACCCCTATGAAACATTTCTAGGGGCGCTGGAAGATGTTTGATTATTTGTCCTGACACAGGCTGTTGGGAAGCTGTATAATATTTTTAACCACTTTATAAAGGAATTTCCAAAGCCAAATGTATGCAGAGTAACAAATAAAAATGTCCAGTTTACTCTATCAAATGCTTTTTCTGCATCTAAAGACAATATGTAGGATTTTATATTTTTACTGTAGGAATAATCTATTAAATTCAGCAGTCTGCGTGTGTTAGCAGCTGACTGCCTTCCTTTAATGAAACCAATGTGATCTGGGTGGATTATGAGAGGATTGAATTTATTCAATCGCTTTGCTAAAGTTTACATATTATTTTAATATCCACATTAATTAAGGATATGTAACAATAGTGGCCGGAGAAACATAGGATCTTTGCCCAAAGCAGGAGACTAATGGTGCCAGAATTCATATCAACTGGAAATTTGACATTATCTTGAGTTTCCTGCAGCATTTTGTGGAAAGTTGGGGCCAAAATGTTCCAGAACTCTTTATAGAACTCAGTAGGGAACCCGTCTGGACCTTGCGCTTTGTTATTTGGCATGTTTTTTAATGCTTCCTGAACTTCAACTGTTGACAGCGCTGAGTCCAGGGTCACTCTTTGACTCTCTGATAATTTATGAAGAGTTATTTTATCCAGAAATTGCTTGATATTATTATCTGATGGATTTAACTGTGATGTGTATAAAGATTTATAGAAATCTCGGAAGGCATTACCATTACCTTAGGAATACCTAAGAAAACTTCCTGACTTATTACTGTTACATGTTCAAAGTTTTCGTATTCCTCGAGTCTTTGTATAAAACAAACTGTAATTTTTCAATATATTTTTGTTTAATTTACTTTTATTTGCATAGATTTTTCTAATTTTTCCTCATCTAGCAAGCTTTCTAGTAACTTTATTTTTTCCTCTAATCCGTGGATCTTTTTTTGTTCTAACTTTTTTTTATGAGATGAGAATAAAATAATTTTACCTCTCATTACTGCTTTCCATGCTTCCCATAGTATAGTTACTGATGTTCCTGGTAAATCATTACAATCCAAGTATGATCACCACTCTTCCTTGTAAAAATTAAGAAATTTTTCATCCTTAAGCAGTGATGTATTAAATCTCCACCTCTTGTTTTGTGGAGGTATTTCTTTATTTATTAGGGTTAAGTAACAGGAGAATGATCACTGACAGCAATTGGATGGATTACACCATCCAAACGTCAGACAGCAGAGAGCTGCTGATTAGGAAATAGTCCAAACAAAAGTAGGAATGATGGGCATTAGAAAGAAAGTGTATTCCTTACTGTTAGGACTATTTCCTAATCAGCAGCAGCAAAGACCAAGATGGCTCATGTATTGTTTGAATACATTTAATGATTGCCAACTGCGCTAAGTCCCTGTTGTATTCAACCTGCCATTTCTCCATTTAGACCAAAGTTGAGGTTACCCCCAATAATTACAGAACAGTCCCCATGCTTTGAAAGTGCGAGGAAATGTTTGTAGAAGAATGAGGGGTCGTCAACATTTGGACAATATATGCTTACAATACATAACTTTTGGTTAAGAATAGATATTCTAATTATGATTAATCTGCCTTCAGGATCAATAATTTTGTCTTATATTGAAAAACTGACGTTTTTGTGGATTAAAAATGCTACTCCTCTCTGTCTAGAGTTATAGCAGGCTGCAAAAACATCAGGGAACTCAGGGGAGTTAAGATGACTTACAGTTGCCGCTGATTTATGGGTTTCTTACAATAAGACAACATCTGCATTTAATCTTTTAAGCTGGTTAAAAATCTTAAACTTTTTCTCTCTGGTCCCAGCTCCATGCACATTCTATGTCACAAACCTTACATTCACCATAGGCGTTAAACCATGTGCTTGTGATGGTGTGGATCCCAGGGAAGAAGCAGACGAATAACAAAAAGGAAGATAGAGTATTAAGAAAGCGAAATGAGTAAGAAAAGGAGAGCTGTTCTAAACTGAATTTCATTTAGTTTACTCTTGTATATACAAAATGACAAAATAAATCTGTCTAAGATTTTGCACTTGATTTTTTGTTTAATATCCAATAAGATATGTAAAAATTGATTAAAGTATCACTTTCCCAATTTCCTATTTTAATTTCATTCATTGTCAAACAAACTTGCATTTTTCTCTCTAATGTCCACACAGTAATGTCCTGAACTACTAAGTAGTGTTGCAATCGATGCCATTTTTTGGCCCCGCATATACCGATACACCGATACCTGGCTGTGCATCATTGTACCGGCCAATACCATAATAATGTAGAACAATTGCCAACATGGCTTTGTCAAGCTGCTGTCTACCTTTGTGAAGCAGGAAAAAATGTAATACAAAGTGAATCCAGTAGAACTTTTGCCTACCAGGAAGTGGGTGACAATGAGTTGAATAAACTTATGGCTCCCAAAATTGTGTCGGTGCCCTATTAGTTGGTACTCTCCGATACCATCATATTAGGGCAGTATCGGGGCCCCGTCCAATACTGGTATCGGTATCAGTGCAACACTACTACTAAGCTTAAAGGCAAGATGGCGGCGCAGGAACAACGCAAGGCTCAGCGCCTCTCCAGGACCTGCTATTTAGTTTTTTTTTTATCTATTTTACACCGGACTTTTTTTCGAAAACTGTATCGCGTTGCTGTGCTATAGCAGACATGAGCTTCTGGACCTTCAGAGCTACAATGTTGACACTTTTACCGCCGATCTCTGACTCATCCCAGAAATCTCCAAACCTGCTCCCTTTACCCAACATTTTCCTTGCCAATGTCTGTTCTCTAGCCAATAAAATAGACAATTTACAATTATCCATCACGAATGACAGACGGATTATGGACTCAAATGTCATGATTTTCACCGAAACATGGCTAAACAACAGCTGCCCGGACAATGCTATCCAGCTAACTGGACGCCACACACACCGAGCCAACATGACAGCAAATGACTTCGGCAAGACCAGAGGCGGAGGTTTGTGCATTCATATTAACAAAGCTTGGTGTAAAGACTCTGCTACTCCCAAGAGATACTGCTCACAGAATGTGGAGTTTTTAATGGTCAAATGTAGACCTTATTACCTTCCAAGGAATTCACTTCAATTATCCTCATTGCTGTGTATACTCCCCTGGATGCTAATGCCAGGCTAGCCATGAAAGAACTTCATGCAGCCATTAGGAAACACCCCAAGGCTTCTTTTATTGTTTCGGGTGCATCAGACAATCAGACCATCTCTCTCTGTTCCTCATACCTCGGTACTCACCACTCATCCAATGTGTGGAACCTACTGTGAGGGCAGTAAAGGTGTGGCCAGAGGGCTCAGATGCTGTGCTCCAGGACCGGTTCAGGAATACAGATTGGAATACTTTCCACCACACAGATTTGGATCAGTACGCCTCATTTGTACTGGACCACATCTCCACCACCATTGACTGTGTCACCAACCACAAACGCATCACCATGTACCCCAACCAGAAACCCTGGATGAACAGACAAGTTTGTCTTCTGCTGAAGGCCCGCAACATCGCGTTCAGGTCAGGGATGCACAGACCTACAGTGCAGCCAGGGCTGAGCTGAAGAGGGGAATCAAGAAGGCCAAACACCACTGCAAAAGTGAGGTTGAGGAGCACTTTTTCAACTCCGACCCCCGACGTATGTGGCAAGGCCTTCAGATGTCACAGACTACAAGAGCTCCAATACCTCCCCCACCTCCTCTGATGTCTCCTTTCTCAACGAGCTTAACAACTTCTATGCTCATTTTGAGAGAGGGAATACCACAACTGCAACCAAGGCAGCCATACCCCAGACCAACAGCTACTGACTCTCCTCTGTACTGATGTAGGAGCGGCTCTGAGCAGGATTAAATTCAACAAGGCTGCTGGTCCTGATGGCATACCTGGACATGTCCTCAGACCGTGCTCTGGGGAGCTGGCAGGAGTGCTGACGGACATCTTCAACCTGTCCCTGGCCTGCACTGTGGTACTGACCTGCTTCAAGTCTACCTCCATCGTCCCAATCCCCAAGAATTCCAACCCAACCAGACTCAATGACTACCGCTCGGCATCAGTTCACTCATGTGCAACTGGTTGCTTGACTTCCTGACTGGTCGACCCCAACATGTTTGGCTGGACAACCATTGCTCATCCACCACCATTATAAACACCGGAGTGCCACAAGGTTGTGTGATGAGTCCCTTCCTCTACTCTCTATTCTCACCGATGACTGTAGACCTGTCCGTGGCTCTAACGCCATCATCAAGTTTGCAGACGACACCACGGTGATCCGCCTCATCAGAGACAACGATGAGGACGCCTACAGGAAGGAGGTGGACCTTCTGGCTAAGTGGTGCGACAAAAACAACCTGCAGCTGAACACAGAGAAGACCAAGGAGCTCATTGTGGACTTCAGGAGGAGCTCTGACCTACACCCACCCATCCACATCAAGGGTATAGCGGTGGAGCTTGTAGACAGCTTTAAGTTCCTGGGAGTCCACATCTCCGAGGACCTGACCTGGACGACCATCTGCTCCAAACTCATCAAGAAGGCGCACCAGCGCCTCTTCTTCATGAGGACCCTAAGGAAGAACCACCTGTCCTCAGATATCCTAACAAACTTCTACCGCTGCATAATTAAGAGCATCCTCACCAACTGTATTACAGTTTGGTACAGGAACTGCTCTTTCGCTGACCGGAAGGCGCTGCAGAGGGTGGTGAAAACTGCCCAGCACATCGCCGAGGCACCTCTCCCTACCATCAAGGACATCTATAGGAAGCAATGTCTGAAGAGGGCCGGGAAAATAACCAAGGACTTCACTCACCCTGCACACACACTCTTCTCCCTCCTGCCCTCTGGAAGGTGTTACAGAAGCGTACGGACCAGAACCACCACGCACCGGAACAGCTTCTTTACCACAGCTGTCACACTCCTGAACGCCTCTTGACACAACTATAAGGACTGTATCCCCCATACAATAATAACATATGGACTATCCTCACACTCACACATATAGCATGGACTGTTCCCCTCACACACATACACAATCTGTACACAATCTGTATATAATCTGTAAATCTGTAAATTTTATCTGCCATTATTTATATTGTATTATAAACCCGCTAATACATATATAATCCTTTTCCTAACATTCCTGTATATTCTGTGCATGTAGCTCCCATATTCATATTTATATTTGTATTTATACACAACTTTTTACAGTCCCTAACTATTACTTTTTGCTTGTACATACACCTGTAATAATATTTATATCCTGTATAGCACTTCTGGATAGATGCACACCACATTTCGTTGCTTTGTACTGGTGACAGTGATATGACAATAAAGTTTAATTCTTATTCAAGGCGGATTTTCTGCTTAAATCTGTCATTTTCCATGTCTAAAACAGTTCCTAGACCGGGACGCCTTTTACTGTTGCTTTTTTTTTTTTTTTCTTATCTCTGCTTCTGTCTCCTTCACCCCCAGTCGGCCTCAGCAGATGGCCACTTACATTGAACCCAGTTCTGATGGTGGTTTCTTCCTGTTAAAAGAGAATTTTTCCTCTCCACTGACACTAGGAGCATGCTTGGTGTGAGGGATTGCATTCCAGTCAATGAGTCGATGCAATCACCTGGTTTTCCTTAGATAGAAAACTTTGAATCAATTTCACTGTATGATCTGGTGAAGTGTAAAGTACCTTAAGATGACATGTGTTGTGAATTGGCGCTATATAAATAAACTGAATTGAATTAAACTGAAATGGAATTGAATTGCTCTTTTAGGGACATTGTGCTTAACAACAAGGGGATATCAACAGGAACTTTCAGTTTCAATGTAGCATTCTGTTTCTCCAATCTTAGCTGGAGGCTTCAATTTCTGTTTGACTATACCACCTGACCATTTCCAAATCTAAAAGGTCTGCAACTTGGAGAATCTGTTTGGAGTAGATGGTCGATTTGACATTGGCTCAGGTCTTTCATGTTGCTATTCAGGCATCATGACTTTCCTTGCTATTGCTCGCCCCGCTGTTTTTTCCTCCGAAAATCCGCTTCAATCCAGACTTCATAGATGCAAATGAGAAATCCTTGCATGCTGTGAGGGCCAGCTGTCTACTCTTCTCATTAAGACAAGCAAAGTCCAGGAGGTTAAACACTAGCATAGCATCAGGCAGAGTCATGTTGAACTTGTTCATGCGATTGTATCATTGCTCAAACTCTACAATGTAGTCCGCCATGGACATCGCACATCCTTTAGAAATTGAGTCAAAATAGGAATGTGCTTCATACGCCCGGTCTTTTGCTTCTCTCAAGAATACCGCGTCTAATTTGGCAAGCAATGTTTCTTTGCCCTCATCTTTATACAGTATAGCCGCTGATATTTCAATAGCGGACTCTCTGGCTCTCCCTTTGAGCATCTGCACCACCGCCAGCGTGTCCAAATATTAACTTAATTATTTCAGCACTCATAAGATCTGGCTTCCTCCAACTTTGGGGTACTCTGTAGTTAGAACCCACCCTCTGCTATGCAAAAACACAACATTTTCTTTTTTTTTTTTCCAGGTTCCACTTTATTCCCACTTGAGGCTCACACACAGCTAGCAAGCAAATCGCACCCAGAACAGGAAACAAAACTCGCAATATTTCCCTCCCTCCCAGAGGAGGTTAACACAAACTATTGGTACTTTAAATACAAGGAAGTGGATTTCTTATATCGATCAAAAAATGTATTTTATACTGAGGGGCTTAAAAGTTTCGTCAAATGAAGTAACAACAACTTCCAAGAGAGCATCTCTCAACTTCAAAAGAAACTTCTTATCGCAGACATGGATGAAGAGATGATGAGTTTGGAGGTAGAGAACAAAACAATTTTGTATGATCCTAAGTATCCCTGTTACAAAGATCCACAACGAAAAGAAATGTTTGGGCAAAAATGTGTGATTTGTCATATTAGATCAAACATTAATTTCTGTATGTTTTGCTCCTATTAAGTAGATATTGGGCATGCTCTCCTTGAGCTCCAAAGAAGTGAAGGTTGAGGGAGCAACACGGGAGAAACCGCAGGGGCTGTAGGCTTTGCTTTGTGCAGGCGGTCTGGGGAAGAGCGGAGCTAAGCTGTGTGATTAAGGAGGATGTAGGATTTCAGGGTCTCCCACTCATTACTCCATACACACACTTTCTTTTCCATGACCAAAATAAAATAGATTAGAAAACCTGATAATCTAATTAAAACCAAAATGACTAAAATCTGTGAAAAAGCAATTATAATTACAAATGGTTTCTTTAACAAAAGATATCTCTCTTCAAACGGTGGGTAAGTTAATAACTTGATTTGTGATAATCAAATTTATTTATGTTTTCTTACAGGAATTTAGCTGCAGCAAGAGAATTATGTAAGCCTAAAGCTGAGTTTATGCTTGATGTGTGGTTTAAGCTTGATCCAAATTACCGTAAATCCTCTAATATTGTCCACTATTCCATTAGCAGCCGAGTCTCTAATATTGGCTTCCATTAATGGCCTGGACCAAGATGTACCTGAGTGAAATAAAGGCCCCGTCCTATATTAGAGGATTTATAGTAGGTCATTTTAGGAATAACTGCCCCTCTGCCTGGACTGAATTTCTACACCGAGCACCTAGTAACATTTGTAAATGTGGACAGATCCCCAGGGAAAACCTTGTGGGCGAGCAGAAGCTACTGCCAGCAAGGATTTGCAAATGTAAACATCATTGATAGCTGATTAAAAGGCTTTTGATGAATTGCAATCATCAGAATCAGCTGTGCTAAAGCAGAGAAAGCTCTAATACCTGCAGGATAGTGGCTTTCGAGGACCGACTTTGGACTTAGACTTAGATAACATTTATTGTCATTTTGTATATAGAGTGTATAATAAAACGAAATTTCGTTTTATACAGCTTTCAGAACATTTCCATCCAATAAAGTGCAGCAGTGATAAAATGTAAACAGTGTGGGAGGCAAACATGGTTTATTCCAGTCGAGTTAAAACAAATTACAGTTAAAAAAAGTCAATATTTCTTCCCCTCTACATGGATTTTAAAGTTAATACATATTTGTGGGTTTAGCACCTAAGTTTATTATGTGAGTCTAAATGTGGGAGTAATAATGGTGGGGGTTGAATAGGAAAGTGGCAGCAACAATTGGAAGGGGGAGCTACAAGAAGTAGGTGGCAGAATTATGCAGCCGGAGTGGGTGGGACAAATAAATCAGATAGAGAGAGGGAGAAGCTAAAACTCCTGTTATTTTTTCTCATACCAGGTTCTTGGCAAGAAGGAGGAGTAGAAATTATCTTTCACTCTGATTTACTGAATACTACAAAGTCAGTTAATAGTTACATTTCTTTTAAACATTTAAACCTTTGTTTTCCCCATTCAGATTGCAAAGCAAACAAAACCTCTTCTTATCGTCCACCAGGTCCTTACTCTGAATTTTTAGATCAGTTTTCAGAATTCCTATCTGATTTAGTGTTAAACAACTGACAAGGTCATAATAATGGGGAATTTCAACATCCATGCTGACATTGAAGGTGATAGCTTAAATGGTTACTAATGGAGTATCACAGGGATCAGTTCTAGGGCCAATTCAATTAACTATATATATGATCCAATATTGTAGCATGGTATTATTTTCCATGGTTATGCTAACATAGACTACAGGCATGTAAAAAATCTTGATGTTATTTTTGACCAAGACCTTAAATCCCATATCAAAGAGGTTTCGAGAATTTCTCATTTTCATCTGCGAAATATTGCAAAAATTAGAAACATCCTGTCCAGGGGTGATGCTGGTAAACTAATCCATGCATTTGTTGCTTCAAGGCTGGACTACTGTAATTCTTTACTATCAGAAAGTCCACAAACTGTACAGTAGTTAGAAACCTTCAGCTGATCCCAAATGCTGCAGCCAGAGTTCTGATTAAAACTCGAGATCACATCTCTTCTATCCTGGCTTCTCTTCATTTGCTTCCTGTTTAATCTAGAATATCATTTAAAATTCTCCCTCTCACATTTAAAGCCTTAAATAACCAAGTTCTATTTTATATCAGAGTTGCTAACAGAGTACTTAGCAGTATTTGTTAGTTCAATCACTAACTTTATGGTCTCTCTGCTTTTTCTCATAGTAGCTTCATCTGGTCTGTTCCTGTTTGGCTGTGACTCCATCCTGGAGAGAAATTTCTGCTGTGCTGCTGCGTCATCACTTTTATGTATAGATGATGATTTTGGGCCTTTTTTCAGTGCTTACTCGTGTTTCTCTCATAGCAATAGCTGTGGGCTAAACTTTTGCTTTAACTGTCTGTGTGTGCACTCTTTTATCCCTGTGGCATGAAGAGTAACTTAGAGCTTGTCTGCTAAAATGTTTCCTTCCCAGACAGAGTGACCTGTGGGGCTACTGCAGTTTACCGTTACCTTTTCTAACATATAAAGTATCTATAATTCAGTGCTTCTACATTTGTTTTGTATTTCTGCTTCTGTCTCCTTGAACCTTTGTTGGCCTCAGCAGATGGCCGCTTACACTTAGCCTGGTTCTGGTTCTGCTTGAGGTTTCTTCCTGTTAGAAGGATGTTTTGCTGTCCACTGTCGCTACAAGCATGATTGGTGTGAGGGATTGCTATCAAGTCAATGAGTCGATACGATCAGCTGTTTTTTCTTAGATAGAACTATTCTTACTGTATGATCTGATTTAATTGTGTCTGCAAAATGCCTTGAGATGACTTATATTATAGGCTGGAGCTGCAGCATCAGGAACTGAAAGGAACTGAAGCAACTGATGAAGAGGCTGAGTGAGCTGGATGATGGATACTACTGGTGAATTTAGAGAGAACAGATCTGACTTAGGTCAGACTCAAGTCACTAATTTCATGATTTTACTTGAAAAAATCACTAAATAAAACATGAAGCTGATTTAGAACTGGCCTATGATTTCAGATTTTCTACAGGTTCTACCAGATGTTGCTAATAACATGCAATGGTTGCTTACAACATTCTCTTGTAGGACTAGAGGAGGAATGGATGCAATGATATAGAGGACAAAGACCATCTAAACAGAGAGAATGAAGATATGTAAGGAGAGAAGCTTAGTAGAGATGAGATAACAATTAATTAGAATGGATTACAAATTGAGGAAGCCTAGAGATCAGGAACAACCATACAGAGGACAGGGGTATAACAAATGCTAGATTGTGATTGGAATACATTTTTGACAAATCACTAGCAGAAATTTTGTGAATTTCTGATCACTTCTGTATTTATGGACTGTTTGATAGAACATATCAATTGAATTAAAAACAATATTTACTCATGTTTTCTGACAAAAGACAGAAACCAGATTGGAAATCCCTGAATTTTGGATAGATGTGAGAGAAGACTGGTGATCTGAGAGGAACCAGGGACAAACTGCTTGGAAGTGGGACATATATTTCTCTGTAGTGGTCTCTCCATTGTCCCAGAGGCACACAGGTTTGGCTTGAAGAAGAAACTGATGTTAAACACACAGAGAAAGAGCTGAAGGCCCAAACCAACTGGAGGAGAGAGACTATTGTGGTAAAGCAGCATTTTTCTGTGGAAGCAGTCAAAGTTCTCATACTAATTAGAAAAGGTTGGAATGTCTAAAGCAGGCATCCCCAAAGTCAGTCCTCGAGGGCCGATGTCCTGCAGGTTTTAGAGGTTTCCCTGCTTTAGCACAGCTGATTATGATGATTGAAGTCGAGCAACAGCCTGTTAATCAGCTTTCAATTAAAATCAGCTGTGTTGGAGCAGGGAAACCTCTAAAACCTGCAGGACAGCGGCCCTTGAGGACCGACTTTGGGGATGCCTGGTCTAAAGTGTTAAAACTCCTATGCCTGCAGGGCTTTATGGAGAACATCTACCAGCTTAAAAATGCTGCAGATAAAGTGTTGATGATACAAGTGTTGGTACGAAGCAGCTAGAACAAAGAAGAAGAAACAGGACGAAAATAGAGCTGAATCAGCATCACACCATGAAGAAATCTGGACTCACCGAGCCTTTCTGCAGTTCCTCACAGCTGGAACCAGTCTACGTCGTCCATCATTTGATGCGTTGTACTTCTCCAGGTCCAGCTCATCCAGAACCTCTTCTGACATCTGCAGCATGTAGGCCAGAGCTGAGCACTGGATCTCTGAGAGCTCCTTCCCTGATTTCATAAACAGCTGGATCTCCTGATAAACTGAGAGGTCCTTCATCTCCTGACGACAGTGGAAGATGTTGATGCTTCTATCAGGAGAAACATCTTGATTAATGTTCATCTTCTTTAGATTGTTTATGACTTTCTTGATGGTTTCTGGATTGTTCTCCATCTGACCCAAAAGGCCTGCCAAGAGACTTTGGTTGGACTCCACAGAGAGGCCATGAATAAAGCGAGCAAACAGGTCTAGCTGGCCATTTTTATTGCTGAGTGTTTTTTCCATGACTTTCTTCATGAAGTCCTCCAGGGAGTTTTTTCTGTATTCTTTTCCCAGGAAGTTCTCCACCACCTTTGTGTTCCTGTCAATGAAACAGTGGATCATGTAGACTGCAGCCAGAAACTCCTGGAAACTTAAATGAACAAAGCAGTAGACTGAGGTGTCATCCATCCCTCTCTCCTCTTTAAAGATCTCAGTGAACACTCCTGAAAAACACGATGCATCTTTAATGTTGATGCCGCACTTTTCCAGGTCTGGTTTATAGAAGATGGGAACACTTCCAGCAGCTGCTCAAGGCCAGTTTTCCCAGGGAACTTTGAACCATCTTTGATGTTCTCTGGAGTCCATGGGAAAACTCTGTCAACCTGTTTTTAAATCATACTTGATCATTTTCCGTTTATCTGAGAGCATTAGGAAGCGGATGTGTACATCCCAGTCAAGGGTCTTTGGCGAAGCTCTCCTCCATCACGGGTCAACAAACCCTCCAGAACATCAGCGGTGATCCCGGCAGAAGACACGGTGTGACACATAATAAAGAGACTTTTTAATCTTTTAATGTGGGGGAGATGATCCTGCAGGCATTCTCTTCATCTCTGAACCTCTTGATACTCCTTTCCTTCTGTGGATCAGTAGACCCTCTGAGATCTGTTACCATGTCAAGTATTACTAGAAGGGGATCACGACTGGCTGCTGCAGGTCGCGTGGTTATCCAGAGGAGAGCAGAAATAAATCCCCACCTCTGATGAGGTTTGTGGCAGAACATCACACAAGGTGGACTCTGTCACATCATTCAGAGTCACGTTGTTCTTAAAGTCCAGAAGAAGTCGACTCTCATCCAGACCATCTAAGATGAATAGAACCTGGAATTGTTCAAAGCTGCAGATCCCTGCATCCCTAACTGGCTTAAAGTGTTTATGAATGAGTCCCACTAAGCTGAACTTTTCCTCTTTCAGAACATTCAGCTCTCTAAAATTGAATGTAAATATAAACTGGATGTTCTGGTTGGTCTTGCCTTCAGCCCAGTCCAGAGTGAACTTCTGTGTTAAGACTGTTTTCCCAATGCCAGCCACGCCCATCGTCATCACGGTTCTGATCAGATCCCTTCTTCCAGGTGGATTGAAGATGTGTTCTGGTCTGACTGTTGTCTCTGGTCTCTTTTGTTTCCAGGATGCTTCTTCAATCCTTCTGACCTCATGTTCATCATTGACCTCTCTACTCTTTCCCTCTGTAATGTAGAGCTCTGTGTAGATCTCATTCAGAAAGGTTATCTCTCCAGCTTTAGCCATGCCTTCATAGACACATTCAAACTTCTTCTTCAGAGACACTTTAAGGTCATGTTGACATCGAATATTAACATCTAAATGAAGAAACAGACACATGAGGAAACATTTCAGCCAAACAAAGGATACAATACATTTCTGATATTTTCAGTAAGCTGCGGTGTTTGTTAATTTCTATGGAGTAAACAAGCAGTATTTAGAGAAAACAGTTTTTAATACTTGGGTATCTACACAAGGAGGTAGTAGTGTCTATCCAGGGACCTCATAGACAAGGAGTACAGAGCTTTCATACTAAAAGTTAACACTAAGGAGAAATCCTAAAACCTACAGCTAACAAAAAATCCAAATGTCTAAGGCCTTGTGTCCACATTATTGCACACTGTACCCTCATACACTAATGAGTGGTGAAATGGATGCAGCTGCAGGAACCCTTCAAAGCACCTTGCCGCTGCCAATAGTTTTATAGATATCTGGAATGTTGCCCCCAAATTTTCAAGTAACCACAGCAACAATGCTGTCCTACAAAGAGAACCCATGAGGAATATTTGGAGTTAATTAAAGCAACCATTGATTTCTAGAAAGTTAACGCAGACCCAAACCAATTAGTTCTATGATGTCTGTATGAGGTCCAAACAGTGCTGTATAGCTGTTGTATTGAGCCTAGTTATACCATAATGCTAATCATCAAAATCAGATCAAAGAATTTCTATAATTATCATCTTCATCAACAGGCCTTGTCAGGAAAATCTAACTTAGTGCATTCTTCAGTTGTGATCAATGGACACCTACAAAGGCACAGATCTAACTAGTGTTGGATTTTGAGTCATGTTAGGGAACCACAAAATTTGGATGTTTAAATAATTATGTACTCAAAGATGCAAACTCGCTGCATCTAAATTCTGAATCAATCCACAAATAATCACCAAACCCTGAAGCTTAAACTAAAGACCTTACGATGTTTTTGTACTAAGAATCAGTTTAGATAATATCTTAACAGAAAATATTATTTAAGAATGAATTTGTTAATTTTGGGTTTTGGATGAAGTTTAGATCAGTATATTGTTGATCTACAAATGGGATTTTTGTATGGTATAAACTTTAAGGAATTTCTGATACATAATGGGATTTCCTGCTTTTAATACTTTCTAGACTTCCACACCAATAAATCAGGACCTTTTTCTTTTTTCTGTAAAGCACAAATGCTAAGAGGAACCAAAACTGGTGAAGAGAGAGCTGATAGAAAAAGGCAAAGCTCTTCATTTACCGATTTTTACTTCATTCCTTCCCACTCACCAATGGTCATCAACAACAAAAAAACAAGATTATAGATTAGGCATTTGTAAGACTGTTTTACATTTATTATTACTTGAAATAATAAAGAACACTGACTATACTCTCGCCTCCCACTGCATGAAAGTGGGATTTTCGTCAATATCGCGGCTGTAGTGTGTTGAACTTTCAGTTTAGCGGCAGTTCGACAATTTGCGAGGGCAGCTGAAAACTCCGTGGGTTGTCCAGAAATTGGCGTGGAATTTCTTAGGCAGTGTTCCCCATGCCAAAGCCTCCCCATGGAATTCTAGGGAGGCTTTAACATGTAAATTAACATGCTGTGAGGCTATACAAATGCAAACCAGGGTTTTGCAGGGGGGTTTTTACTCCAAGTGACATCTTTCTGGGTAGAAATTCTCTGATACAAAGAGATCAGGTATAGCCTCTTACATTTTAGCTTGAATTGATTTATTTAATTAAAGTATAGAGACCAAAACAGATCTTTAGCTGACAGAGCAATACATTTAGAGCAGTAATTATTTTTAAAAAAATTGCATTTAAGATAAAAAAAATAAAATGTTGTCTGTCAATATGCTCAATTCACAATTACTTAAGTGGAAAAGTTTCAAGAAATGAGTCTGAGATGATTTACTTTATAACATGGCATTATCCTGTTGGAAATAGCCATCAGAGAAGATTGGTACACTGTGGTCATAAGGTCCGGCCAGGTCAAGATCCGCAATTGCAATGCACCAAACAGGAAAAAGAACATCGACAAATTCCGGTTCGTCAAATTAAAATATAGCAGCAACAGATGCGGTGACTAGAAATTATAGCTTCAATTCTTATATATATATACATATATATATATATATATATATATATATATATATATATATATATATATATATATATATATATATATATATATATAAAAAACTAACACCGTTTATTTAAATGATTGGATCCAAACTATTGGTTATTCACCAACGAGGAAGCAGATTTCTCATCTCCATCAAAATATTTATTTTATACCGAGGGACTTAAACTTTAATTCAAATCCATTCAAAAGAAACTTCTTATTACAGGAATGAAAAGAGATGCTGAGTTTGGAAGTAGTGAACAAGTTCATTAAAAAAAGCAGTTTTGAATTATCCTTATCCCGTTACAAAAATCTACAAAAATATAAATATATATTTGGGCAGAAACTGAACATATGCTGGATGATGAAGGTGGGATTTTTTTAATATGTCATATTAAATTAAAAAGCGGCTCACAGGGTTCATACAGGAATGAGTGACTCTAATTTTAATGCTATTTTAATGCTATTTGAAATGATTTTAATGCCATCCAACAAGAACCATGTACACAAGTTTTTTAGTGTACATGAAATATGAGAAAAAGAGCTGCAAGCAGAGTTCCATGACTCCCTGTATGTATGTAAACACACACACACACATATACACACACACTATGCGTATATATATATCTCTAGCTTTTTCTCGCCTGGGCTGATAGCGTACTTATAAGCATGATAAGCGAAATAAGCATTTATAAGCATTTTTTATTAAAAAATTATAAATACTTTGATAAACATATTTAAATAATTTAAGGTGCCAATTAAGGCCTTGATTTAAAAATGAATGATTTTAATTATTTTTATTGATCCTTGGAAACCCTGGTTCATCTGGCGCATGCTCTGTCACGATCTCCAGGAGAACTCAGGAAGCGTAGCGGTTGTGCCCAGCTTCCCTGGCCGGGAGGATGTATGCTTTACTTTTGTGCAGCGGTCTGGAGCTTCTGGATTTCGGGGTAGAAGAAGCTCCTCTTGGGCCAGCGATGGCGACTCTGCATCGAACAAAACGAACTCAAAGAAAGAGATGCTAGCGGTAAATATATGTTAGATTACTGCCTGCTAGGCTAAAGCAGCCTAGCCTGAGCTACGACTAATAGCGGCTAATAGTAGCCTAGCCCTAAGCTACCGCTAACAGTAGCCTTGCAAAAACAGTCATTTATTAAAAGTGTATTTTTTGTGATTTACAAGGAAGCAGTATGCCCGCGTCTTAACAACTTCGAGGAACTAATTGCCGAAGCTATAGACGAACAAAGGGTAAAAAGATTTAAAGGAATATACTTTCGATTCTGCGGTAAAAGGCAATGAATATACGGATAGATACGATCATAGCTTTGCATTTTGTTTTCACAGACCCCTCCCATCTCGGCAAGTCCGAGATTTGCGCGATGTTGATAAAGACGACATTGTGTGTAGTGACTTGTTTTAATGTTTTTCTCCTTCCTTGTTACTGGTAGATCTTCCATGTGCTTGATTTTTATTTATGTACCACTCTCATTTAATTGAGCCTTCAGCTGCCTGTAAAGGCGTATTTTCAGGACAGTGCGCGGAGAAGGCTATACAGATGCCTCGCTGCCAGCCCTGCGCTGCGTGCCTGAGGCTATCTGCTTTCGAATCGGGCCAGAAGAAAGAGGGTAAGACTTTATTTGGTGACTATTTTCAGGTGCATTAATAGATGTGTTTTGTGTCCATACGCAGCGCGCTGATTCACAAGCTTTTTTCAGCTGCTGAAAGCGAGGCAGAGTGTAAGCTGGCAGATGAGGAAGTGGAACTCTGGAAGTCCGCCTCCTGGGCGGTGTCTCTGGATGGATTATACGATTAGCCGCCACTTTCGTAGATGAGCGGGATCTCACTTTGAACTCTGTGTTAAGCTGCAGTCCCGGTTAGAAGTTTGGCCGAAGTACAGGGCCACGCACAGTATGCGTCTGCACATGGACCTGCCGGAGGAGGAATGCGCCAGCGCTACCTCAACCCGAGGAAGCAAGCGGACCCAATCAACGCCCATCGAGTTTTAATTTTTTAGAAACGCATGTGTTTGGATCAGCGTTGTATATAAGTTGTGTGTGTGTTTTAATAAAAGCTCTTTTCTTTGCATAAAGCAGCTTCCGACCAAATCTTCATTTCCTGTATAAATTCATTCATGTCCTTGATGGTAATAGCATAATTGTGTAGTAGTGTAGGATAACAAAATACACACCATATGAATGAATAAATATATGAATGAATAAATATATGAATGAATAAATATATATATAGCGAATAAATATATATATATATGAATAAATATATATATGTAAATTTATATGTAAATATATATATATGCCAACCAATCCTGGCGACTTTACTTGTTTTAAAAGTGGTTCCGTCAATACTCAGTAAGAAAGAATTAAAGCCTGAAGCGTGGCCCGCGTGTGGTTTTGCTGCACTTAATCACGGCGATTTCACTTGTTTGAGGAGTAGTGGTTTCAGCCCAATACTGAAGGAAAGTTATTCAGCCGAACCTGGCCAGCAGCGGGTTTGCTGCATTCATATGCTAATTAGGGCCGTGTAGTACGGCTGATCGCTCTCCACATACGTCACTGTCCGTTTCCGACAATTTGTAGCAGGACAAAGCAGCGGACAAGCACGGGTTGCAAATTTAGCGGAGGAAACTGGCAGCGAAAATCCAGGCAGATCTACTTTGAGGGGAGTTTGGGGGTTTCACGGGGACCCGAAAATCTCACTTTTCATGCAGTGTCCTGTCCATGTTGCTTGCCATTATTTACTTCCCTGGTTTCCTTTGCATTGTCTATATCATCAGTGCTGACCCAGCGTTCCTACTCATCAGTGGTGAGGGGACAGTGTTCACACAGCTTGCCAGCAGGGGTTCAGACTCTGCTTTTTGGTCAAAAATGGTAAGAGCTGAAAGCCAATTGTGCCCGACTCAAGCGGGTTTAAAACAGTGGGAATCAGCTATATAGAAAGACTAATTGCAGCTTCTTTTGGCCAGTGACAGCAAATTAAACCAGTGTCCTCTGAATACCAACATGCTGGCTGTAAGGTGTTGTCAGAAGGAAGGCTCAAAGCATTAAGGACCCAGAATTCAAGCGAGACACACGGTGACTACATGAAAAGGTGTTAATTTTATCAACGTGAGGCTGCTCGACAGCTGAGGCGGGCTCAGTGGATCCTTTGGCAAAGTTCAGTCTGAGCCCAAAAGACGGAGTTAAGTCCAGAAGAACTGGAGTTCTTATCTTGTTACTGAGCCAGTACCAGGGATCCAGGAGATAAAAGGAGCAGCGGCCTGCAGGAGCCAGAACATGCAGAGGAACAGAAAGATCTAGACGGTGCAAATCCAAGCCATAATCAGAAGAGAGGTCCAAGGTCGACAACACGCGGAATCCAATTAACAGTCCGGAAACATAGGACAGGCAAAACAAACTCAGAAGGACGGGGGCAGAAGCAGGTCAGGAATAGGCAGAAATTAGCACAACAAGCAAGGCTAGAGTAGTCTGTTATGGCTTAAATAGTAGCAGGAACAATTGTGTCTGATGAGAGATAATGAGCACAGGGTGGAGCAAAGCAGATGAGAGAAAAAAGAAGTAAAAACCCAGCCTATGGTGCCAAGATCATGACAAATATAGGGACTGATATCTTTGTCTATAGCGTTACATTTATGTCATAACCAACGCTGAAAGCAAAATAAACATACTCGCATGTATGTTAGACTACTTCATAGCATCGTTTATCTACGCTGCACGAGAAACTGCTGCTTCAAGAGGAGAAAATCTATCAGCGTGCCAGCTCCTCTATGTCTCTGGCCTTCCGGGAAGCTCTCGGCAGCGACAGCCCCTCCGTCGCGTGCCCGGGATCTCCCTAAGCACACAATTTTTCTATCCAGCGGCCACGCTTCGAAGAGCGGCTGCCCACTTCTTTAAAAGCGTCTCTCGCGGCTTGCGCTACTTCGTCTGGTTTGGTCTGCCTGGCGGAGTCCGTATTAGACTTAATGAAGAGCAGCGCTTTTTAGAAATCCTATACACTACTGTTTATGCTCTAAAAACATTTATTCTAAATGACTTTGTTTTAGGTGTACTATTCCTTTAAGACAGATTAGGACTTCGGGGAATTTAACTCTCACATGAAACGTTGTTGAAACACAAATGACGCATCTTTCAAAGAGGACCAGAGCTAAAGTAACTGATCAAATAAGAGCCACTATCAATGACCATGTAATAAACTACAGGCTATCATACAGAGAGGGTGGTGAACGAGTACAGCCAAATATCAGCCGGGACACAGTGGCATCTATCAAAGAGAACTCCCTATCCAATACATCCAGGTAATGTTATGCAGCACAGTCATTGCTGTACTATACACATTTTGCAGTAGACTATTATATAAACTAATATAAACCTAGAGTACATTAGGCCTTACAGTAGCTCTTCAGTACTGCACAGCAGTTACATACATTGTGTCTATTTACTTTCAGAGAGTCATGGGGTTGTAGGCCAATCAAATCCCCCATGAAATTTTCTATGTTGAAGAGGCTGGCTTCAACTTGGCAAAAAGGCGTCAACATGGGAGACACATAATTGGTAAAAGGGCTACAGTTGCCGTTCCGGGCCAGAAAGAGCAAAGATAGCCATGTGCACCCCAGTCTCTCCAACAATGAAACACTCCCTACATACAATTTTTTTGTCACTAACTCACGGTTTTACCACCACAAAACCAGTTAAGATATTTTCAAAATTCTAAACACAGTTAACACAGCATCAGTCTTATGTGGCCATACCATTCACACATTTCATGTCATTTTCACACAATGCAGTCAGTGAACACATTTCCACAATGCCTAAATTTTCTTAACAGACAAGTTATACCTTCCAACAAAATTATGGATTGTTTGTAGTATTTACAAATGTTAACACACAACATCCCACAATAGCAAAAACTATTTATCAAACCTTACATACAGTATAAAAACCTGTTTCTGCAATGATATAAATTCAAAAACAATATACATTAGGACCTTTGCAATTACATGGGAAAATATGGCTTTGCATTATTCGCAAGCAATAACAACATGGTTTGAAGTTCACTCAAGACTAGCAAGTCTCTTCCTTCCACCCTATTTACCTTTCCTCAACCCCATAAAGGAGTTCTTTTCAGCATGGAGGTAGAAGGTTTATGACCATCAGCCACATAATCAGATGTCCCTCCTTGGAGCCATGGATGCTGGCTGCAGGACATCACAGTTCAGGACTGTCAAGTGTGGATCCAACAAATCAAGCGGTTTTGTCCCGGGTGTTGCGGGATCTGGAGGTTTTGCAATCCACTTTCTCCACCAGAGGGCGCACAAGATCTCCACAGGGGCATGAGCTGACTGCAACACCTGTCTTTCCTATCTGCTCATCAGGAGGGCATCCTTCTTAAAGGGATAGTTCGGTATTTTTTGACATGTGAATCTGTATGGCATCCCGATCCACCAGCGGCATGCAATCACACACTGACTTACCCCCCCTGGCAGCGCCCTGTGAGGCAGAGTTCTCGTCCAGTTTTTAGGTCAAGCCGTAAGTAGTCCTGCAGGTTTTTTAGGGTTACAGCGAAATAAAGCGTTTCTCTTCCCAAAACATTATGTGTCCAAAAGAGTGATATATTTTTGCATCCCAAAAACATTGTAGTGGAAAAAAGTCACCACATGTCGTTATCAATTGGTCCTATTTTCTCTCTGTTGTTTGTATCCAGTCGCGGCGCCGTCCATTCGAACCCAGCGAGAGCCCAACAACAGCCATGTCTCCCTCCTCCGAAGGAAGGGGATGAGGAGGAGACAGACTTTACTCCAGTGCCAGAGTGTGTTCGCTCTCAGAGAAACCCTGGAGGGTTGTTTCTGCCTGGAATCTGCCTGCCCGCTCTCAGAGAAAACTGAGAGGGAACTCAGTCTGGAATCCGTCTGCTTGCACTCAGTAAGCCTCCGCCTACGCCCTCAGCCCTCTGCCTGCCGACTAGCCTCAGCCTCTGGACCCTCAAGGTTCCCCCCCCTCTGCAGCTCGGCTTGACTTCAGAACAGGTATACCCTCGTACATCAGAAAACCTGCAGCAACTTGGATCAATACTAACCACTCTGTCCCCCCCTCAGCGGAGAACCCCTGCGTGACCAGTCAACCTTACTGTAAATTTCAAGGACCAGTTCATTATATATTGTGCTTCTTTGTAAATAAACCTTTGAACTTTTTCTCTGCCTCTCTGCATGTGGGTTAGACGCCTAGATCCCATCATGACACCAGGTGCATCTCCTTGTATAATATTAAATGTGATGTAGACGAAAACATGTGGCCTAACCCTGAAGATCACAGAGATTAAATGCAGCAATGTTGTGCTTTTTGATTTCTTAGTTCCCCCAATAATAATCTGAACTTGTTTCTGTTTTTTCTTTTTTGTTCAGAATGGTCTTGTGTGTTTCATGGATATTTTGCTCACTGTAAGAAATACTGTAAAACTTTTTCTGTTCTATCAAACCATGTTTCTACTGTACCTCTAGTAGTAAATAGTGAAGGAAAAATAAAACGGATTTACATTTTACTGCTTTAAATGCTTTTAAATGTGAACATTACTGTATATGTGGACATACAGTTACCAATCAAGTAAAAACAGTGGAATGCATGTTTTGCATGCAAATACCTGTAAAACTGAAACATAAAGGCTATTATTATTCCTCTCACCTGTTTCCCTTGGTTTATATTCAGTTCAGCCTGAGTATTCGGGGCTGTGATTCCATATTTGTTTTCTTTTAGTTTGTGTAGTTCTGTTTCATTCCCAAGGTTCATGTCCTGGATCCCGCGCCAGTGGAAAGAGGGTTTTATGTCTGTCTCATCTCCTGCTCTACCAATGTTCCTCCCCTGCTAAGTCTTCTGGGTTTTTGGCTTTATACGCGGGGAGGTTCAGTTTTTATCCCCTTAAGCCTGGATCCTGTCTTCTGTCTGTTCCTGCCTGATCTGTATCCCTGACCAGGATTGGCTTCTTGCCAATCCTCTGGAGCTGCAGCACCGGGGACACCCTGGGTGACGCACGCCGCATCAGCTGTTGGCCCATTGTCATGGATCGCACCCCCTTCAAGGCTGATGAACTGAACTGCTAAACCAGAGTGTTTGTGATTGGGCGGTGCCCCGCCCCCCTCCTGCAGCATCCATGAGATGCAGTTCCTAGCAGCTCAACTTTAGTTTTTGTTTTGTTATTTCAATAAACGTTTTGAACTTTCCTACTGGCTGTCTCTCCTTGAATACTGGGTCCATCTGTCCCGTGTCATGACAGTATTTTGGAACCTGGTGTACTTTGATTGACTTTGATTTCATAGCTATCCTGCAGATGCCGCCAATCAAAAGGGTGTCAAATGTTTCGAGTTTTGTTATGGCTTTTTGCCATTTTTGTCAAATTGTTTATTGCTTCATGGGGCTTTGAATTTATCACCACTAGGGAGAGCACACATGGGGACCCAAGTAACAACAAAACAACAAGAAACCAGCAGTGAGAAACTGCAGAAGTGGTGTATATATGGGTAACAGTACAAACAATGGGTTAATGAGCTGATGTGGAACAGCTGTGAATAGAACTGACTAGAAGGAAGCCAGGTGGAAAGGAAACAGGCACAAGGGGCAACAGAGAGTAACTCAACAAATACAAAACTGCATAAAAATAATACAAAATGGAAAAGAAACCAATTAACAAGAAAACACAGAATAATATAATTCAAAGTGGAACTGAAAAAGAAACTCAATCAGAAGTACACAAGGGATACCCATAACACTCTAAATGTACCAACAGAGATGATCGAAGGAACTGCTGATTGGAGATGTTCAGTCTTACAGTACCTGCTGCACAGCTGCTCTTATTGGCTGCCAGTGGTCCAGCTCCGGTTCTGGGTCTTTCTCCACACTGGGGTTTGCGACTCTTCCTCCATCTGTGGAGACATTTATTCATCACTGAATTAGTTCACTACCAACAGAATGGGGCTGTCCTACTCAAGCTTAACAGAACTTCAAAACATTGATGATGTAATTTTTGAAGAATTTCTTTTTCATCTATTTGCTCTCCTGGTGGATATTCTTTGGCTGTTTTCTTTTTTTCAATATGAAATCTTGTCTGACACCCTTCTTCTTTCTGAGCCAGTATAGAAACCTGAGGCTTAGAGGCCAAAAACTGACTCCAATCTAGAGACCAGAGTAGAACTTTGGATCCTTCTATAATGGTGGAACACCAGTAAACAGAACCTAGCTTTGATTTCAGTTCACGTGAAAGAGGCTTGAACTCTGACAAAGAATTATAAAGACATGCAAGAAGTTATAAAAAGTTAGTTAGAGTTCTGTTTTTTATCATATAATCTGGGGTCCACTTACTCTAAGTTGATAGTGACTTTCCTTTGGACGTTGTTTCTGGGTTCAGGCTGTAGTTTTATTGCAGCTTTATTTTTTTTTATTTAGAAGGTCAATTTTTTTCTGCTCTTGATTCTTATGTCCTTCTGGCTCTGTTTGTCTTGCATGTTTCTGGATTTTTTCGCACCAAAGACAGTAACCATTTGGGTCCTGTCTCAAAAGTGGGATTAGTCTATTCAGAGACGGGTGCATTTATCCTAATTCAGCTTATTTAACTTTTTCATATTCAGTATTTTTGGTTTCGCAAAAGGTGACATCAACAAGCAGACTAGACTCTGAGTCATGTCAGCTAAGACTTCAGGGTAAGCATGAGCACAATATGAAGCCCTCATTGATGGAAACCAGAAAATAAATCTTCTCCCACTAAATCCTTCACAGCAGCTCTGGTGCCTATCTTCATCTAATCTATGGGTGAAAGACTGGGTACATTCTAGAAATGTGATCAGTGATAACAGTTTATAAACGAGAATGGGACGGCCTCTTCCCTCCAACAGAAAAGGAAAGCATTTATTGCTATGGCAACACACTGACATCCCATGTGCGTGGCTGTAGAACTGTAGCACAGGGTGACATAAAATCCAACATTTGCCCCGTCTTACAATGGCATGCGGTCAGATACGGCTATTTCGAAGATGACCTTCCATTCTGAAAAATAAACCTAACTTGTGATTTTCTGTCAGCAAACCAGCGAAACATACATTTGAATGCACTTGTTTACTCCACCCTTAATTCACCATTAAACCCACGGACAAATTCCAGCAAGCCCGCAATGTCGGTATTTTTGTTGTTAACTTTAGTTTGGACCTTCCCTGGAAGATTTTCCAAATGATTCGTTTTTAGCTTTTATTTTCAGTAGTGTGTAGTGTTTGAATAAATTATATAATCTTGGAAAAATAAAGACATCAATATTTTAACATGTAGGAGTTTGTGGTTATTGTGCAATGAATGGTTTATCACTCAGACAAGATTCACTCTACCATCAATAATATCAACATGGATAGAGGCAGACTTATTTGGTTGTTGATTAATAACTAATTTAAAGTCTAAATTTTTAAGTTGGTGTAGGTATCTGGATTTCAAACAGCAGTTTCAGGAGTCCAACCTTGTAACTGAAAGACTAAGAACCGTGATGAGTAAGCAAATTACAGTTCTAATCATTCAACTTATAAAAATAAAACGATTTTTTCCTTGATTTTGATTTACTACAACTTTCAGTTCTAGTTAACAATATATTGATAATCTATTGGTAAAGTATCACAAAACAGGGTATGAGAGTCAACTTACAAAAAGGTAAGGTTTCATGTCTAGATATTACATTAATATTCAGTCATATTTCAAGTTCATATGAAAGGGATGTCAGGAAAGATTCTACTATAGGGAGCGATCATTTTCCAGTGAGTAAAATAATTAATGATTACATAAGAAAAGAAGATTTAATATTAACAAGATGGTGTTTTAAAAAAGCTAGGTGGCACAAATCTAGAATAAATAGTGAGAAAACCAGTCAGTTTGTTACATTAGAAGGTAATATAGAAGAATGTACGAATCAGATAATTGAACATATTATACATGCTGCAGGTACTAGCATACAAAAACCAAAGTAAATGGTAAGAAAAGTGTACTTCCTTGGTGGAAGGATGAATGTAGCAGAACAGGTAAAGAAAGATATAAGATTTTTATTATACTAAAAGAAAATGTAACAATAGGAAGTCTTATTAAATATAAAAGGGGAAAAGGTATAACATCAATGCTTTAATTAGTTGATACATAAAAGAAAATATGGAGAGAATATTGTTCATTAGGGGTATAAGTAATGACTCCCATGCTGCGGTGGCGCTAAACCTATTTTGCCCTCCTACCTCTCTTCTAGTTATACTGCAGCGTTGTATTTTGCAGTGAAGCTCGGTCATATTTAGGTTATGCATGGGGAACATTTTTTATTTATGCCCAATATCGTAGCATGGTCTGTGCTATACGCTGTGGGTCTAGATACGGCCAAGGTGGACCAGGACTCCAGGTGGAAAAAGGGTTCCAACGTTCTCGCCCACCTTGCTCTTCTAGCCGGTCCATCTTCATGAGTCGTTTTCCGCAATTTTGGTCATAAAAACAAAACAAGCCGGCCTCCTGTCTGCGGCACTATCTGCGGTCAGCTACAATTTGGGAGAGTAGCAGCGGAGTGTCTGTGGAGGGGGCAGGGACGTCGACACTCTGGAGCCGAGGTATTGCGTTGCCCTCATTGCACTGATTTTGTGCAGTATTTTTTGATGCAAAGCCTTTCAGAATCTATAACGCAGAGGCATTATTATTTTTCAGTGAATGACGTTTTAATAGTAATAGGTGGATTATAACTTATACTTCTGTTATTTGCTGTTGTTTCTCAAACAAAATGCATAACGATATTACAGCTTTCATTGATTTATTTCAAATCTGAAACATTGTCTAGCCTGTAAGGTAAAAAGAAAATGAACCAATTAATCAAATTGTATCGTGGTGTATTCTTGAGTATCGAAAATAATCGAATCCTTGGGTCGGGAAATTGATACTGAATCGAATCCCATAATGGGTGTGATTTACACCTCTATTGTCCATCTATAGGTTCGGAAATAAAACTTCAAAATGTCTGGCCAATGCTTAAGAAAATTTATGGAAAAAGAAATTATGTTTTCATCCCAGCTTTAGTTTGAGGTCAGGAGACAATAGTAAAATATAAAGATAAGGCTGAATTGATAGGAGAGACATTTGCAGCAGTACATAGCAGTGAACACATTACAGATATACCACAGACAGAGGAAGCTTCAGAAACTCAAAAAATAAACAGATGTATTGGAAAAACGTCAAAGAAATGAATCAACAATAGATATGAATATTACTATGGAAGAAGGTAAAATAGCTCTGGAAGGTACAGGTTACACAGCTCCAGGGGAGGATCAGTTATGTTATGCTATGTTTTGACAGCTATCTGAAGTAACATTAAAGTTGATATTAAAGTTATTTAATAAAATTGAGGATGAAGGTATAATCCCGAATAGCTGGAAGAGGGCAATAATATTACCATTTAAGAAGCCAGGGGAAGATCCTTTTAGCCCAAATAATTATAGACTTATAGTCGTAACATCCCATTTAAGCAAAAGGATGGGGAAAATAATGCTAAAGAAATTTGGGTATATTCTCAATATAAAAATGTAATTAATGATTATCAATGAGAACAGGTCAATCAACAATGGATGCACTGGCTAAAGTAATTAATTATATAGAAAAAACTTCGAAAATTGTGGCTACAATGATTAAAGTATTCTTTGATATTAAAAAAGCATATAATTCATTATGGAGAGAAGGACAACTCATAAAACTAAGTCAGATGGGAAGATGCATGACTGGATAGCAAGCTTCTTGACAGATAGAAAAATACGAATGAAGACGGGATGATGCTTCAAAGGAATTTAGTGTGAAAGATGGAATTCCTCAAGGGAAAGCAATTAGCCCGATTCTATTTAATATTACAATCGTCAACATTTTCTATATGTCTGTCTGATCTAAAAGCCTACCTGTAACCGGACCTGGAACTGTGCCTTACACAGCCTTAGATAGCCTATTGGATTCTCTCTGGAAATTGGATCCCCTGACTTGGACCCTGGACCTGCTCAAGGATCACATGCTCTAGTTTGCCCTTTTGCTATTCCTTTACAATTGTGCTTGCATGGTTCTGACCCATTACATTGCGCTGGACAAACCTTTAATGAATACAGAAGGATTCTTTGAAGATGTTCTGGATGTACTGGATGCACAACACGGGTCAGTGATGCACAGGCCATCTAGCTTAATGGTGAATCTCTGTGTTTGGATACAAATGTTCGCCAGGTCTGTGATCCAGAATTCTCTGTCAAGCTTCTTTCCACTGCTCATTTTCTGGTTACTAATATTCCCTCTGTCATTACAGGAGATTGAGAGATCTAACTGAGATCTCAGAAGAGTCTTCCATGTCCTGCTGCAGTTTCTATCTGGCCAATCATGATGGTGTAGAAGAAACACTCAAAGCTTTCTTCCTCCTGCTGGTTATGAAGGAACGCTTAAAAGTCTAGAGACCGGGGACTGTCTGCCCTATTAGTGCACATTAAAAAAGATTCTAAATATGCGCTGTAAAAAAAAAAAAAAAAAGTACTCCCGACTTTCTTGTCTTTCTTATTAAACAAACGTTTCAGGGATATGATGATAATAGTTTTTCTGTTGTTTGGTATAATCAGGTTCCAGTTTGAAACAGAGTGTGATTATGGATCTGATGATCCATAATCAGATCATGAATTCAAACCGTTTTCCTGCTAGAGATCTGGCATTTATTCTGAGTTTCTGTGGCTTTAGATCTAACGGGTATAACCAAGAAGAGAACAGGAAGGACATGAAGCTAATGGATCCAGAACAGCAATCAAATTTAGGACATGATGTTGCTCACTTAACATCAGCTGTGCCACTGGCTTTCTCTGCACCAACGGCTCCATTAACTCTATGTAAATAAACCACATCACCAGCCAGTCAAAGACAGATGTTTTCATCCAATCAATACACAACTCGCAGATACTGTATTTAGATTGATGAAAATAACCGGTAACCACTAGCAAAATAAAATACTGCACCAACAGAGGCAAAGTGATTAAACCAAATGGCAGGATAAAAAAAAATGTTAAAAAAATTAAATCAAATAAATACTGAAATATTTTAGCCTGAGGCTGGAATAGGGGTGGAGCCTACATGGAACTGAACAAAAAATGTACTCAGGGGCCCATATTAATAGCCACACATCACCCGTAAGGGGCCCATTTGGTCTTGCTGGCTTGGGAATAACTGAAGAAAAGGACAGATATTTCCTGAAATGCACAATTTTACTAGTCTTACTTCTTAACTTGACTTAAAGTCCAAACCAGTGAGACATGGAAGATCAACAGGTTCACACTCTATAGATTCTATCTCTTTAGAGTCACTTTCACCAGTTAGAGATTGGTTCCTTACTTTGGATCCGAGGGCCCAGGTTCTTCACTGAAGTCTGGGACGTTCTCTCTTGACCAGTCACTCCTTAGAGATAGACAGCTGGATCCTGGAGGTTCTAATCTGTGTCTGGGGTTCTGGCTTCTGAAACAAAAATATTTTCTAATCACCTCCATCAGTAAAAACACTCTTTGATAACAATCAGTAAAGAAGGAGCCCTAAACACACACATCTGCAAAGAAGAAGAGGGGTTCTAGTTCCCTAGTGAAACATTCAGATGCTTCTGTTGGATCCAAATGAAAATTATCTGAAGAATTGGGTTCTACTGTTCTGAAAGACATAGCTCAAACCAAAACCTGCAGGACAACAGGCTCGTGTCACAGTTTAATGGAGCAGATGAGATCAGATTTCTAGGAATTATTCTACAAAGTACTGCTATAGTACATACTACACTGCGAGTACTACAAAGCCCATAAACTTCTGTACATTGATCCGTTGATCCCATCTACTCTAAGAAGGTGGAAAGCAGAAGTCCTGGTCCCTCTTATCAGAAACAAACCTGGTAAGCTCAGCAGGTGTGGTCGAGTCATCAGCCTATTAGATCAGAGCTTCATGTTTACAAGAGCGGCAGCTTTATTACAATAAGTTGGGAATAGCCAGAAATACGTTAGACGCACAAAAAATGCAGATGTAGAAAACAGTATAAATATGTGGTACCAGACATCTTTCCTGTTTACACTCTATAGATTCTTATCTCTGGCAGAGTCACCAAAACTGCATTCACCAGTTAGAGATTGGTTCCTTACTTTGGATTCGAGGGTCCAGGTTCTTCACTGAAGTCTGGGACGTTCTCTCTTGACCAGTCACTCCTTACAGATGGACAGCTGGATCCTGGAGGTTCTGATCTGTGTCTGGGGTTCTGGCTTCTGAAATAAAAGCATGATGTTCAAATCACCTCCATCAGTCAAAACACTCTGAGATAACAACCAGTAAAGAAGGAGCCCTAAACACACACAATCTGCAAAGAAGAAGAGGGGTTCTAGTGCCGTAGTGAAACATTCAGATGCTTCTGTTGGAGCCAACTGAAAATTATCTGAAGAATTGGGTTCTACTGTTCTGAAAGACATAGCTCAAACCAAAACCTGCAGGACAACAGGCTCGTGTCACAGTTTAATGGAGCAGATGAGATCAGATTTCTAGGAATTATTCTACAAAGTATTACTATAGTACACACTGCTATTACTACAAGGTCCATGAAGTTCTGGAGATTGACCCATTGATCACATCTATTCTGAGAAGGTGGGAAGCAGTATTTATGGTCCCTTTTTCCAGACCAAACAGTAGGTGTGGTCGAGTCATCAGCCTATCAGATCAGAGCCTCATGTTTACAAGAGCTGCAGCTTTCCTACTAAAATTTGGCAATAGCCAGAAATACTTTCGACACACACAAACAAAATGCAGATGTAGAAAACAGTATAAACATGTGGTACCAGACATCTTTTCCTGTTTCAGTTCTCATATTCTTATCTAAGGCAAATTCACCAAAACTACAGGAACTGCATGGAACTGGCGGTCCCCACCTCTAAATATGCAAAGAAGCCTAAACAGTCAGAAGGCTACAACCCCTAGTAGTATTTGTGGCACCACTTGTAACTTCTTGGCATTTTTACCAGTGATTCTGTAAATAAATGCTGGATCAATATACAACCTCTCTTGGGTGGGGGGACCCAAAGCATGGACATCAGAACAAATTGAGTACCTAACCCCTACATCATAACTAACCACAAGCCACTTGCGTCTCTCTTTCCATCTTAAAAAGTGGTCTGGCTCGAGACAGTCCTTGGCGAGACGGTGGAGAAATTGGCTGCTGCTGCTTTTTGTCCAGTTTTGTTGCCTGCTGTTTTTTAATCTTCGGTCCTGTAACATCACCAGGGATGTTCGCCCCATCATCTACTCCAGACTTTTTCTGTTAATTTTTCAGACCAAAATAGGATTAAATACTTTGTCGACGTTTCATGCTACCGCACGGTCTCATTCTTCACTGGTTAGCTAGCAGGTGCTCTTTCAGATGGAATGCTAAATCTAGTAGGTTACAGAAGGCATAATGTTCTTAAACCTGTGCCATCTACTGTTGGCACTTGGGAGTGGGTATTAGCTTACTTTAACCCCTTCAATCAGAAACTGTAACAGTACTCTTTAAAAACAAACAAACAAAAATGTAAATTGACAAATGTGATGGTAAATATACATATTAATAAAGATAGACATGATAGATACTCATTCAGATCAGTGGATGGAGAAAAAGGTACCCCCAAACATGAATGACCAGAGGTGGGGACATCATAGACAATAGGGGGTAAACCCAGCTGCTGATGCAGTTGCTTTGATCACTCCATTGAAATGTCTAAACCTGTGTGCGGTTCGGTTTTATTATTCTGGTGTCTGCAGTTTGGACTACATACCTCAAAAATGTTAACATCTACTTCCAGCCGCCATGAACAATCGGGGGGGAAACATTCCCAAGAGGAGACGAGGAAGCTGCTGCTGGGGATACCCAGTGACAGTGCACCAATTGTATGTAAGGAACTTAGCGGCTCCAACAAGCGGATAATATTTGAAGGCAGAATCGTAATCCTGATTAACTGAATTTAAGTATTTTCTAAATATATTAAAACTACTTTTTTACCCACTTATCACAGCAAATATGGTAAGCCACTATCTGCCATTGAACCCAGGGCAGCAGAAGCATCGGAGATGCTGGATCGTTTTGTTTGACATATTTTTAATGCTGAAACAACAACAGGTGCAATAGAGGGGCAACAACGAGACGACTATCAAAACAGGAAGGGTTTTACAGGTGGAGGACACTGAAATTTTTTCCCCTCCCCATCTTTTCTGACTACTTTTCACCAGTTTTGCATTTGGCTAAGGCCACTGTCACTACTGTTAGCATGAGGCACTACCTGGACCCAACAGAGGTTGCACAGGTAGTCCAAGTCCTCCAGGATGGCAGATCAATACATGCCATTGGCCAGAAGGTTTGTTGCGTCTCCCAGCACAATCTCAAGAGCATGGAAGAGATTCCAGGAGACAGGCAGTTACTCCCGGAGAGCTGGACAGGGCCGTAGAAGGTCTACAACCCATCAGCAGGACCGATATCTGATCCTTTGTGCATGGAGGAGCGGGAGTGAGCTCAACCAGAGCCCTAAAAAAATGACCCTCCAGCAGGCCACTGGTGTAAATGTCTCCTGACCAAAACAATCAGAAACAGACTTTATGAGGGTGGCCTGAGGGGCCCGGCGTCCTCTAGTGGGCCCTGTGCTCACTGCCCTGCACAGGTGGTGCCCTGTGCTTTTCAAAGATGAGAGCAGGTTACCCTAAGCACATGTGACACACGTGAAAGGGTCTGGAGAAGCCGCGGAGAATGTTATGCTGCCTGTAAAATCGTTCAGCATGACCGGTTTGGTGGTGGGCCAGTGATGGTCTGGGGAGGCATATCCATGGAGGGACACACAGACCTATACAGGCTAGACAATGGCACCCTGACTGCCATTAGGTATCGGGATGAAACCCTTACACCCATTATCAGACCCTCTGCTGGTGCAGTGGGTCCTGGGTTCCTCCTGGTGCACGACAATGCCCGGCCTCATGTGGCGAGAGTATGCAGGCAGTCCCTTGAGGATGAAGGAATTGACACCATTGATTGGCCCCCATGCTCACCTGACGTAAATCTAATAGAACACCTCTCGGACATTATTTTTCTGATCCATCCGACCAGGTTGCACCTCAGACTGTCCAGGAGCTCATTGATGGCCCGGTCCAGGGAGTGAGATACCCCTGCGACCAACAATCCCAGTCGTCCCATTAAGAGTATGCATTCCAACTTTGTCATTACATGCCTACATGCACGTAGGGGCCATACAAATGACTGAGCTCTGTTTTGAGTTGCTGCAATGAAATTTCAGCAAAATGGACTTGCCTGCTGCATCATTTTTTCAATGTAATTTTTGTGGTGTCTTTGAATTCAGCCCTCTGTAGGTTTTATAATTTTTCATTTCCATCAAATGGTGTGGCATCCTTTTGTTCCTAACACATCACCCAGTCCATATCAGTATTAATAAACAGCATGATTTCTTTTGCCCCATCTGATGTGTTTTCAAAGAAGTGTTCCTTTAATTTTTTTTAGTAGTGTTATATAAAACCCTTCCTCTCCCTTTTTTCTCCCTTTTTTCTTCCAAGCTCAGATCCTCTACCAGAGACCTTGGAGCTTGAGGGTTCTTTGCTGTTCCTAGAACTGCACTTTTCTGGACAGAGATGTCTGATGTATTTCCAGGGATCTGCTTTAACCACTCCTCACGTTTGGGGGGCACTAACCAGGTTTTCTTCTGCTCTTCTCTGAGCCCCTGATATTTCTCTAGTTTCTCATGCTCTTTTTTCCTGATGTTGCAGTCACTTGGTATTGCTATGTCATCCACAATGGCTTTCCTCTGCTTGTTGTCCACCACCACCACAATGTCCTGTTGGTTTGCCTTTACCATTCGGTCCGTCTGTATCTGGAAGTCCCACAGGAATTTGGCTTGGTCAATCAATGCCTTCTGCGAAGGTGTTTCCCACTTTGACCTTGGGATTTCCCGCCCATACTCTGCACAGATGTTTCAGTACACTATTCCAGACACTTAGTTATGGTGCTCCATGTAAGCTTTCCCTGCTAGCTTCGTACACCCTGCAGTTATGTGCTGGATTGTCTTAGTGGCCTCTTTGCACAGTCTGCACCTGGGGTCTTGTCTGGTGTGGTAGATCTGGGCTTCTATTGCTCTGGTGCTCAGGGCCAGCTCCTGTGCAGCCATGACGAGTGCCTCTGTGCTGTCCTTCAGGCCAGCTTTGTCAAGCCATTGGTAGGATTTCCTGATATCCTGTTTCGGTGGTACATCCCATATAGAGGGTCCTTTCCTCCCATGACGGAGTCTCTGGCACCTCATCTTTTGTTCCCTATTTTCTGAGACATTCACTGAGCATATTGGAGCCTGGTCCTTAATGTACTTATGGAACTTGGATGTTTCATCCTGGATAGTAGCTCTCATGCTCACTAGTCCTCGGCCTCTTTCCTTACGGCTAGGGTAAACTCTCAGGGTGCTGGATTTGGGGTGAGAGTAACCTCTGCCGTGGTTAGGAGCTTTAGGTGTCTTAACATCTGTGTCCTTTTATCTCATCCTTTGGCCAGCTTATTATTCCTGCAGATCTGATCGGTGGTAGAGCATAGATATTTATTTATTTAGTTTAGCCCTATGCCATACCTCCTTGAAATTTATGTCCCACATTTTATGGAGATTTGTGCCAGTGTCTTGCCATTGGACTCAAGGGTGGTTTTCCACAACCTCATTTTGTTTGCAATAAAGGCCCATAGAGTCCTGTTGATGTTGTTTTTAGGACTCCAGTCTGTGTGGTCTGTGTTTTTGTGTGTCTGTCTTCCTTCCTCCTCTGTAGGCGGCCTGGTTCTGATTCTCCTCCCCTCACACCTGCAGGGTGTTGCACCTCATTAGCGGGGAGCGACTCTTAAGCTCAACCGACTGCCACTACCTCGGCAGCCAGAGTGTTTTCCAGTTTTGGGTACTCTAGCTGCGCTGGGTTTTGCTGAGTCAAACTGATTGTCAACCTGAGTCTCAACATTGTTTTTGTATTTGCCTCTGTGGCAGGGAACTCATCCTGCAAACTGGATTTTTCTGACAGTTCTCTCCTGGAAGGGGATCAACTAAGCTTCAAACTGAGCTGAGGAAACAAGCCGGAGGTTTGGATCCACTTTTCCCCAAGGAAACGTTTGAGCTTCTCACTTGAGCAAGGATTCATCTGCACAACAATCTGTTCACGCATTACCACAGGAAATCTGAGTGGCAGTCAGTCTTTGCTCCGTTCATCTACAAACAACCGCATTCTTGGGTAACCATGTCAGCCCTCCACCATATATGAGACAAACACGAGGAACACATTCCTCATCTGCTGGCAGATTTCAAGGTGCAAACCTAATCTCTGGAAGCGTGAGTCTTCCAACCTTTTCTCCCCTCTTCAAGTTCGAGAATCAATTCTCACACTGAACCAGAAGAACAGCAGTGTCTTCCCTCACCTTTCAGTAGTACAGTGTTGCTCTGAACACTGAGCAGTGTTCAGAGCAACACTGGAATCTCCCCCAAACTTCTCAATAAACCTGTTAAACTTTTTCCTTGTCTCTCTGGACTGGTTTATCTGCATGTGGGTCCGAGCTCTTGATAAAATCATGACAGTTGTATAGCTCCAAGCAGGCAAGGATCCAAGTGAGTCATCCATGTCCATGCAGTGCTCAGATTAGTGTTTCAGGTTCTGCAGTCTCAAGCGACTGTTATGTATACCAGGAGCTGTTGTTTGTCACCTCTGGTATTTTTACCGATTCCCTTCTGAGCTGTGCTCATGTATTGATCCGTGTGCCCACTTATATTAGCCACTATGATCATGATGACATGAGCTTCCACCTTGTGGAGAGGCAGGTTATTGGCCGATAGTTGAATGGGACTGGGATCCTTCAGGATCAGGATGTGCACCCTTCGGTTAGCCAGGGTGGTTCTCATATCTTGGCAACTGGTTCATTTGTGCTGCCTAGTGATCATGGAGTGCCATGAGTTTCTTATACCTGAGAAATGTCACAAGCCAGTGTCCTGAGGGGGACAGCGATGTGCCCGGTCTGCATAAAAAGATTTCTTTGGAAATACAACCAGATAAATTAACATTCTCTAATAAGAAAGAAATGCAGTACCATCCAACATTTGAACTTAAATTTCAGTCTGATTTCATTTAAATCTACGAGTGGTTTATGATGTTTAAGCAGGATTACAGAATGTGATGGCAGCTGACCTACCTTAGATCTGGTGGTCCAGGATAATTTCTGAAGCCTACGGGGAGATGTCTGGAACAGTTATACAGAGAAACATTGCTGGGTGCTGGAGGTACTGCTCTGCTGCCCTCCACTTTGGTCCAAATGTTGCCCTGTCTCTCCCATTGTGAGGCCCTTTTGAGAGGAAAACATAGCAGAATTAACATGTGAATCAGTCCCAGTATTCCCAGTTAGCTCTCTGAACTGTGGAGTAGGAAGTTGATTATATATTGTTTAGAGAAGTTTTCTAGAAATCTGACTTTTTCATGTTAAAACGCGTTTTGGTGTTGGGCTTTAATTAAAACCCTCTGAGAAATCTGGAGGTAAGAGTTACTGCCTGTGTAACTCTTCATCCATTGTATAGGAGACCATGTGTGTTTGGGACAAAAAATAATAATTCTTTATTATTTTAAAACCATTTATATCTAGGAAGACATTTAAGATGTGTAAAAATCTAATGTTCTGCAAACTTGTGTGCAGACTTTTTCTTGAGGGATGATTCTGACTGTGCCATATGAGGAGCTGCCACCGTTGTCCTTGACTTGATTGATGTTGTGGATGTCTTCTGTGGGTCATGACATTTACACGTGGATGGTTGCCGTACCAAGAGGGCACTAAGGGATCATTATAAGGAATTCAACCTGGAGCCATTTATCCATTATTTGCTACTTTTTTCCACCTGAGACACAGGTTGTTTTTTTGTTTAGTTTTTTTTGTTCTTGTGCCCATGATACACATCTGCCTGAACTATTGGAATATTTACTTCATTGTATAGATTATTTGATTGTATTCGTGGGTTGTTAATGTTATTTGAAGTAAGATTATAAATAACAAAAATTTAAATGGAAGGGATCAATGTAATTACATAAAAGTGATTTTTTGTCTTATAAAGACAGAAAAAATGGTCCGATGTGTCGTGTGGTTTGGCAGTGTTAGTCTCTTACAAATCCTGCTACTGCAAATCTCCTTTCCAAACCTAGAAGATCAAGGAGTGCAAAATGTAGTACTCTTGTCCTGAAGGTTCCTAGTTCCAAGGTTACTTGATATACATCCATTGTCAACTAACAGATCTCTTTGAGGGATACACTTCCAGGTTATGTACAGTAGTAGGCATTCAAAATTTCCCCACTATCCATGATGGGCTCTTGGGTGGTCCTTGGCTGTGGTCCCCTACAATTCCTTTTTAAACATCAATATTTGTACTAAAAAATATTCTTCCTGTCATGATTTGTGGACATTAAGATCTAATGAGAAGCCCCCTCTACTGGTCAGACCCTGTAAATTCAAAGTGAAAGCAGTTGGAGCCAGAGAAAAAACATATGCAAGAGAGGGGTCACTCCAGTGGCTGAGGGCATATTGCTGGGAGTAGAAGGGAACTGGGTTGCCATTCTGCTGGCTTTTGACTGGGAAGGGTGATTTTGAATGGCTGCTACTGTTAGCAGAACTGTTGATTATAAAGTGGGAAAGATTAAGTAGGATATACAACATCTCAAAGTTTACCATAAAAGTGTACAAGAAAAAAATGCTAGGCTACTTTTAAAATGCATTTTATCTTTTTGTCTTTTGTAATCCGGCAAGACTCAGTAATAGTTGTGCCAGCCAACCCAGAAACAGATGTGAGTCCAACTCACAGGTGGGACAGACTTAAAATCAAAATATATGAAACCTAACACACAAAACACCCACAAATAATAGAGTAAAGGTCAGTTCATCAATAATTTTTGAAATATTTTTTCAATATATAGACTTTCAACGATATGTTGGACAAAATTCTAAACATTTTGTTGCTTGTGAATGTGAAGAAAGATAATCACTGATGCAGCTTAAAGGGAAACCATACATCCAACACTGACAAATGGATAATAAATTATGCCCCTGTTTTCCTTCTATCCAACAGACGGACGGACAAAAAATATGCAAAATATGCATTATCCACAGCATTATTTATTAAAATATCACTATTGATATATTAAAGATTTTTCTGTAACCATTGTTTTTTTTCCCTTTCATTTTAAACATATTCACTGATCGGAGTGAACTGCTATTTCCATGCTTTAGATTCAGAGCTAGAAGAACACCCCCCCTTTTCACACGAGCCCGAAGGACATGAAATGCCTCCCTCCTCTGCCTCATTCAGCAGTGTTTTCTAAACAGGGATCTTTTTTAAAAAAACTCAGCAATAACTTTATCTTCCTATGTCGGCCACAGGACTGGAAAACAGAAGGCGTTTTATCAGGCCTGTGGCTTGTATAAGAACAGGACGGGTCTTGTTTTTTTTTATTTCCTGTTGTCACCATGTTCTAGGTCCTGGCAAAGGCAGCAGAAAGGTGATGTTTGCTCTGACTAAAATATCATCTAATGTAGGAAAAAAATAAAAGATAATATAATACAATCTAATAGAATAAAATCTACAGTTATGGGTGATCTTGAGATGCATTAGATTAGATCTAATTTTCTTTACTCCATATTTTATATATGTATATATATTACTTAAAACTTATGAATGATGAAAAAAGGCTGTTCTTGAACTCATTAAGGACATAAAATCAGTGACTGTCATCCCTTAATATGAGACAATAAATTATACACTATAGACTACTACATGCATTGGATGTGGTATGATTTATGCAACTAAAAAACATAGTATCTCTTAGTTTAATAACTAAAAATGTAGATTGAAATAGATACTCAATTCATAAGGATTTGACTCAAGCTGGTTTCTTTTCTTTTCTATATATATATATATATATATATATATATATATCTTAACTATAATGCTTTTTGCTGGTACTGGGATATTAAATGTGATTACGAGTTTTCAACTGAGAACCCAAAAGACCCCCACAGGCATTAGGTAAAGAGGATGACTGAAATGCAACTTTAAAGGATGGCAGCAGAATATGCCAAGGTGTTCTGACTCTTAGGTCAGATGTTACTGAGTATTAAGAGAAATTTCCCTTTTATCCGAGGTTGGGTTAAAGCAGAATAGTAACTGGACTGACAAGCATCCATTTTACTGTTGGCCCAGTTAAAGGAGGTTCATTAAAAATGGGCAGACACATGGTTCCAGGAATCTGGCTAAATGCCCCCAGTGAGAAAAAGAATGGGGCCTTAATGATTTGCATGAACTAATTTTACAAGTTCTGATCATTAATATTTTTGCCATTTGTTTGTGTTTTCTGTCTGTCTTTCCTGTTTTCTGTAGTTTGTGCAATGTCTGAGAATCTGTTTTCTATTTTGTGAAAGACAATTTAGCCATTTTGATTTAGGAAATAAGTAGATGTGAGCAAGCAGATAAAGTTGAATTATTAAAAAGAACTTTGTCTGGTTTCCATGGCTCAACTGTTTTCAAATCAAAAGCAGGGAGTTAAATGTTTAACAAAGTCAATGTACAGTCGTTGAATACAGGTAAGTGTTATGAGGTTACCATTTAAAGCAAATAAAGGTCAAATGTAACAGTTCATACACATTAACAAATTTTAATTTATGTAATATAATTGGGGATTTCTTTAAATAATCAAGTGACTGAATCTTTATTTTATGCTTAAGATTAATGTGTTAAATTCATAACTTTACACTGACTCATTCCTTAGGTTTAGACTGAAACTTTTTAGTCAAGTTAAATGTATATGTGTGACTAAAAGGTAAAGCAAAATAACTTGCCTGACAAATAAGTTTTCTCTGACATTGCCATTGGATTTTCTTTCAATTACTGACAATTCCAAGCTGGAGTAGACATTCCAAATTTAAATAAGTAATGGGTAATAATTATACTTTGTTCAAATGACTAAATTGGAAGGCATATTTCTTTGCAATGTTAGGAAAATTATCATTGAGGATGTGTGAGTTTATTATATTTAATATCAGCTGTCTGTTGCGTGTCAGAATTGATGTTTTCCACAATAGTTAATTAAAACAATTCCTCTGTCTGGATATACAGTTATAATCTTCATTCTGTATGAAGCAAATATTTGGAAATGCAATAACACTGGTGTCCTTCAGCTAAGAACAAAGTGTAATATTTTGATAAGGCTGGGGTCATGGATGTCTACTTATCTGCTAACGTGTATGAGTTAAAATTTGATGATGTGGCACATTGGATATGTATAAAATGCCTGTTAATCTAAGCAACTTCTCTGATCTGAGTAAGATAACAATTTGTATCACAGTCTGTTGTCATGTCTCCTGGTTATTTAATGCATATAAGTTATGAAGTGTTATTTAAAGAGTTTGTCCAGAGTGATCTCTTATCAGGAAAAAGAACCCGAGAGAAAACAGCAACAATACAAATGAATAAAATGACAGAGAATATACATTGCATGATTTAATTCTTACATTAAGATGAATTGCAGAGGTATATCCACAATTTCAAACATCACAGTAAATGTTTTCCTAAATAGTGAAGTAATTTGCCTTAAAACAGGCCAATCAACTTCAATAATTTAAAGCTATGTTTTCACAACAATAACTAGTAGAGACTTTGATAATTACTGTATCCGCATTGTAAATATGACATTGGATAACATTTGAGTGAGGCAAAGGCTTACCTAAGGTAATTATGATTATGGGAAACCTCTTAATTATATGCCAATAATATAGACCAGAGAACTAGTAACTGAAAATCCTTAGGATAATTAAATTGCTGCATGAGTGCAGAGAGAAGGGATGGCAGTCATGGTTGTTCCCAGTTGAGGTCGGTTGTCGAGGGTTCCCTGCCCAGTCTGTATGGAGAATGTTCACAGCCATTGGATTGGGAGGGAGGGAAAGAAAGGTTGCAGCTCGCAGGATGGGGGAGGCAGCGGAAAAAGCCTCATGCTGGTTATGGAGTAGGAGGGAAGAGGTTAGCTGGAAGCCAGGAGGAGGAGATGGGCAGTGACTTGGCCACCACTGCCGACCCACCACCGGGAGGCTGTTGTGGTTCAGGGTCGAAACAGCCAGTGAACGGTGGATGCCACCTGATGACATTGATTTCTCCTGGCCAAGGCTACATTCACTCAGGGTGAATGAAGGAGAAGCATCTTTGGATGTATATGTATTATAGCATTATATTATATATTAATAACACCATGTTCATTGAGGCATTCCTTCAACAGGCCTATACTGTTGAGTTTATTTTTCCTGTAACCTTTTATGTTTCGGTCCAGATGCCATGAGTAGCCTGGAGGTTAGTCCAGCTGAGATGAGAAGAAACACTTTGAGCCTAAATCCCAGGGGGCTTTGAGGTTGTGACCCCATTTAGCAGGAGTAACCACTGCAGACTAGATTCAGGGAAGACATCGGGCCAAGCCAACGGGCTACAATATTGTTTCCAAGTGGATCAGGATGACACATATGCTACCAAAAGCTACAAACAGTTGCTATTGATGCAATTTTTCCACATATTGCGTTTTATAATATCCCTCACTTAAAAAAAAAAAAAAAAAAAAAAAAAAAGGACATAAGAGTTTTCAACTTTGAGGCTGTCGAAAGATTCTTTATAAGAAAATTGTTTAACTTGAAAAAAGATGTACAAAAGAGGGGAAGATAGTTTGTTGTCTCTGTCTGATTTCATATGGTCTTACTTTGTTGTGGATGTAATGTTACTGATGTTAACAGGTGTAAAAGAAAATAAACCTGTTGCCACAGCAGGACCAGATCAGGTTTATCATACAGGTTCTTAGAAACACCACTGTGGCAGCTGAAATGAGCGTTTATTAAGGGAATCCATGTAAGGAGAATGATAAGTTATAAAGAAATGCTGAATTATACATCTGATTTTTTCCTTACACATGGTAAGCTTATAGCTGAAAAAAGGTGTCCTAATTCAGTGTGACATTCAGTTCCCAACCAGGTGTACGCGTACCCCTAGTGGTCGTTCGTGAGTGCATTGCAAGGGGTACATGAAAGTATTTTAGTTCTTAGGTAATAATATAGAATAGGGATCGGTTTTGCTTTGTGAAGACCACATTAAGAAATTAAGCAAGCTTTTATTCAACCTAAAAGTACGTTTTTTTCTAATGTTTGAGTTCAGCAAACCAAGGCAGAGGAACAGACTGGAAGTAAAGAAAAGCCTGGAATCAGCTGTTTTTCACAATGAGCTATCTGAGCTCATTAAATCAGCTCAGGTGACTTGATGAAAGCAAAGTAAAACTAACTAAGTCAGTCTGACTATCACTTTTGTTCTGTATTTCGTTCCCAACTCATCCAGTTTAAATGCGATTATAATGAAGTTACTCAGAGGAGCTCGAGTTTTACAAATGCAGGTTTATAATATGATTTTATTAAGTATTTGTTTTTCTATTCCTGACTAACTTCCAGGTAACATAATTATGTTGCTTTTTTATTTGAGATGGAAATAATAATATTCCTATGAATTAAATGCTCAGGTCAAAAGATTTTGTAAAATTGTTTTCGTTTTATAATCAGTTATTTATGACCGAGAGGGGAACTCATGGTACACTGAAAAAAAATGCACCTGCTTTTGAAATTTACTACTTACTTCAACACCATTGTTTTATGTCCTTCCCTGCTAACATGAAACAATTGTGTTAAAGTGACTAAATATGGTTAAGTAAATGCGTTAAGTAAAAAATGGTTGCATTATTTTTTTCAGTGTAATGCAGTGTTATGCCCAAAGCGGAACACATGTCAAAAAACTGTTGGGAGACGCTGTCCTAATTGATCAGCTGCTGTACACAAAGACTTAGATTACTTTCACTTAAATTTAAGTGTTGTGTGAAAAAAGTATTAAACTATTCACCAGGCCAGGAATTAATCCCAGGTTAATCAGACACTCCAGTTAAATCTACTCCCAGAAGGATCTGTCAAAGACATCCTGTTCACAGCGTCAAATTGTCCTGTGAAAAAATTATTCAACTATTTACTCCAGTTATTGCGAGATCAATGGATTTCACTCAGTTGGCACTTAATTTCCTTTGCAGGTAAAAAGATAACAAGACAAACCTTACAGCCTTCACCGTACGATGTCCAGCCCTGAACTGAACTAGACTGCGATTGTATCTCCCCAATTAAACCCCTTGCAGAAAAGCTGTGAATGAATCCACATATCTTTACCCAAACAAAGACACAATTTGGAAATAACACATAATGTTGTGAAATAATCCCTGGGAAACAGTCCAGCTTTTTATGAAAACTATTATTATATCCCAAACACCTATAACAGACACTTTGTGGCCTTGCCTCTCTGAGGCCTGAATTAATTAAATTCTGCACTCATAAATCAATGTATGTTTTAAAAAAAAGAATCAATAGGAGATAAATGTTCTCCCACCACAAGGGGCTAATGTTGTTAGTAGGAAAAATGTACTGCTAAGACCAATAACATGACAGATACCATTGCATGTTTCACATCCCACCACTTTTCAACTTCCCTAACTAACATAAAAAAAAAATGAAGCAAGGAAAGTCATGGAGAGTTGAGCGATACAGTATTATCTAATTAACCAAAAGGTAGAAGTTGAAGCCTGAAGAAATTTGTAGAAATTAATGAATGGAAAAATTAATGAACTAATGACAAAAATAAATAAATAAATGAACACAAATAAATAAATGAACACAAAAATGTATTAAAAGAAAAATTAAATGACTAAAGTTTTGCAATTTATCATGCCTATTGAGCATTTCTCACATTTATTCCAATTAGGTTTTGTTCCTTTATATGTTCGGCAGCTATCAGGAGGTTTATAATGTTAAATGACTGCATGGCAGTTGATCGCTGACTTTACTTTCAGACCCTGGTTTTCCAGGATCATTGTTGAAGACTCTAGGATGATCTTTAGACATGTCAGTATTCAGAGAGACTATATTGTACTGGAGGCGATGCTCTGTTCTCCTCTGTGGTCCTGTAAATGTTCCGTTTTCTTTCCTGGTTTTGATACTGAAAGGAAAACAGAGACACTCTGTTAACATGTGATCCTGAACTGTTCTGGAGAGCAGGAAGGTAAAACATTTTTTAACCAAAATTTAACTTAATCAGTTACGTTTCTAGAGGAAAACTAAATAGTTTTGTATGATTAATTATAATTAAACTTTATTGAGCTCACACTGGAGAAATGTATCTCTGCATTTAACCCGTCCACTTGGGGAGCAGTGAGCTGCCATTGTGCGGCCCCGGGGAGCAGTGTTGGGTTAAGGGTCTTTGCTCAGAGAGCTAGAGTAAAGCAGGGCTGGGGTTTGAAACCGGAAGTAGTGTAATTTCTGTAACCCTTCTCAGAGCAAAAGCCGCTAGTTCTAACCACCGTGGCCACCTCTCCCCAAGCTTACTCAAGGATTCATGGATTTGTTATTCTCAAACCATCTCACATTTTTTATGTACTTGGTACAACATTTGGAATCAGGTCCCACTTCAATAAGCTTATTTTTTTTTTTTAAGATTGATTTTATTAACAATATATTTATGGTGTATAGCAAGTATTTACAGTTATATTGAAAATTGTGTTTTATAAAACAAACATATTGATATATAGTTTTACAGACAAGGAAGATGAATTTTGATTTTTAACACCAAAAGAAAACAACAACAAACAAAATATAACAAACTTTTCCCCTCCCACCCCCCACCCTCCTTTCTCGTATGGTTCTTAATATCCTTTCATTTTTGTACTAAACACATCAATCTGAGCACATTCATCTATAATTCAACAAACTACTTCTATCAAGGAACATAAGTTAGAAAGTTATATAAGAAGAAACTGGAAAGGGCTAATTGGAAAGGCTCACTCCACCATTGACAGCTAGGTCCAGAGAGGGCAGAATGTCTATGAAGAGGCCCCAGATTTTTTCAAAGATGCATGTTTTCCTCTAACATTATATAGTATCTTTGCGGGTGTGCAGTAAGATACAAGCTCATTGATACAGTGTCTTACTGTCTGTGAATTTTCGGATTTCCAATTAATCAGGATACATTCCTTAACTGCAGTGCTCGCAACTAATATAAAGTACTTCTTGTAATAATTTACATTAATAGGGCCCGTGACCCTGAGAATCCATAGTTTTGGGTCTTGTTCAATTTGCATTCCTACTACCCTTGAAGTTATCATAATAACACATTTCCAAAGTTCTTTTATCACTGGGTAACTCCATAGCATGTGTATAAGATCCCCATCAGTCACTTTATATCTCTGACACCTAGAGGAAATTTTACTGTCAATTCTATGTAGCCTGTAAGGAGTGTAATATGTCCTATGAAATATATTAAATTTGTCCGTGTTTTGTGAAGGTTAGCACAGTCTGTGACTGTTCCAATAGATTATGCCACTCTGCCTCCTCATAAATATACCCTAAGTCTTTTTCCCATTTCCCTTTTGTAACTATTTTATCGTACCCGGGTAACCTTCTATTGATTATATCATATAGAATATATTATTCCTTTTGTTGATGTACATGATGCATTACATAGGTGGTTTTCAAGAGGAGTTTCTTTTGGGATGCCTGGGAATGTCCTTTTGATTTCTCTTCAACCCAGTCTCTGATTTGTAATGTACTTTTTACATCTCTTTGCAGGTGATGAAGCAGACTGAAAAGGTTTTTATCGTTATCTCCCTTTTATCTCCTCTTTCTTTCATCTTTTCTCCTTTTTTTCTGTTTTTCCTTTCTTGTTTTACTTACATTGCAGTGTCCATATAATCTGTAAAACTCGCTGCATAACTATAATAAAGCAATTTATATGCATAAATCAAGCAGAACAATATGGCAACAGCTGTAGTGCTTCACTTGTGAAAGTAAAATCTGTTTGGCTCTTTTTGGCATCAGGACAATTATTCTTATTGCCACATTGCCAGACAGGACACTGTTAAAAAAAAAAAAACACTGATTGCAGTCATTTCACTCAGTGTAGTTCATGTCAGTAATGACATGAAATATACTCTAGGAGCTGAAAACAAGAGATGGAACCAAGAAAATAACTACAGCGGCCTCTCTGAGGACCTGTCAATCTCTGCACTGAAACCAGGACAGCAGCTCCATCCCTCGGCCACACTGTGACTTTTTTCATACTTAGCTTAATCTGTCTCATCAGGTGATATGTTGGCACCACCAGGATGGAGATGTGGTCAGAGTTGCAAAGATGGGGTCGAGGAAAACTTCTGTACACCTTGTGAATGTTACTGTAAACCCAGTCCAGAGTGTGTTTGCCTAGGTGGGAAAGTTAACATGATGGTAAAAACTCTGAAGAGTATCTGTCACTTTCACGAGATTAAAGTCATCTCCAATTCAGTTTCATTCCATTTATTTATATTGTGCCAATTTAACACCACATGTCATCTCAAGGCACTTTACAGACACAATTCAACCACATCATTCAGTCAGATTGTTTCAAGTTTTCTATCTAGGTAAGAGTAGTAGTAAGTCCAGCAGAACCAGAACCAGGCTCAGTGTAAGTGACCATATGCTGATGCCAACTGGGGTTCAAGACCACATAAGCAGACATACAGAGAGAAGCAGAGATACAAAAGGCAACTAACAACCAACTCCACATGTGGCCCCGTCCCAGAAACACAAAGCCAGGCAGATGAGCTCCGAGTCAACTCCCATGTCAGGGGATGAATAGAGAACATAAAGTCACAGTAAGAGAAACAGAACTACACTGAAAACAGACCAAGCTCTAACATCTATAAACAAAGGTGTTGATGGCAAACAGGAACAGACCAGATGGAGCTAATATGATGAGAAAAAGCAGAGAGAGCATAACATTAGAGGTTGGTCTAACAAATACTGCAGAATGGGAGAATAGAAAAAGAATGATGAAAGGGGCCACTATGTCCTCCAGCATTGTAACCTTATAGCAGCATAACTTTTAGAGTTAGCTCAGTATAACCTTTATTAAAGAGCCTTGAAAGTCGACAGGGTGTCTGCCTCACGGGCTAAAACTGGTAGTTTGTTCCACAGAAGAGGAGCCTGATAACTAAAAGATCTGCCTCCCATTCTATTTTTAGAAGTTCTAGGAACCACTAGTAAACCTGTAGATTGAGAGTGAAGTGCTCTGTTAGGAACATAGGAACAATCAGATCTCTGATATAAGATGGAGCTTGGCCATTTAAGGCTTTATATGTGAGAAGGAGGATTTTAAATTCTATTCGGATTTAACAGGAAGCCAATGAAGAGAAGCCAGGATAGGAGAGATATGATCTCTCTTTAATTTTCATCAGAACTCTGCCTGCAGCATTTTGGATCAGCTGAAGGCTTTTAACTACAGTTTGTGGACTTCCTGATAGTAAAGAATTACAATAGTCCAGCCTTGAAGTAACAAATGCATGGACTAGTTTCTCAGCATCAATCCTGGACAGGAGATTTCTAATTTTTGTAATATTCCTCAGATGTATTATTAGTATATTTTATTATAAGGTAGAAACCTCTTTGTTAAGGGTTTTAAATGACAGGTCTTGATGAAAAATAGCAGCAACAATTTCTACTTTATTATCTGAGATTAGTTTAATCCCATCCAAATTAAGTGACTGTATAATCAGTTTATTTTTCAAAGACTCTGGTCCAAAGATTATAACTTCTGTTTTGTCTGCATTCAGGAGCAAAAAGTTAAGATTCATCCAGGTTTTTATGTCTTCAAGACATGCCTGTAAGCTATGTAATGGGTTAGCTTCATCTGGATTTATAGACAAATATAGCTGGGTGTCGTCAGTAACAGTGGAACATAATGGTTGGGACCATATATAGTGAATAGATTTGGCCCTAGCACGTGACTATTGATGAAAACTTGACATGTTCTAGAAATAAACACCTTGGAAACCCAATGGTACTACAATCATCACGACCTGGTTCTGTTATAGCTGCTCGGATCTTTATTTAATTTTGTCTGTGAGTGAACATATGCTCTATTGTTCTTGTAGGAATGTTAATGTTAATGTTTCTAGGAACATATCTGCCTTATAATTCATAGTTAATGTGAAATTCAATTAAATGAAAATATTTACGTATAAAAGCCTTTTCATTTTGTTAGACTAAGATTTGTCTGCAAAATTACACTTCTGAAAATGAGGCTTCTCCAGATCCAGTGCAAGACAGACTGTTAAAGAAGATCCTTCCTGTCCATAGAATCAACACCTACAACTTAATGTGAAGAAAACAAGCAAACAAAAAAAAAAACCTTGAGTTACTGCAACGTTTGATTTCCCTTTGGGATAAATAAAGAATTTTTTAATTTACCTTAATTGAATTTAATCAGTCAGCTGAATCTGTACATGCCAAGTGTCTGTACAAGTGAGCTGCCTTTCAAGCACAAGTAAAAAAAATAAAAGGGTGCACCCCAACCAGGTAACTGTTTGTTCCCACAGGAACAACCATCATTAGTGCATGCATCTCCCATCCATGCATCCCAGTGCTAGTTAGCTATTGTTTTATCTTTTTTTGTATTTTGTGAGTGTTCTAGTTAAACAGTTTGTTGGATAGAATACTTGATTATAACAGAGAATGACTGTGTCAGCATAGATAAAGAGGTGTGCATTTGTGTTTATTTCTTTATGGGAGTGATCTGCTGTCTAAAGGTTAAAGCTCCAAACATCCTTTCACTGTTAATGGTTTAATAATACACTGAGATTTACTGGGATTATGTGTAATGATTGATGTCAAGTCCTGTTGTGAATTATAGTTAACATTTACAAGTTGTTACAAAAATCAAGTTCACAACAGGTTTGACTGTCCAAGCATTATTGGTAAATCTAGTTCATGACTGTTAGTTGCTAATCCCTATTATTAATTATATGTATTAAGTCCTATCTGCCAAATAATCACATCCTTCATTGGAATTAAAATATCTATTCATTGTGGATTATTTGGGTTAAAATCATTAATTATTATTTTGAATTAAAATAAATATTCATGATCAAACAATCATAACTGCATAACATTGCTCTAACCTGAACATTTAATACTTCACCGAAATTATAAAAAAAAACTTTTTGATGGTTTCTAAATATTCACAGTTAACCGTACTGATTGGAAACCATTTGGACTTCTGTACGTTGTCCGGAGGACCGGGACCTATTTATTTTTAGGTTTAAACAGTTATTAAATTATTTTCGGGATCGTACCAATCCTTTTCCAGATCTCAGTCATTTCTAAATCCGCAGAAAGGTTTAAACAGTGGAGTTAGAGGCTTTGAACAAGAAGGATAGTTAAAGTGAAAAAACGTATTCATGCTATTCAAAGAACTCAGCTTTAACATCTCAGCTCTTTAGGACAAATCTGGGAGATTTATTATCAGAAATATCCAAAAAATGAAATTTTACATTACGGGCAATATTTCTAGTGTGGAATCTGGGTCCAAAAGGAGTTCTGTGGTTCTGATGGATTTTATATGTTTACAGTAGGACTAAATACCAGAAAGCTCCTTAGCTAAATCAGAATATACAGACTTTGATTCTGGGAACCAGGTCTCCCACTTTAGATCAATGGTTCAGTTAAAAATAGGCTCTGAGTTTCTGACATAAGCATTATCTAACAACATGAGGAGGAAGAAGCAGACCAGGAAAAAAACTGGTACGAGTTCAACAAAAGCACTGAATAACATAAGCTTTAAAACAGTCGTTTAAAATCTTTTAATCTTTCCTTTAAATTAAGTTTTGGTCTGGAAACAAAAAAAGAAACTAGCAGAGAAAACTCAGTGTTTTTAATCATTAACAGGAAATCAGACCCTGACCAGAACCATGGGTACATGAAGCCAGTAGCTTAGTTTTAAATGAAAACCAGACTGAGTTCTGATTTTGGTTCCCTCTGTCCACAGAGTAAAACAAGGACAACACTCACCTTGACCTAGACTTTTTACTTTGTACGGCCACCAAATGCAGCCAGAACCAGTTCCTCTTGATCTGGTACTGGACTCTAGCAGAATCTCCTCAGGAAGATATTCTATCACACTGGGAGAAAATTTCAGTCAGAGTGACAGATGCAGTGAGATCCAGGTAAGCAGACTGAGAAGTAGGTGGAATCAGACCTCATCATTCTCTCTTATCTATGAGTAAAACAAGGTTCAAGGTCTAGTTCATCTAAATTATAACCATTCATTTTACAGCATTGAATAAAAACCCAGGAGAAAACCACACACACACTCCCAGCATCCAGACATAGTAAGGGTTAATGAATGTAGAACTGGAAGACACTTATGAACCAGTTAGTTCTGAATTGTTGCAGCCTGATTTAGCAAAAAAAAAACAAGGTCCGTCCTTATTGGATTATTTGGACAGACCGGACTTAAATGTCTGAACATTCTTACTCCACCATATCCATCCAAGCTGCTTCAGCCTAACAAGTACCCCTGACTGCAGACTGCGGATAGGGGTATGGCTCAACACTGAGGGTGTGGCTCAACTTTGAAGCATATCCTGATGTGTAACTCCAGGCCGTAGTTTGGGCCCCATCTTGTGGTAGAAACTATTCATTCGTCGCCTCATTCGCCTAAAAGCAATGCAGCACCTACGACCATAGTTGTCTAAAGTGATGAAACATAATTATATACATTATTTGATTCTGTGTATAAAATAGTTGTCTTCATATGAATGTATTAGAAAATAATATATATTACAATACATTACATAATTACATAATCACAATATTATACATATTAGATCTATCCTTTTTTCTTCCTGTTAATAATTTGATACTTTCTATGACATGATTGAGGATCAAGATTCTGGTGCAGCAGTAATTACGTACGATAGGAGGAAACAGTTTACTTGAAGGGTTTTTATTAATTTGACAGGAAGATGAGTACAGCAGGAAATCCAATGCGGGGTCTTACTAAAAAATACACAAGGAAGGAGCTCCTCTCAGGCCCATCATCAGCAGCATTAACTCACTTCCAACATTGCCAAATATCTCGCCTCCGTCCTCTCTCCTTTCGTTGTCAACACACCACTCAAAGGATTTTTAAGGATAAATCTCAACAGGATAAACTCCAATATTGGACAATACTAAAGAGACCGTGGGTCTATTATGATGTCAGCGATTTTCTTTTGCTCGCATCCAAAGAAGCAGTTCCGGCTGTGTAGGGATGTGTTTACCAAGACCACACTCTGCCAGAGACAAGTGACCACCTGATTGCTGACCACATCTGTTCTCTCTTGGATTTGTGCCTCACCACCACATACTACCAATTCAACCAAGATTTCTACAGGCAGAAGCGTGGATGCACAATGAGATCTCCTGTGTGTCCTCTTAGTTTTGTTCAAGTTCATGCCCTCCTTCCTGGGCCCCCATTCACCTACAATTGGACTTCAAGTTTATTTTTATTCTAAGGCACCTGGTATCTGCCCTTGAGGGGACCGTTTTGCTTGGGTTTATTTTTAGTTTCTTTGTATTTGTAGTTGTTTTCTGTCAGTTTTTAGTTCTTGAGTTACCCTCTGTTGCCCTCTTGTCCTTGTTTACTTTCCCTTTGGCTTCCTTCTAGTTGTTTCCACTCATCCCTGCTCCAAATACAGCTCATTAGCCCATCATTTTTTCTATTCCACTTGTATACACTTCCTCTGCAGTCACTTTGTGCTGGTTTGTTGTTATGTTGTTTCCACATCTCTGTCTCCCCACGTTAGTTTTCCCTGATCATATCTTATTTTTGGTTATCAGTATTTTGGATAATTTTGATTTGTACTTCAGTTGCCTAATTACATTTTTAATGAAGACGTACCTGTAAATTGTCCACCTTGATGATCCATATACAAAATGACCGATACTGTGATGGGGTATGGCAATTTGAATACTGATTTGTGCTCGCCCCCAGATGTACATCCACACCAGATATACATCTGTGCTAAAATATTAAGGTGATAGTCATCATTAGACCCAGCTCCCAACCCAACTGTGAGAATAGATTAATGATGATATTGTTTTTATTGCCTGATAAGACCGATAACGGCCTACCACTAACAATTCACATTACTAATTAAGCACAATTATAAATTATAAAAGCATTACAACATTAACATTAATGTTGTAGTGCTTTTGTTAATGTTGTATTGCTTTTATAACAGCGTTTTTTTAACATTTTGGGAATAAATTAAGACTTTTTGAAAAATTTCAGTGGTTTTCTGGCTGGTTTGTGCAAATCACTCACAAGTATATTAAATTTTATTGAACCTTAATTGAGGAGTAAAATCATATACAACAGTGAAAGAAAGATAGATGAAAAACAAAGAAGAGATAAGAACTAAGGGAAGTGAGACAGAGCAAAGAGTGCATTAAAGGAGAGAAAATAAAACAAAACAGAAAAACAGACAAAATAGAAGATATACAGTGATTCCTAAAGGTCTGCTTCCACTCCTGTAAGGAATGAGACTTCAGAAAACAGAGAACATAACAGCAAAAAGAAGACAACGGAAAAACAAAGTAAGCATTAAAAAAAGCTTTCTGGTCAGCAGGTATCTCTTAGATATTTATGTGTGTTGGTGATTAGTGATTACACAATGTTAATCAGGGTGTATATATCTGTAGCTGCAGCTTAGTATTTAGTATTAGTGTGTATCTGTAAACCCCTGGAACCAAATGCATGCTAATGTATAAAGGATTCACAAAAATTCTTCAGAAGGAAAGTGTGCTTAATAGTAAGTGTGGGCGGCAACAGACTCGTATACACTCACCGGCCACTTTATTAGGTACCCCATGCTAGTAACGGGTTGGACCCCCTTTTGCCTTCAGAACTGCCTCAATGCTTGGTGGCATAGATTCAACAAGGTGCTGGAAGCATTCCTCAGGGAGTTTGGTCCATATTGACATGATGGCATCACACAGTTTCCGCAGATTTGTCGGCTGCTCATCCATGATGCGAATCTCCCGTTCCACCACATCCCAAAGATGCTCTATTGGATTGAGATCTGGTGACTGTGGAGGCCATTTGAGTACAGTGAACTCATTGTCATGTTCAAGAAACCAGTCTGAGATGATTCCAGCTTTATGACATGGCGCATTATCCTGCTGAAAGTAGCCATCAGAAGTTGGGTACATTGTGGTCATAAAGGGATGGACATGGTCAGCAACAATACTCAGGTAGGCTGTTGTGTTGCAACGATGCTCAATTGGTAACAAGGGGCCCAAAGAGTGCCAAGAATATATTCCCCACACCATGACACCACCACCACCAGCCTGAACCGTCGATACAAGGCAGGATGGATCCATGCTTTCATGTTGTAGACGCCAAATTCTGACCGTACCATCCGAATGTCGCAGCAGAAATCGAGACTCATCAGACCAGGCAACGTTTTTCCAATCTTCTATTGTCCAATTTCGATGAGCTTGTGCAAATTGTAGCCTCAGTTTCCTGTTCTTAGCTGAAAGGAGTGGCACCCGGTGTGGTCTTCTGCTGCTGTAGCCCATCTGCCTCAAAGTTCGACGTACTGTGCGTTCAGAGATGCTCTTCTGCCCACCTTGGTTGTAACGGGTGGTTATTTGAGTCACTGTTGCCCTTCTATCAGCTCAAACCACTATGGCCATTCTCCTCTGACCTCTGGCATCAACAAGGCATTTCCGCCCACAGAACTGCCGCTCACTGGATGTTTTTTCTTTTTCGGACCATTCTCTCTAAACCCTAGAGATGGTTGTGCGTGCAAATCCCAGTAGATCAGCAGTTTCTGAAATACTCAGACCAGCCCTTCTGGCACCAACGATCATGCCACATTCAAAGTCACTCAAATCACCTTTCTTTGCCATACTGATGCTCGGTTTGAACTGCAGGAGATTGTCTTGACCATGTCTACATGCCTAAATGCACTGAGTTGCCGCCATGTGATTGGCTGCTTAGAAATTAAGTGTTAACGAGCAGTTGGACAGGTGTACCTAATAAAGTGGCCGGTGAGTGT